>JAABNX020000151.1:15402545-15412656 GCA_015163995.2 Mormyrus lacerda | reverse complement strand
GCTTTAAAAACACTACAATTACCCCTTTTCCAAAGGAAAACAATATCGATTTCCTCAATGACCTTCACCCATTGGCGTTCACTCCCATCATAATGAAGTGCTTTGAGAAGCTGATAGAAGAACACATGAAGAGCATCTTCTCAGACAGCTTGGATCCCGTTCAATTTGCATACCATCAAAACATGGAGGACGTTATGTCATATGCACGCCACACCAGCCCAGACCACTTGAGTCATCAATACTGCTATACAAGGCTTTGATAAGTAGACTTTAGCTCTGAATTTAATACCCGTCCCCAAGTATATCGGGATCTTGTAGCTTCGTCATGTACCTGGATTCTGTACTGCCTCACATTTCGGTGCCAGCTACTGTGGGTTGGCAAAAACAACTTAATTCTCAAAACAGACACCCTACAGGGCAGTGTACTGAGCCCACTGCTGTACTCACCGTTCAGTCAAATTTGTGTGGCTGGACACTGGTCCAAAACCATCACCAGGTTCTCAGATGGCCACCATCACCATAATCACCAATGAGAATGAGATGGCCTACTTAGACGAGATTAGGCTCCCGACAAAGAGGTGCCAGGAAAACAATTTCTCCCTAAATGTCAGCAAGATTAAGGAGCTGGTCATTGACTTCGGGGAGCAAAAGACGACTCATACTCCCATCCGCACTGGTGGGAATGCAGTCACCCTGCTCAGGCATGTCTCTCCCTCCTCCCTTCTGGCAGATGGTACAGGACATTAAGCACTCAGACCAAAAGATGCAATTAGGCTACTCGACAAATGCTAATCACAAGCCAAATGCACTGTATCTGTGTTTTCCGTATATTCTACCTACTGTCTTTCTTGTTCAGTCAAAGCCTGTTTGTTTTTGTATGCGGCCAGTATTAGTCCATGTTCGTCTTGTGTAATTTGTTATTTAATAGTACTGTTACTGGCTGTTATTCTTATTGCTTCATATTTTGTTTTGTATTCATTGTCTGGCATTTATCTCGTCACCATTGCTGGAAGGCTGAAAGAATTTAAACATGTAAACAATGCAATAGAATACCTTGAACCTTAATCACCCAGCATGTGATGTACAACCAGGAACAGAAGTGCAATTGAGTATTCGGTGATGGGTGTGAACATTGCGCTTAATACAATTAGAATGAAGATGGAATGATTCCAAGCTGCCGTCTGATCTCCCAAACTCGTCTTGCATCATATTGTATTGTATTGCAAGTAATGTATTGTATTGAAGTAAGTATTTGTAACTGTGTTTATTTAAAAGAATTTTTGTTGGTGTGGTTCAGAAAAATACACTACAAAAAAATAACCATTATAGTGATGGTCCCCTCTGTCAGATGCTGTTTACCTGCCCCTCCCGTTTCTCCCTAGCTGAGCTTTAACAAGCCACCCCTGTTCTGTGTTTGATTCCTCCCCCTTAACTTGCTCCAGCTGTCTCCTGTTTATTTCCTCGTTAACCCAGTGTATAAGTGCCTACTAGTCTTGTCTTCCCTAGTTCTTTCAGTGATGTTGTGCATTGCTGTTGCCATGTTTGGCCCTGGTCCCCAGTGTTAGTTTTAGATCCATGTTTGTTTCTTGTTTTGGTTCTTTTTGATCTTTTTTAGAACCCTAAATTTCCCCATAATTCTGCTTCTATGCCCTCTGTCTTTCTCTGCAATGTGACACCCTGTCATGTCATAACACTGCGAACAGCAATCCCGTACACTAAGACTGCTTAGTAAAACAACATGTTAACTATCTGAAATAGAAAACTAACCATGCAATAATGGTATCATGTAGTAGCAAAACCCTGCTACTGCTCTTCTATACAGTGACAACAAGCAGTTAGTAGGTACTGTAAGCTGCAAGTTTACATCATGGATGCCTGTCACCTGTCAACATTCACTAGTTGAAATAATGAGCTTTTAACAAGAATATTCGATCTGTGCAAACAATCTTTAGCAAGCGAGCTGTTTCCCTGCCCTTCGGTATCTACCTACTGCCAGTGATTGACACATGGTAATGACCAAAACACAGTCTAGGAAAACATATCACAGGAGTGCATGCAGTACTTCAAATTTAGGAAAATAAAGGTTATAGTACCATTTATGAAAATTATATTGATTTATATTTATATAGTAATGAAAATAGCAATATGATAGCAATGCATCACCGTGCAAAGTGCGGAGCCCAACACTGATGACTGCACATTCACGGCATAATAGATGTAAGCAGTAGCAGCTGCCGATTCCTTTCATGGCATGTGGGGGTGATTTTAAAATGGGGGGTGGGGGGCATGTAAACAGGAGAACTGATGGCTGAACTGAACCGACTTCTTTCTATTGAAATAAAAAGCACTATATTTTCTTACATTCCACAATAAATATGGCCGTGATTTGTGTATGTTCAAGGAATTCTGGAAGCCACTAAGATTATAGTAAACTATTTTCCACATTATGTTATGAACATCACTGAAATAGGGGGGAAGGGGGAGGGTACAATTTCCGGGGGGGGCCATGCTGCCAGGGCATGCTGCACAACGCTGCATGTCAGCGGAGTGGAGAAGAGGGAAACAAAAAGAGAGACGCAGACAACATGCCGTGTTGTCAGATACAATGGCAGCAAAACAGTGGGTAAAGGGCAGTAGGTATGTTTGTGGTTTACGCCATGCTCACTTGTGTGCTAGAAAAGACGAACCTATTCTACACAGACAGGGGAAGACTTGATAGCATTTAATACAATATAAACGTACTTTTTGTCATTTCAAGCTGAGTGAATCATGACTCTTTCTTACAATACTAGCATTGTTATTGTATTGATTGTCCTTCCATCCATCCATTTTCTGCCACTTATCTGGGATCGGGTCATCAGGGCAGCAGTCTACCTGGGGATGTCCAAACCTCCCTCTCCCCAGTCACTTCCTCCAGTTCCTTGGGGGAAATTCCAAGGTGTTCCCACGTCAGCTGAGAGATATAATCTCTCCAGTGTGTCTTGGGTCTGCCCCTGGGTCTCTTCTCAGTTGGACATTCCCAAAGCACCTCCCCAGGGAGGCATCTAGGAGGCATCCTGGGTAGATGCTCAAACCACCTCAACTGGCTCCTTTTGATGAAGGAGCAGCAGCTCTACTTTGAGCTCCTCTCAAATGTTCCTGAGCTCCTCACCCATCTCTTTTTTTTTTTTAAATTCCCTCCACCACCCCCTCTCTGCGGAGGACTACTTTATTTGTATTTATTTATAATTTCTTTTATTTTTAAGTTTATAATTTTTTTTTTCTCTCACCCTATCTCTAAGGCCAGACACCAGTATCCCAGAACCTTCCAGTATCATTGTGAGGGTAATGAGCTGGTCCAGCATTCTGCAACCGGGATGAAATCCACATAATGATTAGAACCACCATTCTAGTCTGGCAATCCAGAGGCACTGTCCCCAACCTCCATGTAGGATTGAAGAGGCATATCAGCTAAGATAGCCCAACAACATTAAGAGCTTTCTAGAGCTTAGGGCGAATCTCATCCATCCCGGGAGCCTTGTCATCAAAGAGTCTTTTGCCTACTTCAGTGACCTCAGTCTAGTAAAGGGTAAATCCTCCTCTGAGTCCTCCTCCTCTACTTCTTCTAAAGAAGGCATGTCAGCAGGATTCAGGAGATCCTTGATATATTCCTTCCATTGCCTGACTATATCCCATTTGCGGGTTGACAGCTCTCCATCCCTGCTGTAAACAACATGGGTAAACTCATGGGCGTAAATAACGGGAGGGATGGGGTGGTTGTAGCCCTCCCCCCCCCAATAAATCAAAACTAGCTAATACAACCCCTCCAATAATCACATTTCCCCCGTAATGGGTGGAGACCTCAACCCCCCTAATGTTCCAGCCAAAGTTACGCCCTTGGGTAAACTCCATTTTCTCCTTCTGAAGTCGACCGACACTTTGCTGGAATCTTTTCAAGGCCAACGAAAAGTAATTTTTTATGGCCTCACTAAGCTCCTCCCACACTCAAGTTTTTGCCTCTGCAACTGCCAAAGCCACATTCTGCTTCCATCTGCCTGACAGCTCCCTATACTGTTGGTGTCCACCACCACATTCAGGGATTCCTACCTCGACAGGCATTATCAACCTTATGGTCACAGCTCCACACAGCTTGCCTCAGCAGTGGAGGCTCGGAATATCACCCATTCTGGCTCAATGTCTCCAGCCAGAGAAGTTTTCCTAGGGGTGCAAGATCTCCAAAACTGGGGCCTCTGCCAGATGTTCCAAACACACCCTCATTATTTGTTTGGGTCTACCAGGTCTATACGGCATTTTCCTGAACATGCAAATGGATATCTGACAATACGTCTGCAAAATTTATCATCACGCTGCAGCCTTGGGTGCTCTGGTGCCAGGTGCACTTATGAATACCCATATATTCAAACATGGTGTTTGTTATGAACAAACTGTGGTTAGCATAGAAGTCCGATAACAGAGCACTACTCAGGTTCAGATGAGACAGGCCATTCCTCCTAATTACACCCAATCACACCCTTCTAGATTTCATTGTGGTTACCCATGTGAGCATTAAAGTCCCCCTGTAGAACAAAGGGGCACATTCAAGCACCCCATCCAAGGTTTCCAAGTAGGCCAGATTCTCTGAACTGGTTCAGCTGAACAAAGGGGACTATGAGTAGACTCATGGGTAGAAGCCCAGGAAACAGGTTCTTCTTGCCTATGAGCTCCTGCCCAGGCCTGGCTCCAGAGTGGAACCATGGTCTTTCCTGTCTGGGTCAGGTCACATGACCCTTTGTGTTGATTGTAATAGTGGTCTATGTGAATTGCACTTAGTCTGGCTGCCCATATAGGACAGATTTGCCTTGGGAGACTCTATCAGGGGCAACTTCCCTTACAGCATAGTTCCTAGGATCACAGAGACACATATACTCCTCCTGCCACGATTTGGAAGTGAATCATGGAAGCGTGTAATTTTGTGTGTCTTTTTATATTTTTGGGTGGCAAGGTGCCATGGTGATTGCCCTTGCCCAACACGTTCAGGATTGGAGTTTTAATCCT
Source organism: Mormyrus lacerda (assembly GCA_015163995.2). Lineage (NCBI taxonomy): Eukaryota > Metazoa > Chordata > Actinopteri > Osteoglossiformes > Mormyridae > Mormyrus > Mormyrus lacerda. The sequence goes on along the minus strand of JAABNX020000151.1, from coordinate 15,407,622 downwards.
GACTCCTCTCTTCGGGTTTGGAGTTTGCATGTCTTCCATGTATATCATGGGTTTCCTCCAGCTTATCTAGTTTCCTTCCACAGTCCAAAATCATGCAGTTAGGCGAATCAGCACCTGTGCACTGCCCATAGTGTGTTCACAGTGTGAGGCATTCTGTCTGGGGTGCTTCGCTTGTGAATCTCTCACTTGAAATAGCAAATCCAGTATTGGCAAAGATTGTCCCAGATTTATGGAATACAAACAAATAAATAGAATGGACATGCTGAATTTAAAATGAATAAACTGTTTACCCTCAGGGTCTTATTATCTGACACATCTTTCACAACAGAAGTTAGAGAAGTATGGAAATTACAGTAGTCAAAATCAAAAGGTCAAAACAGGAAAAAGAGTAAGTACAGATGCATGGACACAGACAATCATTTTTGTTTCTTTTGACCTTTAAAATCATGTCTTGCAGACTGTGCTCTTCCTCTTAGAAGAAATTTAAATCAAAGTGTGCATTGAAATAAAAAAAAACTTCTTTTCAACTTACATTACATCAGGTCAATATTGAGATGAAATGAAATAAAATTAAATGAAGCAACAGCTTCTTTCCCGGGGCACATGATACCCACCTTATCCCCACCCACTCCTAAGGTAACTCCCCCCCGCCTCGCACACCTGCATTGGTCACTTTAACTTTTTGTCTATCTGTTGTTTGTTTTTAGCCATTGTGTTTATTTCATCACTTTATGCTGCTGCTGTCCTGCTTCCTGTTCACAAACATACACATTGCACTAGGTATATAATCCCTTGCATCCTGTTCCAGTTTTTGCACTTTAAGTCCTGTGAAAACCTTTCCCTGTCAATTTTGTTTGAATGTTTCACCTTGGTTTTGCGGGAACGTTATTTTGTGGCATGTTATACCTGTATACAAATGATATGACAATAAAGGCCACTTGACTTGAATTGAAATTGGGAAAGATTTAGATGGAATACATCTTAAGTGAGTGACTCTGGTGGCCCTCATTAAGTCAGTCTTTAGTGTCCAAATCTATTTCTGTTTAACTGAAAAGCATGAGCCTCTAAGAACGCCTCTGTGCAGAATTCTTCAGTCTGCTTCTTCTTTTCCAGGTGAAACTGTAACTTAAAAAAATACCCACAACCCCCAACCCTTCTTTCAAGTGTAATCTGAATTTGACGTTAGCTGATAAAGCTCAAGAAGACCGAATTAATCCACTTGTATATGTAAATGGGAACAAAGCAGTATTTCAACACATCGGTATTATGGGATCAAGAAAATACAAGAGTGTGATTCTGTTGGAAAAGCTTTAGAAGAACATTTTAGGCACAACCATTTGCCCATCAGGTAGGAACATACCATGTTATAAATAGCTAAGGGAATACAAAAACTAAGCAAATGTATATATTGTAACAATCCCATTACTTTCTTACCTGTATACAAGTCGTATAAGTTTAGATGAGTAAGATACAGATAAGAAATATAAAGCAATGTACCCAGAAGTGTAGCTACAGAATTTAATTGACATATTCTGCATTTTCAATGTATGTTATCAGCAGAGGGCCAACAAAAGGACTTAGGGCCGTCTGTGAGGGCCGTATGCCTTGATGACCATCATTCTGAAATCCAATTACAACATCAGGATTTTTACAGACTCCACGTAATTGAGGAAACTTGTCTGCAGAGATAGACACATTTTCACAGTAGTCAGGAAGACATTGGCTCAGCAGGAGTGGCAGTTGTCTCTAAATTTGATGTAACACCTGGTTTCTGGCAGATTCCGCTGTGCAGGGACTAGGCATCGCCGACAACATTCATCACGGTCTTCAGCTGATATTCCTTTCAGTTCCTTCGGGATTTTATCCGTACCTGACCATTTTCAGGAGAGCATTCTCTGGGATTACAATCTGGTGTGTGGAAAAGTCTGAGAAAAACAGCTGCAGATTTGCCAAATGCAGCATTATCATTACACAGAATTTAAGAAAACCCAGGTAATGTTATTTTCAGAGATATACTGAGATGGAAAATTAGCCTACTGTATGGTGGTAACAGCTGCTATAGTAGAAAGTCTGGCAGCAATTTTTGCAAGACACTTTGAAGGACCCATGATACACATGAACTTTAGATGGGTAGCCTAAAATACCCTTGGTAAGACAAGAATCATGCTGTGTGCAGCCAAATATTTCTTGGAACAAAACTTAGGATCCTCTGAGGAAACTTTAATGTGCAATACAGGGCACAATACTTTCTGATCCTGGAACAGCTCAGATGACAATAACAGTAGCAGTACAGAGATTCCACAATGTAAAAACAGAAATTGAGAAACTGAGAACAACCCCATTCCAAAACTAACTACGCCACACCTGGGATACACTATAGCCAAGTTTGAGGATTTTCTGACGTGAGAATAAATTTAACCTATGCCGGCAGAATTAGCTGATGGGTTTCTAAGCGGGAAGTAAACATTCTGTTTAAATGTGCAAATACAACCCTGATTCCCAGATATTCTCAACAGACTTGCATTAAAAGTCACCCTGGCCTTAAATTCTAGAGACAAAAAATGATGCAACTGGTAATTAATTTATTTGGGGAAATTGCATGTTAAAAATAGAGTAATAGATATGTTTTGGAGAAATGTAATATTAAAAAATGAAAAACAATATGACTGTTTAGTAACATTTTACTTGAGGCAGCACAAATAATGTACATGCTTACTTAATGCATTAATTAACAAGTAAGTAACATACTCCTGTGTTCATTGGTGGTAAATCGTACTTCATGCTGAAACTATATTAGTTCATGATTTGTTCTTAAATAACTGAATAACTATATTTGTGCCCCCTCAAGTTATTTTTAATTGTGATACCAGAATATCAGAATTATGGGGTTTCACATGACATCATAGTAACTAATGTATCTATGACATCATAAGCTATTAAGCAGTGCCGGGTGCCAAATACCTTTTACGGATTTGTTCATTATGATATAAAATTATGTGCAAACTTATAAGGAGTGTTGCCAACTTTGGTCAGTTCGAGACAAGTCTGTACACACATTTACATATATATAACAGTTTTATTACCTTGTAAATAGTCTGTAGGGTTTGTAAACTACCTCCAACTGCTTTTGATGTAGCTAATCTGAGGTTTATAATGGAATTATATAGGTTTGCCGTAAGATTTCATGTGTGAGCGTCAGTGTCCGAAAGCACGAGTGTCACGCCAGATGAGTTAGAGTTGGCAGTCCTGTTAAGGGTCACAGCTCTGCCTCAGTGTGTACCTTTACCAGATTAGGGGCTGAGGAGCTCAGTCTGATTCAGCGGAGAATTTTCAAAGGGATGCTGGGTCATAGTGCTTCTGCTGATTGTCTTCATCTGCTTATGCGGCAGTGGAGGACCATCACTGGTGCTGTTCTGGATAGTGTTGCCATTAGCCTAGCAGCACAGGCAGCCAGAGCGACGACTAAAAGACAACAGTGCACTGTGTGCAAATCTGAATCCTTATGGGCCTTTATTGTGTTACTTCTTTTGTGGTTTGTGAGGGCCTCTCATGGTCGGCCGCGCTGGGACATGAGGCGGTTGAGGCAGAGCGACTGCCAGAGCTCAGTGTATCCTCTCAGATGGCAGCTCACACTGGACAGGGATGGGAAGCGATGCTGGAGCCCGCCGTTCATGTGCAACTCGGCAAGGAAATCACGGCTGCTTAGCTGCTCGTTTTGGAACATTTTCCCGCATCCTTGAAGGGGCCCGAGAAGCCCTTTACAGTAGGTGCTTGTTTCACAGAACATATGCTCACCCTACAATTGGAATGAGACATGGAGGATGATTACTTATCTGTCGGTCAATTTAGCATCTCCGATTTGTGCTGTGTTTCATCAAGCCGGATTTTTCGTCAGATCTCCTATCCCCCGCCCACAGCACAGATGCCCAAGTACAGCTACAAATAGAAGCATTTCTCAGATTTCTAGAATGCTTAGGAAACACCAGCTAGTGCTGTTCAACAGATTTTATAGGACTTTCACTCATGTGTCTTGCTCTATGGAGAAAGTTACTCAGGTGACACTGACGTCTCCAGACACTGAGAAAATATCAGTAATAGAAATAAAGGAAGTTATACAGCAGTGGCCATGGAATATAATCATCTTTATTTTCAAAGTGAGTACTTTAATGAGCTGACATGCTTATTAGCAATTTGTCAATACAATGTCCAATAGAACAACTATCTGTGTAGTAGGGTTCATTCAACTCATTTTAAACCGCTTAATGATAACTGAGAAGTTGTAGGCAGAATTTAATTTAATGCTGCGAAATTACTAGTGAGGAATTCACAGTGAGAATGTCATAGTCACATTTTGCAAAGTACGTTAAGATACTCTAGGATGGAAATGTATTCTGTTTATTTAACATTTCACATAATAGTTTTATTCTGAGAGATACCAAGACAAAGCCTCTTAAATTTTTTGTTGTGTTTTTATATGAAATTTACCATTCGTACAACTAGAAATATAAACTAATGGAGCTATAAATTGGAAATATAATGGAACTGTCCAAAATAATAATGAAAATAAATAAATAAATGAAGGAGTGAATGAATTAATGAATGAAGTTGTCTGCATGTTCCGAATTAAAAGTAAGATTAACAACAGATTATATAATTAGATCAGATTATCATTTTACCACTGTAGACCACACATTACAGACTTTTTTTCCTAAATGTGTATTTAACTAAATTTATTTTCACTTGGTGTAATATTTCATCTTACTGGAACTGAAGAGCAGTAGTGAGCTACACTAGTAGCAAAAATTGTGGAAACTTCTAACTGGCACTACGCCTTAAACATTACTACACTAATATTGGCAATAATGTTTATAAACATTAAAAGAATGTTACAAATATCATATATTGGATGATTAAATAAGTAACTGGAGTAACAATTGAAAAAAGTTTTGAAATCTCTAAAACCTGGAATGATTTAAGAAGGGGGACTAGAGGGTGTGCTTCAACTATAGGGGGATCACACTCCTCAGCCTTCCTGGTAAGGTCTATTCGGGGGTTCTGGAGAGGAGGGTCCGCCGGA
>JAABNX020000151.1:15387036-15398004 GCA_015163995.2 Mormyrus lacerda | reverse complement strand
CATCCAAAGTAACTACATAGACAAGACAGAGCCTTTGCGCCAAATTAGTCTACATGACAAGCACAACTGAACAGCCCTGAGTGCTTATTTGTGAAGAAAAGCATGCTAAGCTAACATTCACACTCCATATTCCCCCACTGTGGGAAAGCCCTGATCCTATCACTGGTTGTAATCAGGCGGGCTTCTTGAAGGCAGCATTGCCAATATTCTCAATGCTCCCATCACAGTATGCAGCAGAGCGCTTGACCCTCTGGACCTCCAGTCCCTCTTCCCAGGCTCAATTGGCCCTGCAGGCGTCATCGTGTGAAGTGCGCCGTTTGACTTCCCCGGGGTGGAGCCAGCCTTTGGCAGGCCCAGTCCCGCCTAGTCCTGCCACAGCGCTTTGTGGAGAGTCTGTTATTTGGAGCGTGTCGCTTTTCGAACGGAAGCTCAGAACCCAAGGAACAACTGGGCCGGTGTGAAAATTCGTGCAAAGTGCAAAGCCATTCTCAATGCAAATAGAAAGAAAATATAGAAAAAAATGTATAAAAAAAAATACATGGTTTGTGTTTGTTTCTGAAACGTTTTTGTTTCATTAACTCTTAATTGATGCAGTACGTTCAATTATATAAAAGCGCCACTTTAATTTATTACAGTAACTTGCTTTCACATGACTAATATGAAAAGCTGGCATGCTATCCAATTCTTTGTAGCTGAGTGCAGCAGCAGCAGTGGCCCAGAGAAGCGAGAGAAAGGGAACAGCTGTGTTAGGACTAGCGGACAAAGTCTAGGACTCTTGGGCTTCTGGGGGTCGTGGGACGCAGGCGAGTCACCCCCCGAGAGCAGCATTCCATAACTGCCCCGATAAATATCGAGCTATATACAGAAAGTGTGAGAAGTAAAGCAAACCCACCCCACGGGACAATGCCTGTGAGCCCAATAACGCAACAAAAGCTCTAATAAGGACTGTGTGCGTGCTGTCAGCCAATCATGTGCTCCACTGTCGCTAATAGCTCGCATGCTTTCTGTATGCTCGCTATCGCTAACTCAAGGGTACTCTGGCACAAGTCTATTTTATCCATCTTCTTAGGGCTGGAAGTAGACCTGCATGGTGGCATGTTGGCTCAGTGGATAGTGCTGCAACCTTAAACCTACAGGGAAGGAGGACTGAGTCTGTGTGGCATCTCCTCTCTCTCTCTCTCTCTCTCTCTCTCTCTCTCTCTCTCGCTCACTCACAAGGACAGCATAGGGTACTATGGTTTCCTCACGCAGTCCCGAAAGATGCAGTTAGGTGAGTTGGCGACTGTAAATTTCCCATGGTGTGTTGCGATTCCTGGAATGGGTTCCAAGGCCACCATGATTCCGTGCAAGATCTGAAGGATGGATGATAAAAACACAGAGTGCTCTATCTGGTATATCTAATATGGTTTTGTTTGTTAATTGTTCAGTGCTTACTAGTTAGGGTGTAGTGGGGGACAAATGGAACTCTCAGAGTCTTTAACTTCTACTTCGGAGTTGCTAAAACTCAGCCTAGGATGGTGGGTGAACTGGTTCTCTACCAAAACCCTATAGTATTCTTTAGGGTATTTTTTAATGGGACGGCAAATCCACTGTCGACAAAAGGATTAATGGGACAGAAGAACAATATATCTAAGTCCTTCATAGAGAATAGGGATGGAAAAATGGCTGATACCAAGATGTATGTCAAGGCCTCACCCACACAACAGAGCTTTGAGAAGGGTCTGGCTGCAGGAGGGGCCTGAGAGTGCTTGTCCTCTGTCAGGCCCCATCCACTCTCAAGCTCCTTCGTCATTTGAAATTACCTATTGGGGTTTAGGAAGACGGATTCTGTCGTTTTAACGGAAATAACGGAGGGGCTCGAGAGTGGATGCGGCCTGACAGAGGACACGCGCTCACGGCCCCATCTGCAGCCACACACTCGTGAAAGCTTTGGCCATTAGGATGTGTACAGGCCACATGAGAGCTCTTACCTCCAGTAATTTCCCACACAACAAAACAAAGTGTTTTCATATAAGCCAGAATCCTTTTGAGTACATCTTAAATTATTGTGGGAATAATTAATTCTTTCCTGGCCTGTGCTGTACACAAAAAAATTAATTAACCGTCACACTGGTTTGTGCTGCTGTGACATTTTATGAAAAGTATGTCATGCCTTTAATAATAGTCTTAGTGATTGCCTGTTTAATACTTTCAATAATGATTTATATATTATTAATTTCATTCATTTTCCATAACCGGTTATCCAGCCCCAGCCTGGAGCCAATGACAGGAAGCATAGATGCTCAAGTTAGGGGACACACTGGATAATTTATTTTATAATGTTAATTTATGCATGCTGATCATTTAAGTAATGCAGAAAAGTGTCAACATTTTAAATGTACAAATTTAACCTGCAATAAAAATACTACACATTCAGAACTTAGTTTATCATATGTATGTTGAATACTGTGTTCAAGTCTGGCTTTTAAAATGCCATTTGTTAAATATATTTCTTTTACATGTGGAAGAATGGGTAATTAGCCAAAGGCGAGGAAGGTATGCTTGGACGAGGCTGAGGGAATTTATTATTTTCAAATATACAACTTTTTAGATAAAATGATTAAAGTCTTCCTATTGTTCTCAGTTTAATTCGGTTTAACTCAGTTTAAAAGCTTGATTGCTTGGACAGAGTTATAGCTAAGAAGTATGCCTTATGACGTTTTGTTTAAAGGGGTGCAGGAAGGCAGAGATAGGAAAGAGTGTCCAGTGATCTATGTTGGTTTCTTAAGCATATAGGAAGGCCAACCCCAGACAAGCCTGTCCTACGTGTCTGAGAAAAGCTGCACTTTCATTTCATTATAAGGGTCTTGCTCAAGGGGCAAATGGTTGTGTGATTCTTGCTGCTGAGGACAGGATGAGAAATGGTGACCTTCCAATCACAAGCACAGTTAAAAATGAACTTTCATTATAAAGCCTTATGCGATACACGTTGTATATGTTTTTGGTTATCTTTTGATTTTAAAAAAATACTGTAATGTTTACCATATGATTATCCCTTTTGCCTTGCAAGCCAACATTTAAATGTTTTTATTCCAAAGATGAAGTAGGTGTCATTATGTCTGTTGTTTATATTTTTTAAATGTCACGTTGGCCTGTAGCATTATTAAATCTGCAAAGAGCACCGTGACAGCAGAGCCACTCGTCAACATGGCTGGTTTTAACCTACCATTTACAGCAGTCGCCCAAGTCATTCAACATCTGACCACGTTTACATTTAATTCATACAAGCCCCACCTCATTTGCTTATGCAAATTCTCCTGCTCAGAATACATTAAATTATTTTACATTTATTCCTGAGACATCTTTGACTTTAATGAATTCCATAAATTTCATCGTTAAATGAGACTTAATTACCACCACAATTACTTTCGTGAAACATGTAATACAAGATAATTAAATTTATCTTTAATGTGTTATATCCCTCCAACCACAGTTTCCTGATGGCAATGTCACATAGGGCATCATTACACATTGTTTCCTTGGGCTCTGTGCTTCCTACTCATCCATATATATTATATTGTTGCTGTCTGCTGCAAAACACGTATTTCAGAATTTTCTCAATCTCCTCGGAAACGACTTTACAAAATAAACCACAAACATAAACATCAATGAAAGGTTTAATGTTTTACTGTAAATGGACTTATATGGGTTTCTATGAGCAAGTCAAATATGTCTGAGTTAATAACATACAAACTAATCTTGCTTCATATTCACCATTTTCGAATGACGTTAGTTAGCTAGCCACTTGTGTGGTTAAAATTAGCAATTAAAAGTAATCCAACCAAACAACCATCATGAATATAGTCAATTAGATGTCAAGTTCTATCAGTACACAGAGGTGACTGAGCATATTCCATCTAAAGCAAAAGTCACAATTACCAAGAAGAACTTGCGCAATTTTCATCATACAGTGACATATATAATTATAGCTTCATGGCAGCACTAGGATTTCTAGGATATTTACAGTACACACATCCCAACATCCTACAGTAGAAAGTGTTCATATTAACATTGAAATTAATTTCTACTTTTATGAAAAAATGAGGAATACAGCAAAGATTTTTAATGCCACGAAGACAAACCGTAGTTTACGTGTAAATGCCCAATCTGCTGAATTCAGGTTCAATACTGCCCCCCCCCCCCCAGCCAGCTCTCACCTTAACACATGTTAGGACACATGTCACGCCCTACATAACTATCTACCCCTATGTATGGATATTCATATATATATATATATCTCACTACGGTTATTGTTTATGTATATTGTCTTGGATTTTTGCACTGTGTGTTTGAGTCTGAGTATTTTATGTTGTTTTGTCATTGTATGCAAATGATATTTTGATATTTCCCCTTGGGACCTATATTTCTATCATCATTGCATACATTCTTGACATAACATCTTTAACCTGAGAGTAATGAAAACATCAGAATGCCTTGCATAGCACCATCTGTATTTCACTGCTCCGGGTGTCTGCAGAGATTAAAGGTAAATAAGGCACCAAAATTAGCATTTATACTCATTGATCACTTTATTACACCCACCTGCTTATACAGATTACAGCCTCCTTTTCCCACAGACAAGCCTGAATTCTTTGTTGACACAGTGCTGAATACTTTCTTCATAGAGTTCGGTCCAGGGCTGTTTTGCAATTGTAACTTTATTGTTGGATCTGGCCATTTGGCACGGGCTGCTCTCATTAACAATATTTTTTGTCTAATAAAGCTCCCTTGACTGATTATCTTTTGTGCATCACACCATTCTCTGTAAACCTTAGACACTACTGTGAAACTGGAAAGTTCCAAGATGGCGACTGTTTGTGAAATGCTGGAACAATCAGGTCTGGCAGCAACCGCTCTACATTCAGATTTGCGTAGATCATGCCTATTGCCCCTTCTGAAATGAAGTGGTCCCTGGATGTACTTGCGAAGAGATGTAATGGTGTGCCCTTGTCACAATGACTGCAATTCCCATGTGTTATCTGAGACAAGGTTAATTAATCTATCTATGTAGAATGTACCCGTAAAACTTCATCCTTTACTCATTTCAACAGAGTTGTCATTTTACGTACTGGATGCTGAAGTCACTCTAGAACTTATAATCAGTAAATCCCCAGCTTAGCGAATATGCGACTAATTATGGCAAACAAATCCCGCAAACAAATTCTTATATCGCATTCTAAAGCTGTGATAATGTGATAATGAGTGCATAAGTGAATCAATTAATGCGTTGGTTAAAAAGGAAATTAGATATGATGGGAAGTCTGACGGCAAACGAGAAGACAATGTGATTCTCCGCTCTCTGCATTTCCTCAATTACCAGACGGTGGTGGTACCACTATAAACACTGCAGGGACGATGTCACCTGCCATTTAACCAGCACAAAAGATCAAACAGGCACACAAAACGAATTAAAGGGGGACGGTTTTAGAGAAAAGCCCTTAATATTATTAGAGAGATTATTAAAATGTACTAAATAATGAATATAATGAAATGTGTCCTTGTCCTGCATGCTACATATTGATATACATGTTTATTCTACTACTTGTTGTGACTTAATCAGTTTTAGGTGCTTCACAGTCTATCTAGCCTTTTAGAAACACTGCCTCAACATGAGAAATTAGGTAGCAGACCGGAGGATTAAATGCATCATGCTCATGCTCACATGATCCCCTTAAGTTTTTAAAATATATGTTCTAGATTTTTTTTTTTTTTTGCCTATTTCACACTTTAATTAGCAAGTGATAGTGCATCTAATCAGGTGTCAGAGGGGCATAGATACCCTGGCAGATTCAGGGGGCCCAGCACTTTATAGAAGCCCCAAAATATACCGGCAGGACTCCCCCCCTACGCAACAAAATTTATTAGAGGTGGTGGGGAGGACTCCAGATTGAAAGTACTGACTCTAGCAGGGTCCCAGAATTTCTAGCTACACCCCTGCATATAATTATCATTGCTAGCCATGGATTATTTTATTTACAGTATTTCAATAAATCCTGTGCAACGTCGGTTTCCATGTGTTCAATTTACAAGAGTGCTTTAGCGATTATACATATAATGCATATGACGCTGTGCCCCAACCCCCCTCAAAGAGAAACGGTGCACGGCACCCCTGCTGAGAGTCTCTCAGAAGCTCCTCTGTTTATGGCTTTGGCTGTTTTATTCTCACCAAGGAAAGACAGAAACTCAAGAGCTCTCAATAAAACTCAAAGACACCTGTCTGTTTCCCATCATTACATCTTTACAGATTTGAGTTACTTGATTTATTTCTCAGAAACGGAAATTCTCCAAATGAAGTAGGACAATAAATATGGGATAGAACAAGACGTACCTCAATATGCTGAATAGGCTATTTTGACCTCATTTGAGTGATTTATTTTCCTATAAAGTGATGAATAAGCAGCAGCCACAAATATTTAAATAAAGCAGTATTTGCTTCCATCAGGGCATGAAACTAATATCTGAGTCATTTAACATCAACATATGAAAACAAAACGCATCAGCAGATAGCAATGGTAATTGTTTTTGTGGCTTTCTATGAAATAAGCGTTGTTCTGCAAATCAAATAAATCCTATACATTCATTAAAATATTAAAAATGAGATTTAAGTTTTGCTTTTTCCTTTTCTTTTATACAATGACATTAAATTTAAATTTAATTCAACCATTTACAAGATAGGGCTACCTACAACTCAAGAAACAGACGCAAAGCACTCTAATCTGACTATTCCACCCACACACTACCATATTTTCTGCTTGACGGTCCCTGAATCCATTGGGCAGAACATTGCAGGAAACAGGCAATTGGCAAGAACGTAGGGCTGCTGATTGAACGGGCAGTGTCAGAATGAGGTGAACATGAGAAGGACCCAAGTACAGATCAACTAGGAGAACCAAAGTCTAGAACCAAAAGTAAAGGCATAAATCAGGATTGCCACATGGAAACAAGACTCTCTTAGACAAGGGAGGATAGCTCAGAGATCAAGTCCTGGGCTTCAGGTCTGAATTTAGACCACCCCAAACATCCCTGGATATGGAGAAAGGGATATAGCAGGAGAGAAGATATCAAAATATATGTAAAGTTTATCTAAATGTTTAAAACAGGGACATAATCATGCAGGGTAAGCCTAAGGGAAAGCTTCTGAAGAAAGGAGAGAATGTGTATGCCTTTCCATCGCTTCATTATGATGTACTCAATAATTACATTGTCGCCGTCTGATATGTGATTCAAACATACATTTTGATGTTATGTCACAGTGAGGGGAAACATTTCAAAAACCAGATTTGTCAGTTTATTATTAACTGACAGGAAATCTCACTGGAGCATGTATGACGAGAACAGGATGGGTCAACAGAATAAAAACTGTATTCTTAAAATATGCTGCCCCTGATGTCTGCCGGTTTGTGACCCATCAACATAATTTGGGACTTAATCAGTTAGGCCTCTTCATAATCAGCTCGAGTGTTTGTCCAATCAGAAATATCCAAGGGATTGATTTTACGCTGATTAGCCCTAAGCCTCGGATGCAGCACAATTGCCAAGCTAATCTAATGTGGCAGTGTTGGCACATCTCAATCCCAGAAGTCATCCCTCAAAAACTGGATTCAAACTCAATGTTTCTGTCCAAAGCTCTAAGAAACATTTTAACCTAATAGGTTAAAGTAGTCGAGGCACGAAAAACTCCAGTAGCGCTGAGCCTCTTCTCAAATCAGTGTGAAAATTGACACGTGGATAAATCCATGAAGATCCCTACCATGACTAGTTATAACTTCCTGTTATGTTACACCAGTATACAGCTGGATCTTCTCAAAGATCTTCTCAATACTGTCTGGCTGTCCAGACATCTCGCGATGGATAACTGTGGTGTCACCATAGTGAAATTCTGCACTAATTCTGTCTTGTGCCCCAGCTGGGCACAGATACATCCTTGTTCCTCATTTAGAAGAGTGACAGGCTGTCACCCCCCATAGATACAGATGCACATGCCTGCATGTACGCATTTCGCTGTCTTCTCTATCCAGCAACTGTATTCAAGCCTGTCAGGTGTCCTGGAGCCTTCCAGAGACATGAATACGGCCCTTTGACTTTTGCCTAGGACCACCAGGGGATTATTCATTGGAAATGATGTTCTCAGATGCCCCACAATGTCTGTCTCGTCGCTGACACTTTTGTACTTTAATGATAATTGTAGCTGGAAAACAGAAAGCTTTCCGCCCCCCCCCCCCCCAAGATGAATATAGCATCATGGAGCTTTTGGCAAGAATGTGGATGAGTGGCCTTAAATCTAAAACTGTCTAACATACGCTTGCCCCCATTTTCTTTTTTCTTTTCATTCTGCTAACTTCTCATTTTCTGCTGTTTTGTCTCTTGTGAACTGAAGATTCGAGTTTATGCGCAATTTTTAATGAGATCCTTTATAGGTCTAATCATTTTTATTGTAAATGTTTATATCTACTCTTATTTTTGCATTTTCCCTTGTCAAATGTCTTACCATCCATCCGTCTTCCAACTGATTGCCCAGTCCAGGGTCATGGGCCTAGTCAGACATCCAATCAGAAAATGCCCTCAAAGGAATATGTGCATTTTAGAAGCCCAACTGATGCTGCCATTGTTTTCACCCATGTCCCAGAATCCTCTCCGCCTTCTGGAACAGCACCACCCACGCCTCATTTTCTTGCAACTTAATAACCTGTAATAAGGGTTTTTGTCCCATCAACATAATTTTGTCCTGACTCACAAGGAATATACTGTCCAATTCTCCGCAGTTCAAGTTACAGTGACGCAAAAATCGAGAGGAGCAATTTCCCTTATACTAATTTCCAAATGGCATCATGTAAAATCAAATATAATTAATGCGTCGATGCCAGTGTTTTTCGCAATTGCATGAATTTGCTGATGTTGCCCAGCAAACGTATAGGTTATTGTCGTAATTCTGTCGCTGTCACACATATCTCTACTGCCAATTATCATCCAGGAATAGATTCCAGTAAAACACAGGGGGTGTATTGGGGATTTCGGAGGGATTTGTGAACACTGGGCTGTGTCTGAATCTGGAGACGGAGGAACATGGGGGGGCTTCTTAAGCCTTCCATGGAGCATTTTATCCGAATCAAAAACATCAGGGCATTTCTTTGTGTATTTGTTTGTGTGTGTGCGTGTGCGTATTTTTTCCTTTGCGTTATTATACTATGATAGCCCTGTGATTGGTTCTCAGTTGCCTTAATTTCATTCTTTTTCCTGTCAAATGCAGGCAAGCTGCGCCAGACCATGAAATTTTCAGTGGTGCCCCTCATGAGGCACTATGACGACTGCTCTGATCGCATCACATGACTGCTTTAATGTGGCGCTGTCAGTCTCGTGAGTCCATGTGCTTCTTCAACAGGACTGTTTAACTTTCATCCTTGCGTCTGCACTCCATAACGTAATACTGAAATTAAGTTTCATAAATTCAGAATATTTGTGCCTTTTTCAGAGAAGAATTGTCCAGAAGGACCTAGAGTCATCTCTTTGAAATGAAAAAATACTTTGAAAAAATACTCCGTGTACAGCCCTTAATATTTCCTAACCCCAAGGCTGTGCAAATATTAAATTTATTCAGTGCTTTTCAATTGAGGTAAGTCCCCAGAACAGGCTCATTGGGCTACTTTGCATACTTCCAAATCAATCTGGAATTTGTGCACTTAGAAAAAGTATGATTGTTTATAGATGCTTTTAAGGATTGGCGTTTGAATGCTACACCACAAGGTTAGTTGCCGCTACAGTAGCTAATCTAGCATCTTAAATAGGCCGCCTCTTTGACTATTGCTTCTTTTTGTACGACATCACCACCTTTCAGCTTGTAATGAAAAAAGAAATGAATCCAGCCTTGTTCCTGCCTGGCGCGATAGAGAGAAAATGCCATTATAAGTTCAATGAAAATGTAACTACCTGACACCTCCACAAAAAAAACGGGTTCTTTAATACCTATGAAATTTGAAAAAAATAAAAAAATAAATAATGGATGCCGCTGCAAACTGGATGGGGTGCATGGAAATGAATATGTTAGGACAGATGTTAAGGCTGAGGCCTTTCATTGTTGGCCACTTTGCTTGAGGGGCACCACTGGCTGCTGAACATGCTGTGTTGCGGGTCCCTCCATATTCTAGAGTTTTCTCTTCATCATTTCCCTCAGGTACAGTCCCCTGCATATATAATCGTGTTACTGATGCCTAAGTGCTTTTGCCGTGAAAGAGAATTTATTAGCTAAGATTATCCATAAATGAATGCTTGTAATTGTGGAGCGAATGACCGAAGTGGCCCTACCACCCACATGCCCTGCATAACAAAGCACAACAAACAGAACCATCTTCTCCCAGGAAGACTGTCAGCCATGCTGCTGCTCTGTCACTGCCTGCTCTTCCAAAGTTCACGTTCGGCAAGCTCAATTACCTTTTCATCATTTTCAGCAGGTTTTATGACAAGCAAGTGTCTTTCTTCTGTTTTTGATGAAACAAAACCTACTTTATTTTCTGCCTTTTTAATTGCGTGTTGAATTCACCAGGAAGAACCATCTATACCCAGGACTGTGGGGGTAGTGATGGCAACACTCTATCTATTTTCTATTTAAGTCTATTTAAGATGGTTCATTGCAGAGGCTTGAACAAGATACTGGGCAGTGTATTGTTTTTTAACATGAGTATGTTTCCTCCAGGGTCACAGGTGTCATGCCCCGATCGTTCGCTCCTCTCGTGTGCCACGCCCCTTCATCAGCCTCGTGTGGAATCCCCATGTTCATCATGACAACAGGAGCATTTTTTACTTTTAGATTTTGCTTCTAACCTGTATTCTACATGTCACGTTAGGTGGGCAGGCGAGCGGGCAAGGAGGCGAGCAGAGCCAGACGTACAGGGAATCGGGGTTTATTGAGCCGAGACAGGCAGACAGGCACGAACA
>JAABNX020000151.1:15306359-15383855 GCA_015163995.2 Mormyrus lacerda | reverse complement strand
CCCCCCCCCCCCCCCCCCCCCCCCCCCCCCCCCCCCCCCCCCCCCCCCCCCCCCCCCCCCCCCCCCCCCCCCCGCACGGATGGTCCAAAATGTCCCAAAAATGTGGTAAAACATGAAACTTCTTGTCTTGTGGATGCCCATTGGGATAACCTCAATTTTATAAAAATCTCTAAATGCAATCAAAAAAGTAAAAATGCTAAATGCCTGAAGTCTTGAATTTTGTTTGGTTACTTTTGGTTAAGGTTAGGGCTGGGTAGGGGTTAAGGGTTGTTATATTGGGATTAAAGTTTTTCCCCTAGAAATGAATGGAGAGTCCCCACAAAGATATAATTAGAAACCAGTGTGTGCGCGTGTGTGTCTGTGTTTCAAGGGCCGATGGGTTTTTGTATATTTAGACATCCCATTCAACAAAACCGTGGTTTTTGTTCCACCAAATATTTTGCTTTTAAAATTATGAATGAACTTGCCTGGAGAATTCAGTTCTCATCTAATCTACTGACCAAGGGAATAACCCTGCAGATTATTTCAGTTACATACAAATCTATACAGTCAATATTACAGTTTTTCTCAATTGCTTTGAAGCATTTCTCAAATGACAATTAACCAAAAAACAAGTGTCACTTGTTTTAATGTCACTTACGCACAGCAGAACATCATTTCTCACTGCTTCACACAAACTTCCAAATGTTTTAGTGCATGTATGCAAATGGTTTTGTACAACTGTCATCATTTGGCACAAATTTCAGTTTTTTTAGCCTTATTGGTCAAAATAAAATACTGTATATATAGTTTCCCACTGTAATAATTTTACACCCATATCTGTTCATGTATGTGATCATCGTGTTAGTCACCACATGCAGAACAGTTAACCAAGCAAAAAGATCTAAAAATATATTCTATAAATTGCAGTGATATGGCATTGTTGTGTTTTTGTTTCCCCCAGTACACGGCGTTTTGCCCTTTTGTTGTTCTTGCATTGCCATTTTGTTCTTTTTGTGTTATACAGTGCTGTGTAGCTTTCTCTTGTTTGCTATTGTACCATGTCTTATGATCCGAAGGAGTTACAGGTACATGTGCATGTGAATGCTTTCTCTTGGCAGTGAACTTTACATACTGTAAAGTTCTTTCTTGCAATGTCTTTCACATTTCACATTGTAGCGAGTGGTGGATAGAATACTGCTAGATGGTACCAAACAATGGTACTACTGGCCACAAGTCAGCTCGACTACGCCACCCCAGGTGTTGTACTCAGAAAGTTCAGTCACCTTACCCCCGGGCCAAGGCACACTGGTCCAATTACCATAAGAGCAGAGAGACGTTGTTCCAAACACAAATTTTATTAATACTAAAATCATAAAAAGGTTAGTCAGTCGATCACAACACCGTAGGCCTAACGTACAGCCTAAATACCAGCAGCCGCTTCTCGTCGGTCAGAAGCGGGGCGCCGAGGCTTAAGACAGCACAGAGGAACCCCAACGATTCAGGCGATCACACCAATACAAATAAATATAACTACAAACCATCACTATAATCACACGAAACTCAACGTAATACAATTAAAACAAACACAAACCTTTACCGTCTCGTACGGGTAGACGCACACTGCCCCACCCCAGTCAAACAGTTCCCCAGCTAAGAACCTGATGAATCGGTCAGCCACAAACTAAATGACAGGACAGACCGGAAGTGGTTCCATGTAAGATAAAGCAGTAGTCACCGTCGCGACAGAACACAGGACCTCTTTGGGGAGAAACCCAGCCGTATTCTTCCCAACATCAGGCGTCCTATCGCAGCTTATTACACCGCCCAGATGTTACACCGGTGCGAGATGTCCCGACTACTAATCCGCGAATGAACCGGGAGTTCAACAGTTGAAATGACCATCGAAAAGGAGCATAAAGCATCTGTGCCGGGGTAACCCTTATAGTCTAAAGCCCTCTCCCATTGGCTACCCACCCCCAGGACTTAATAACGCACACATTGTTTTCTCCTCCTGCTACAGTCTACCCCCACCTCTTTTTATCGTCACCCCAACGATGACACAAGCCAAAGAAAGAAACCACTACAACCATGGCCTAAACAAAGCAGTCACAGCATTAGACGCAGGATCTACAGAGCGGACGGCCCCACGTGCCCCACTCAAAGACAGGCAAATGATGGATATTAGAATGCCGGCCAGCAGTAGATCGTGCAGTCGGTCGAAGGGTCTCCCCACTGATGTCTACATTACCAGCTAATGGGGCCACTGAGGAAGCTGATGGTTGCCTGGTTAAGACTGAATCCACTGAAGGAGCTTGAACAGGTCCCACCTCACCCGGCATCTGAGATACCTGTGGGGTAGCTGCCGACACCAAAGCTGGAGTTAACGAAGTCACAGTTGGAACATGATCTTCCGACCCTAAACACAAATCACCAGCCACTAAATCCTCATCCTCTGACTGTGACAGGTCTATTGGTGGAAGACCAACTACCACACTGCCTTCAATAAATTGCGGTGGACTCGCCTTACCTTAGCCTGATCAGTCAGGGGTGCCACAGTGTACACAGAGCCACCGACATCAGGTGCCTGTAAAACCCTATACACTACCGAACCCCACAAATCCTGAATCTTATGCCGACCCTTGGCACTGGTCTCCCGCAACAGCACACAATGACCCTCTGCCAGAGGGACATCCTGAACATGCTGATCCTAATTCCTTTTCCAACGGGCCACAGCTACCCTTAACCGTTCTCTAGCACCATCAAACGCAACCTGTAATCGGGCTTGATGTTCTTTGACCCACTCATGAACACTTCCTCCTCATCAACCGCTGAAATGTGCTCGGAGCATTGCATAAACCAAACGGCATGCGATTGAATCCAAACAGCCCAAAAGGTGTACAAGACGCCATCTTTGGACGATCCTGCTCTGCCACCATTACTTGATTGTAGCCACTGGCCAGATCTAAAGTAGAGAACCAGCGGGCCCCAGTAAGGGCATCCAGAGACTCCTCAATGCGAGGCTGGGGAAAAGCATCCTTTCTGGTCTTACTATTCAACTGCCTGTAGTCTACGCACAAGCGCAAACTGCCATCCTTTTTCTGGACCAGAACAATAGGAGAAGCATAGGGACTACTGCTTTCCTTAATCACCTGTGCCTCCAAGAGCTGATTTATATGCTCTTTCCCCAGCTCATATTCTGAAGGTGGTATGCGTCTATAGCGCTGTCTAACAGGAACCTTAATGGAATCTCATGCATAATTAGATCTGTACAACCCAAATCCCCATCCTGAACCAAAAACACTGATGTAGATTTTTTAGTTGAGTCTGTGCCTCAGCCGAGAGCGAGAAAAGGTCCAGGACCTCCATTGGATCCAAGGCGGCCACGGTCACAGACTGGAATGCCGTCGTAGATACAGACAACACCTCGGTAACTCCAGCAGGGAGGCTCACCACACAAACCTCACCCAATGTACCTAAACAGGTACGGGGGTAGAGAAGCACATCAGTGGCCCTCACATTGGTGACGGATGTACACTGTGCCCCGTACCACCCTGACCAGTGCTGGGGAAGCAAGAAGCCCAGCAGGTAGACCAGCCTCGGGGGTTCAAACATTACTGTGCTACCAGAAAGCTGCTCTGAACATGTTGCAGCCACCAGCTTCATCGTCCCCCCTGGAACGCGACAGGCCCTCCTACCACGAACCTTGGCCCTACCAGCAACAACCCGAGGACTCCTGATCATGACACAGATATAATGCCTGGACAACTGGTTCAGGGGCCTGAAATAAGCCAGGCCGTTCAAACAACGACCAGCCATGCTGAGAAAACAACTCTCGGTAACACCTTGTGATCACATTCATACCCAATATACCTGGAAATTGGAATGGTAACCCACTAGGGGGGTCCCTGACCACTAGTACCCCACACCCCTTCATCCACTTTCCACACAAGTTGACATCTAGCTCCAGATAGCCGATGTAGGGAATAGCTAGTCCATTGGCAGCTCGAAGCTCTAACCAGTGGCAATCCTGCAGTCGCTCATTACCTAAAGGCACAAAATACTGTTGAAAAAAACTGAGTGATAGTAGACACCATAGATCCAGTGTCAACCAAACAGGGCACCCCTACGCTGCCCATGTCCACCTCCAAATGGGGGCAAGATGACACTAACCGGAAGGCATTCCCCAAATTGCTTAAATTACTTGAGCCAGAAATACTTCCAACTGAACTTTGGCTCCCCAGTTCAGCGGTCACTAGTTTTCCGATGGCTGCACCGAACAGGGCTGGCTATTAGCCTGTAAGGATACCCGTTGCTGAGGCAAATTACCAGGAGGAACACGCAAACCATCGCACTCCCTAGCAAAGTGACCGAGCTGCTGACAACGTCGACATATTACCGAGTCCTTCCGAGGTACACGATCACACTGACTGGAGTTCTGCAAAAGAGCAATACTCTGAGTGAGCCAAGTCAACTGCTCCTGCTGACACTTCAACAGCTCCCTCACTTCCTCCATCGCAGCCAACTGTGATGAAGTATCAGCACCCGGAGGACCCCCATGAACCCCATACTGAATACCGAACACTGCAGGCACGGAACTACTCCATTCGCGTGCACCACGGGGCCGACTCTCACACTCCCACCTAATAGCTTCCCCTCGGACATCCAACAGTGTAGCCATAGGCTGCTGACGCACCAGCTTTTTCAATTCGCAGCGCAAGGTGCCATCTAGCACATGTTCAATGAATTGATCCTGCAGCAACACCTCTGCATTCTCCATATCGGCCGGTGCGCGCTGTTTTACAGCCTCCATGAGGCCCATTAAAGCCAAGGAGAACTCCTCTTTGGGGAGAAACCCAGCCGTATTCTTCCCAACATCAGGCGTCCTGTCGCAGCTTATTAAACCACCCAGGGACTAAACACACCGGTGCGAGATGTCCCGACCACTAATCCACGAATGAACCGGGCGTTCAACAGTTGAAATGACCACCGAAAAGGAGCATAAAGTATCTGTGCCGGCGTAACCCTTATAGCAGTGGTTCTCAACCTTTTTTTGCAGTGGGCCGCACTATGTCCAAGTTCAAGTCTCATGGGCCGCATATTATTTACATATGATGTCATCAACGCTCAATAACCAGATACTATGCATCTTAAATTATTACAATTAGATATATTATTATCATTAGAGAGTATAATTCTACTTACCATTAATGGGATACATTTATTATTATTTTTTTATTTTTAATTTATTTTAATTTTTTTTTTACGTGGTCAGCATCACGGGCCGCAGGATGAGAACCACTGCCTTATAGTCTAAAGCCCTCTCGCTTTGGCTACCCACCCCCAGGACTTAATAACACACACCTTGTTTTCTCCTCCTGCTACAACATGAAGAAGTGTCAGGTTGTTAAAGAAGAATGATCGGTCAGTGACAATGAGAAAGTTTTTAACCGACAATCATTCAGAATCGTGGACCTCAGAAGCATAATTACACTGACATACTGACAATATATCTAAGCATTTTGACTTTCATGGTTAAAATGATGCTGATTGTACTTCTTATTTTGGTGGCACTGACTAATTCATCGGAGGAATTATTTGCTTTTGAGAGATGAGCTAATTGTTCTGGGTAAATTACAGGTTTTGGAGATAAACCATAGTGTTGTGCTATATGCATGAACTGTTTTGATAAATGCCCTCATAGTTTTGAGAATGTTAAGTATCTTTCATGAAATGTGCCAAAGCGAAAAACTGTAGAAAAACAGTAAAATGGAAGGGTAGCCTATACATAGCATGTAACTCAGACACTTGAATCTGTCCTTGTCCCTCAGTACTGAAAACACATTAATGTTCATGGTTTTGTCATCATATACTGAGACCATATAGTAATGCACAAGCGCACAATATGCATAGTGCAGAGACACAAATTTATCTGGATGGACGGACAGAGAGATGGACGGACGGATGAACAGATGGATGGATGACAGAGCTTATAGGCCCCAAGGGAAATACAGCATGTTGGGCCTTGAGGAAAACCTAAGCACACCTGTGCAAACACCAGGAGACCATGCACACACACACACACACACACACACACATACACACACACACGTAGGCACACCTAAACTGGAAGAGGTGTCTCTTGATGGAGGGTGATTTTGCAGGTTGAGTCAGCTGATACAGGGAGAATGGGTATATCGGTGAGAAAGAGGGACTATTTTAAGTTAAGCTGGACAGCTATAATTTGGAGCAGGACAATATCTGTCCCACTGCTTGCCTCTAACGTAATAGCACTAGACCTTGTAATAATGTCTGCATTTCACCATATGCTCTTATTATCTCAAATTAAGATGTATGCTGATGGGTTCTCGTGAGCATTTGACCCTTCCATGTGGCCACTGACTCCCTCATTAATCCATGTTACGGGGCACAATTGATCCCCGCTCCTGCCAAATGAAGCTATCTCTGAGCTAATGTGCAGCTGAGTTGACACACACGCAAGAGCCAGCCAGAGCTTGCTCTTCATTAACTCACCCTCCGGAATTGCCCTCCCCCCCCCCCCAAGGAGTCAGGAGGGTAAGAAGGCAGCCATAATTGTGTGCACCTTGCTGCCATTACAGTCATTCAATTACATAACAGGAGCCAATCACAAGCAGGATGATGGCAATTTGCAGCCTATTGCACAAAGAGAATAAAGACACTGGAAATGTCTTTCAAAACTGCCGTGCCCAAACTAGGTCTCTTGAAACTACTAACAAATCATGGTTTGAAAAATACCAGTGAATGTCAAAATCATTCATTTTTCCTGCTGGAACTTTTCTTTTGGCAATTTCCAAGCACAGGTTGTAAAAAGCCCAACACCACACAATGATGTTTACAGCACACTTGTTTGAGTTGTTCTTGTGCAGAAACTAGTGAAGCAGTAGGTATTACACAACTGTGCTTGTCCTACTCATATGTTAATGATTGGTTCATACTTGTAGCTACAATCGTTTCGTACTACACAATGTTATAAGTTGACTAGAACAATGGGATCTGCTTTTGGTGAATTAGCTTTGGAGTCATTATTTTTCATTACTCTTCAAGCAAAAGCAACTAAAACATGAAGGGATTTTACACACGGGCTCTCAGGAAATAGCTAATGAGATTAAGGAAAAGGGTTATCAGAGGTAATGCTTTGTTGTATGGTTACTGTAGTGTGTCTAATAAAGAAATGTGAACTTGACAGGCATGAGAGAGCAGGCCTCTGCAACTCTAATTCCATGCTGATTCTCTCATTCAAGACAGAGCCCTAGCTCTGTTAATATTAATGATTATGCAATACGTAATGTGTACTCTCCACATAAACCATCACATCGCATATACTCATAAAATAAAATAATGCATGCGTGATGTGCAATAACACATCACATGGCTGTCATACATAGCTGCTAGAGATGTTGGACTTCATGAAAGCCTACCCAGACCAGTCCAATTATATTGCAAATTTTTTAGGACCCCTGAGCTTGGAATTGCCCTAACCTTTGCCTTCTTTGCGGGGCCCCTATCGCCATGGTGTGCATAAAGGAGTAAATGACCTATGCTGCATCATAAGTGCTTTTTGCAGGTTTTAAGTGAACTGTCACCAAGAATTTCTCAGTGACAATTCAAAGAGTCAGTACGGCACAGCGAATAAGACCCATTTCCGGTATTATCTCCTCAATACTGTATGTCTCTCCCCGGGCTTTTTCCAGTTTCGATAACATCTGCAGCTGTATTATAAAACTGTCATTTCTGCCATGAATTCCCTATTTTGGCAATTGCACAGACATGTTAATATCCTTACTACCACAGAAGATCTTCATCAGTGCTTAATATGTAATCAAAATAGATGTTCAGCCTCGAGTTGTGAATTGGGGAGGAAGAGGCATCAAATTTGCAAATGTTAGCTAAATACACATGATAGTATTGGCAGCTTGTGTAAACTAGGACTGTTCACAGAAACCGGAAGCGAAGTCTATGTGTATAGATAAACCGGGGATGTTGACATTAGCATGTTAATTCGATACAGTTTTTCACAATTGCTTTGGCACATTTCATGAAACATACTTAGCATTCTCAAGGCTATAAGAGTATTTCTCAAAAGCTTGTAGAGCACCTTTAAAATGAAAAGTACAGTCGGCAACATTTTAACCCTGAGAGTCAAAATGCTTAGATATATAGTCAGTATGTTAGTGTAATTATGCTCCTGAGCTCTATGATTCTGAATGTCAGTTCATTCCCACTTTCTCATTGTCACTGACCGATCATTCTCCTTTAGCAACTGATACTTCTTCATGTCAAAGACACCAGTTTCAGCTTTACTAAGCTCCACATTACAGCGTGTATAGTTCACTGTTGAAAGAAAGCAGCTAAATGATTCCACACCAAATCTCCACACCATAATGTCACTACTGCAGAGCAGAACATCATCTGTCATTGCTTCCCACAAAATTTCCAAATGTTTAATGGTTTTGTACAATTGTCATCATTTGGCACTAACATTTTGACAATATATCTAAGCATCTTGACTCTCTTGGTTTGAACGATGCTGATTGTACTGGTCAGTTTGGTGACATGGACTAATTCATCAGTGGAATTATGAGCTTTTGAGTCCTGAGTTAACTGTCTTGGGTCAGTTACAGGGTTTTGCAGCTAATCCATAGTGCTGCGCTATATGCATGAACTGATTTGAGAAATGCCCGATATCCTGAGAATGTTAAGTACGCTGCATGAAATGAGCTAAAGCAATTGAGAAAAATTGTAATGTACAGCTAAACCTAAAAGAGTGCAGTGCAGCTATCATTATGTCTGGTGAACAGGCTATAGGGTCTGATACAGGAGATTATCAGCATTAATACCTAAAACATATACCCTGCTTAGCCCTTGCAACTAAAATTCACTCCCCCGGCACAGTTTAGTTTAGAACTTGGTGTTTCAGATATGAATCACACAATTCTTCCCTTTCGGGGAGATCCCAGATATGTGATTCTTTAAAAGTACAGTTCATTTGCGCATGATAAAACATTCCACTACTTGTCAGTTTATATACTAAAAAGCCATGGCAGTTTATTACCGCAGTATGTGGTATTTATACACTGTAAAATGTCACACTACCAAGCTATTAGCAAAACGATACTTAATCATGCATTTAGTGATCAATAAAATTTAATATTATGATGCATGGCCATTTTTGTATGAGGAACTAATTAACATTTCGTTAATATTTTATGTCTCCTTAATGTTTGCAGCACAGATTTTTATCTCTCCAATCATAGTTCATTTTCAAATATTGTTATAGCCTTTTAGTCATACAAACACTGAATGCTGTAGGTACTGGAGGCTGTCCTGAGGGACAGGCAACTTTTATAGACAGCTGTGTTCCGGAACGTTAACAAATGGCAGCAAAAATACTTTACAGGACAGGCTTTGAATCACTTATTTGTTTTTGTTTTTCCTCCTTCTGTTCTAACGTTTCCTTTCGGAGTCCTAATTTTAACCACTGTTACGTCAGCCAAAAGAGCTGGTAACGCTTTACATGAGGGGGCACAGATAGTAGTACACTCTTACTTAATGTATAAATTAACCAGAGGCTAAGTGTTAGTTATGTACTGATCTGACATGCGTTCTTCATTAATCGATCGTAACAGTTCATGTAATTCATGTAGTTACTATATATGTTCATGATTTGTACTTTAGTAGTAACTGAGTTATTAAGTTACTTCTTCAAGTAGTGCTACCAAATATTCTTAAGGAGGGGACACCTACTATATGTTAATTTAATGGGATTGCAGGGATGAGCTTGTTCCCCAGTCCTCCATCCGGGCACCCATCTCGTATTAGCAGGGTGGTGCATAAGGGTTTCTCATGTGTCCCTGCGGGTGCCAATGTGACAGCGTGCTGAGAGAAGCAGGCCTCTCAGTTTCTCTGTATATAGAGCTGTGGCTTTCTGGGATCTGAGCAAAGCCTGGGAAAGCCAGGGATGCATAGCCAAGAGCTCCCGACTATTCCACCAGGAGTCCTGGACACTCTGGAGGCAATCCCATTAGAAGTGACAAGCCTCGGGCTTACATACACGGGATGGTTCCCTGAGCAGGGTGCTGACTGTCCTCCAGGCAGCCTTGGACTGCAACGAGCACCAGGTCCCCTGTCTGTTGCTCCCTCTGTTGCCATGATCCAGCACTGACTGTGTGCCTAGCAACACTCTCACACAGCAACAGACCGTGGCTCGGCCTTGGCGATCTTTGAAGAAACGCCATCGATGTGTGAGAAGACGATCGAGTCTTCCTTGGCTTTGAACTAGCGGTAGTCCATACTGAAGCTCGAAAATCCATCACTGTCTGTCTGCCAGCCCAGAAACTTGAAAAAGGCTCAATGATTCCATGTAGTACTGTATGTTCAGCTTCAATGATAACTTAAGTCACCATCCTGATAAAAGTCAGCTTTGCCCAATAGGAAATACCGCTTAAATTATCCCCATTAGACAACCTTTTGCAATTTTTTTTCACTGAAGCAATTTGACTCTCTTTAGTAAATCTGGCTTTGTGGACACCTCCCAATATGCAGATGGTACGATCCTGAGCCATGACAAGGATGACATGTAATGAGAACCAATGAATGCAATTAATGACATTCGATACTAACACACCATTTCATTTCAAGCAGTGGTTTGGTCATAATCTTTATTAAATTAAGAAATTACAAATGTTCCCCAAGCCATATCCAAACTCTTTTTAAATGCATTTACGATATTGATTTTTTATAATTTTGAAGATCAGTTTAAACTCTTGAATATGTTCCACACAGCAAATCAAACTGAGAAATCATACATAGCTCTGTGGATAGACAGTCTTGTATGGTATTAAAATACCACATTTGTATTCAGTTGTATGAAATTTGGCAGAAAACTGCCAGTTCTATCTGAAAAACGGACAACAAGAGGGAGCTGAGAAAGGGGTGCAGTACATTTGAGAGCGGCTGCGGACACGTGGTCAGGGGTCCTGACCCGGAGCGGTCAGGGGGGGTCCCTGATGGGGGGGGCACACAAAACAAGCACGCCATCCTTACTGATTGTGCACAGAGCGTTTCTCTCTTCCCAGCCACATCACTCTCTGAGGGCCTCAGCTTATATAAGAAAAGGTCAAGATCTGATATTTGACCCCACCCTTAGCACAAAGAGACAGTTATTGCTTTCCCAGAAATTTTCAGATCAAATACGGAATTCAATCTCCTCCTGACATGAGTAATATTACTGAGAAGGGTGGAAATTGACCAAAAATGAATGCCTTGTAATTGTAATAAATTACATTTGATAGATAGATAGATAGATAGATAGATAGATAGATAGATAGATAGATAGATAGATAGATAGATTATCCTTAAGGCAAAATGACTTGTTCATTCATTGTGAATCAGATTGCAAAGTCAAGAAAATACCATCTCTTCCTTATTGTACTAACGTCCTGCAGATTAAAGCCATCACTCTTATACAACTGTCACTTGAAGTCCAACGACGTAAGGACAGAATTCTGTAGTCACAACTTCAAGTATATAAAAGCACTGGTAAGATATTTTGTCTATCCCTTTTTGGTTTGTTTCATACTGATGTGAAAATACATAAAAAAAATTGTTCCATCTTTTTCATACAGCCAAAATGGTCAAATTTGGATTTGTTTTGACCTAACGCATTCAGTTCTGAAAGAAAGATATTAAGATTCACAGGAGAATGGCATTAGTCCAACACGTTAGATGCGGGGAGAGCTAGAGACAGGATCTTAGCTGCATCTTAAGCGACACATTATGGGTCTTTTGATCCGGTTCGTGCACAGCAGGTCACATCTCAAACCCGCCTTGATCCTCACTCAGATTAACGGTGTGCTAATCAGCACTAGCAGGAGTCCTAGATAATACACTGATTCATAATGTAAAAACTTTTAATAAGAGACTCAGAGTATGTGAAATGGGATTTCTTCCTTTCACTTTTATCTCCAAGCAACATCTGCCTTGTAAAATACAGGTTTTGTGATGGTGTTGTTGATGCCACTTCCCCAAATCGCAGACATTTACTCAGTATGAAATCTGCAGTTGGGCAGAGAGTACGGCCATGGGGCCTGTGGTGGAAAGTGGGGGACTTGCCAGTCTCCATTACCAGCTGGCACCAGACAAGCTACCATACTGTCTAAAATATTATTTTCTGTTATTCAAACACTAATTTTTGGTGTGTAATTGGCTGAAGGGCTTGTGCTCATTCGAAAAGGACAAGGTTTTATTGTAATCTGGATCATAAATGCTAAATGTTGCTATTGTACATTGATATTGATACGCTGATTTGTAGTGTACATTGGCAATTTTTTGTTCTAAAGTTAATTAGGCCTAATCACAGCATATATTTTCATATACAGTATATCGAGGCATTTGTTATTTTCAAGGCCTGTGTTGTCATTTAGTAGGGGAAGTGATGTGTATTGATCAGGAAAATTGAAATTAGGTTTAAAAAGAGCATTTCTGTTGCAATAAACATACCAGTCTTTGAACATTATGTGGTTAACCTCAACAAAACAGGAGTTCCCATTCATCCATGCAGTCTCTGTTTAGGAATGGAAAGTGGTTAGCGATCTTATTGTCGCCTGTTTTATGTAAGCACTCATCTTCCAATATCACAAAATGGATCAGCTGTAGCTGCAGCTCATCACAGGCTTGGAGTCTGTGCCGTTATTTTGTTGTTGTCAATGAGAGAAGCCAAGGACAAATCCAGGCACAGTGCTATCTATCTGCCTTAACAATCGCCGTACCGAGTATTCAGCTTCAGCGAAGACCGCAGACTTTTAATTACATTCTTTCTCGGCTCACTTTCAAGAGAGAAGCAAAGAGCACCTGTGCAATAAAACTTGGAGTCTTTGTTCAGAGGTGTTGCTCCCTCAGACTGCCCACATACTGACAGTGTTAATGCCGTTGTCACAGTAGGCTGTTGTCAAGGCTCACAGTGCTGGCAGAGCTGCCCTTCTTTATGGAAGGGGAATGGCGTCAGAGCAGCGGTGTCCCGTTAGAGTCAGCCAGTGTTCATCTCAAACAAGACAACATTTTCAACCAAAAAAAAAAAATGCCTTCGGGGGATTCGATTCCCTCATTATTATTTCATTTATTAGTTTTGAATCCCTTGGCTGTAGATGCCCCAGAACTTCAAAATTTCTTGCTTTTTATGATCCGTCAGCTTATTCTTTCCACAGGAGGAAATGCTGCCTTGTGACGTTAAGTCAACTTCACTCGCATCTCGCGCGGAAACTTCTTTTCACAAAAAAAAAAAAACATCTTTGATGTTGGGATTTACGCACTAGAACAGTCTCCACACCAGAAAAACTCGCAAAACCGTGTATTAAGTTGCAGGGGGAAATTGATGGTACCTTGAGACAAGGGCATAGAATGTATGAGTTTTATATTTGGGAGGGTACTTAACAAAATACACGTAAAGGCCAAACTGTGATTAGTTCTCTGCATCTTTCCATTTTAAATTTAGATCATTATTGTGCTATGAACAAGAGGAACAGAATTTTATCTCACTGTATGACCCATGCATCATGGAGATAAAACGGCAATAAAGATTCTCTGATTTTGAGGGGTTTTTTCTTCTTGATATTTCAGGTCTTTCACCTACCTTAAGAGCCCCTCTAGGATATTAATCCCACTTCCAGTTAGGGCAAACATTACAGTCACATCACCCTGAGTCGTTGCTGGTAGTCTAGACCCAGGTGAGTTAAGAGAGATTTTGTATTTCTATTTGCTTTTGAACCTACATGCAAATTGCCTCCTGTTGGCATGCATCCCTCCTAGTAATTACAGTACAGAACCATTAATCTCAAGTCTTATATTGATAACTGCTGTGTAATATAATTGCTACTGTGAAATGGGGGCCCTTGCTGTGTCCCTCCTAAACACTAATAATTCATACATGCTTTGCAATCAAGATTTCAAAAAGTCGTTCTTCAGCTGGTTAGCACCCTTAGACAGGATCCTATTTGTACTGGTATTATATCTGCATATAAAATGAGATTTTTTTTTTCTTTTTTTAATTTTAACGCAACAGGAATCCACACCTTGAACACAGATGGCCATGACTTCCCTGTCATTAGCTTCCCTGAAGAAGAAAATAGAATTAAAAACAAAAGATAACGCAATTAGAATGAAAACAATTAGTGCCACATTGTCAACATTATGGAGAAGAGGGTTGTAATTACAGGAATGAGGTTTGGTGCAATTTTGATTGTTCCACTTGCGCCTACATGAATTCTTTGCACAGGGCTTTGCAGATGGAGGCCTGCAGTGCAATGGGCATGTACACAGACCCCACGCAGATGCATCCTTACCAAGGAAACTCTGAGAAATGGTTGTGTTTTCAAATCCCACCTCACCAGCACAATTTACATCTCTCCTGTGATATTACTGTATGGCACATAAGCAAGTCCCATAATTTAACAAGTTGCTTTTGACATAAAATTATTATTTTTATGAAATACAAATTATAAATTGCATCCTGGGCTGTCTAGGATACGTTCCAGGTTCCCCTGACCCTGTACTGGATAAGTAGTTTTTGAAGGTCGATGGATGGATGGATGGATGGATGGATGGATGTATGTTTGAATACAGAACAAAATTACAGACGCCACCTAACATACAGAAAGCCACCAATTACCTGTGTAGCTATAATTCCTGGGGTGTCACTAGTTAAAGTTGTTAGTGATGCTTTATTGATTCTGGAAAATTATCTTGGTTTTAAGGGCTTGTGAGGCTCAGCTACTGGCAGACCTCAACGTGCCACGGAAATTCAGAGAAAGGCAGGATATCGGGAAACGTGACGCCGCATGACATTGGCTGTCTTAGACCTCGATTTCTCACGTATGTGGATCAGGGGCACTATCTTGACCTTTCACAGAGCGAAGACCCCATTTGTCCGTCTGTCAACAGCTCAGAGACACATTGTTGGTACGGAGACGGATGACCGCACTGCAGTGAGAGACGGCTTGGGATGCCACACGTGCTGCGAGGCCTCGCTATGTCTTGGCTCGCTTGAGCGAGACCGACGGATGCGGAAAACTTCAGGAGCACCGCGCCCACCGTACTTAGTCTCCTTTAAGCTTTATTCAGGATTTAGCAGCCGACTTCTCTACAATGACAATGAGATGATTGAAGGCTTTTTTGGAAATTGTGCATATTTTGCCTTGTCGCAGTTCTCCTCTCTCCTGATGGTTGTGCATGTTACAGAAAAGTAAATAACTAGCAAAGTTAATATAAAAATTGTTTGACCCCTCTAGCAAATAAAATGTTGTACGTATATACAGACATAATTAAGGATGCAAAAGATTTCTCTCATTTGTATTTCATTTGAATGCAGCCAATGTAAGACTCTCACAGTACATTCTATGCAATATTACTTAGGTATAAACCTGAATATCTGTTGAGATAAATTGCCCTTTCTATGGCATTAATATTAAGAGGCACCATGATACTCCGCTCATTCCAACTAATGGCATCAACTCTAGTGCTTCCAACTATGAGAAAATTGTCCCCGGTCATACATAATGTGTGACGGCGACCCGCCTTGGTTCTGTGCTCCCATACCTCAACATCATGAGCATTAATACCCTCCATTCCATCAACAGGGAGGCCTGGCTGCTTAGAGTGATTTCCTGAATTTCCATCTTTTACGGATTTGTTCATCCACCTCTGCACAGTGTGTCACCATTAGCCCTCTCCTGCTTTGGTATTTTCACGGGGGCAGCGGCGAGGTCGCCATTGGTACCCTTCTGACGGTGTGTTATAGGGATTGGCGGTAGAGCTGTCACACGGCAGCGCTGATACAGCTACGGAACCAGCTCTGAAATCCTGCCTGCTCTCTGCAGAACGATCTGAAAATCTGCTTCTGTGTTGGTCAAAATCCATATTAACAGCAGCGCCAGTCATTTATGGCGTGACCTAAACAAATCTGAGATAATAATGTGTGTGTGTGTCTGTGTGTGTATACATATGCAGAAAGGAGATGCTTTGTTTTTCTACCCTGTCCCTCCCAACGCCTGAACCAAACAATCAAGAACAGCGAATAACTGGTACAGGTGTGTCGGGAGCTGGAAGTGAACTGTCTGTGGCTCCCAGAAGACTTACTAGCTTGGGAAACACAGCCTTTGAAGAATCAGTATTTTATCATTTTTCAAATGATGAATGATTTGATTTATATTTGACTAACGATGATGATTTATCAAATGATTTTATCATTGTTTATGCTTTAAAGCCGGCTCATGTTAGCAGTGATCTTACACATATGTACATTTACATTTATTTATTTAGCATTTTTGTCCAAGGCCAAGTGCAAGTGACGCTAATAGCACGTTTCAAACATACACCCATCAAGGGGTCGATTAGGCACGAGATATACCCCGTATAAATTCTGTTATGGTTATTAACAGTATGATTATATCTTCTGTGGTGACTGAACTGCTTGAAGCATCAAGTTTAGCTTTTAATCCCAAAATGTCAAGAGGTATCAACATACATCGCATTTCTACATTTGGGAAGCTCAGACTTCATAGTGCTCCAGCTGGTCATCATAGACTCCAGAGCAGGGGCCAGTCTTATCCGCAAAGGGTCGGTGTGTATGCAGGTAACCTTTAGGTCAGCTGTGAGCTGTGAGGAGTCTTCAGCCAATCAGTCCCCTAATTAGTGATCTAATTAGGGAGTTGCAGTGAAAACCCGCATATCCAATGGTTCTTCTGGATAAGATTGTCCACCCCTGCTCTAAAGACATGGTTAGTTACAAATGGCCTCTTTGACTGTTTTTATAACATTACAGTTGGATTTTAGATTTAATTAATACTCTAAATATATATATATATATATATATATATATTAATTTCATGCAAAATCTTAAGCCCCTAAGCCATGTGTTAAATCTCAGTGGTAAAATTCACGATGATCCACGGAATAAATGAGCTATTATGCTAATTTAGCTAAATTATTATTATATACATATTACGGTAGATTACTCTGAGATACAAAAACACTTGGATACAAACATGAAAGACTAATAAATTAAGGAACCTCATTGTAACAGTAGAAATACAAATGTGAAAAGAGCAAAAAATATTGTCCTTTATTTTTACGCTATAACAGAAGTGCCGTAAAAAGACAGATCAAATTGCTGCCCAAATTTGTTTTCTCATTTGGGGCAGCAGCGGAATCTGTGACATCTTAGAGAATCCTATTTATTGAGTTCATTGTTTCTCATAACTCCTGGCAATATGTTTCCACTTTGAAAGGAAATACAGGCAAAGGGAAAATTAAATAAAAACCAATATAATAGAGGCAGTGTCAGGGTAATAATAATAAAAAAATGAACGATATGGAACTTGTGCTTTATATTCAGCATAATTCATGCACTGCGGTACAAAACAGCACACACAGCGGGATGAACATCGCAGGCCTTGACTGCAACCCAGTATCAGACACGTCCCACGCAGAAATCTTACCCAGACATGATAGGCAACAAACAAAAACTTGTACTGCATGAAATGTGTGCTGCGTGCTATTTAATGGGCTTTGGGATAGAAATACTGGATTATAGAATAGCCAGCTGTGCCCTGGTCAACAATCAGCTACAGACACAGTTTAATTCAGTATATATCTTTCCGGTTCATTTCGAGGAATACAGAATTTCAGCGTATATAGTTTATCCTTAGAATATTTCATAGTGTGGTACAGTAGGTTTGTGGATCGCGCACCTTGAATGTTGCAGGTTTGAATCCCAGCCTTGACTCGGGCCGTGGTGTTTGCTTTATTTCCCCACCTTTATCGGTTACTTCCTGCAGTTCAAAAATGTTTGAATGCCTTAAATCCCCATACTTTAGCATGTGAATGTGCGCTGTTGTGTGTGTGTGTGTGTGGTGTATGAATGTGTGTGTTGGGGGTAAATCGCACACAGGGTATCACTTGCGCTGAACCCTGTGTTTCCTTGGGGATGCTTTAATTTCACTGTAGATGTTACATAACATGGTTATTTTGTAAAATATGCATCAAAATCCTTCAAAACGGTAAACTTACAGAAATGATTGCCTGGCCACATATAACCTACATGTACTGAAAATAAAAAATAGGGTTTTTTTCTAGAATTTGGAAATCAATTGTCTATCCATGTACCCATCTAGCTCCCACCTTGATAACCAGTGTAGGGTCCCAGGGTACATAATGCACGACGCAGAGGAGCACTCCGGATACCCGTTATGCCAATAATGACAAATGATTATGATTTATCAAATGATTTTATCATTGTTTATGCTTGACGCCTGTACTATAATGCTATAATATCTATTTGCTACTTAGAATCTTCCTTAAAATCCATTTAGCATGAGGTTTTATAGTAACTACAAGGCATTAGTACAGGACTCATGAATTTAGCTGAGTAAAAACTAAAACATTTTACAATTAAATATATAAGAAAATACATGCAGATATCGATGAATATTCCATAACGAAGGCTTTATATGTCTGTCATTCAACGTAGGTGACTAATTATTCCCTATGTACCCTTTTTTGTACTATACAACAATGCCTTTTTATCATTTCAGCTGCTGATAATATGAAGGAATTCCTTTAATCTTTTAATTCAGCACAATGGTACAAGATTCCTACAAATCAATTTATCAGTCCTACTAAAAGCCTTTTACTTTTTTAATAACTTGTTACACAATTTAGCTTACAAGCTTTGGTTTTTGTCATGGCTAGAATTATATCTGCATTAGCTATCCTGTCTAAATTGGGGGAAAAAAGTTCAGATTGAAATGAAAACTTTATACAGAGATTTTCTTTAGTTTTAGTTACTCTTCCAGAAGTTGTTTTTGTGTTTGCAGTTAAGCACAGATTTGAAATATGCACTGATCGATCAAAAGTAATGAATTAAGCTGAAATCCACAAATGATCTGTCTCAGCGTGGCTTTATGACTCTTACATTTTCTAATTTGCCTTGCAGGTTTGACGGAACGTAAACAGGTAATCAACATGGAAAGAGTCACATTCAGCACACCCATCAAATTGGCACTCTGAGTGTGTAATAGGTTTCAGACTGCTGGCCATTGTAAGGAGGGGGGGGGGGTGCCCATTAATTTGAATACAGACATCAACCTCTTGAAGCAACTTGTGATGCTTAACTGCTTATGTTATTGTTAAGTGACTTAATCTGATGCTTTTTTTTCCCCATGAAGAGCATTTTTGTTCCCAAATGGGTGCAGTTCATTGAGCCTTGGATTTGGGTCTGAGGGCTTGCCACATACACAGTGTAAAGTATATGTTGATATGAAGAATAATTGTGAATATGGTGAGCACAATGCCATACTTTCTGGGTTAAGGACCTGACAACAATGGGTGAGTTTCCCGAATTCGAGGAATACCGCCTTAACGCTACCCTACTATCTTTTACCATAGAACTTATGAACAACAAAGTGTTAAGAAAGCTGCAGGAGGCTTCCGGACATTCATCCAAAGTAACACGGATGTTTCTTGCTAAAGAATCCCTGTTTATGTTACAGCAGATATAAAACACGTCTTGTGTTTTGTCTTCAAGTCATTTTGTTTTAAAAATTGTCTAAATGGTCAGTTTAGAATTGCACTTTTCTGCGGTCTTTGAATAATGGGGCAGCTACCATGTTTATCGGGGAAAATATGCTATTCTGATCAAATTACATTGTAAATAAAATACAAAAAGCAAGTTTCTAATGCCAATTCACATATACTTGTTCATATTACAAAAATCATTGTTAAAATATATTAAGAATCTCACCTGAATCTGAAATTGATTTGGATATTGTTGACTATGTATCTTATTTGATGGGTTTTGTGACAGATCGATTATAGTGACAAACTGCAGAAATTAATATTGATCCCATTGCTATCATCCATGTTTTGAAAAATGTCAAAGAAAACAAATGGTCAGCCATAAATATCCAGCCTAGATTTACTAAAATTGTTATTAGATTCATTATTCCCTGGATTATTTTCCCTTCTTCAATAGCTGTTGTTTGACTATAATATCCGATTTTTTTCCCAGGCACAATAATTATAAAATTTCAGCGTAATTTGATGATTACTATTCTAATCTCAAATGTATATTTTAATTAAATGGAAAATAGCTTTTCTGTAATTCATCACTGTCAATATTTAGCTGTTTTTTGCCATATATTGAGATAGACAAAATTTCCATATTATTATGATTCGTCTAAATGAGGTGGACGTGTCCCTTGCATAATTCAATAACTTAAGTACATGTTTGTGCTAAGTTTGTAAACAATGAGGTGCTCAATAAATAAACTGGCTTTTGCCAACGGACAAAAAAAATGAAAATTGGAGGAACTAGGAGATGTGTGTTTGTCTGTGATGACACTTCATCGTCAACATCCAAGAGGAGAGCAGGTGTAAGGGCAAATACGACGGCCAAAGGTAATATTTACTGGGGTTAGCAGAACAGCATAAAGGAGACCATAGCGGAAGGCTAAACCAAAACAACCTTTCCACTATTAGCAGTCTATAAAGTGTCTATAAAAGCGTAAATCATTTCTCACTCTTGTGCACATGATTTTTGTTTAATATATTTGTATTATGTTCCCTTAATTGGTCCAGTCACCATTTTCAGGACAATGCCATAGGTATTGCTAACCAGCACAGGGGTTAGCATTCTCTTTGTTTCTTTCTTTCTTGTTTATTTACCCTTAATTGTTTTGTGCATGTCTGCAAGTTTCGTTGTGTGACAGCACTACCAGGGACATTTCCTTGTACATTCTTGTGTTCTTGGTGAATCACAGCGCTTCTGATTCTCATTCCATTGTTATCATCTATGATGATAAATGTTCCTTTTTAATGTAACTTCATTGTGACTCATACCAAGATTTCAAAGTACAGGCTGTAGGTACAAATTATGGAAATATAGGCATATTTTTCTAATCTCTTTCACTTTCTTCTTCTTCTCCATTATTTTATATTGTTTGCATGCAATGGTATGTTTTAGGAGACAACATTTTCGGAAATATGACAGAGGATGCATTTCAGTGAATTTTTGTCACCTCCTGCCTCTCTGTATACGCGGAGCTATACAGCGCACAGAATTTGTCATCTACCTCAGAAGTCTCAGATGTTCTGGAACATTCATTGTAAAAATTGAACATCAAAACCGTGCGAAACAGATGCGAACGGAGCATTCTGGCAGTCAATGCAGCATGAGTCGAGCGAGAAGCAGGGACGGGGGCAGGTCAGTCAAATGATAGTTTGTATCTGAGAGAGTGATTTGACACTTATGAACATAAATTAAATGCTACAGCATAGTAAATGAAAGTTATGTCCTTGAAAGAAACTAAACAACCCTCAGGACACTGCCCAAATACATGTATAAGCCAAACAGATCAATAATTTTGTCAACAGATGACAAAGGATTACACTTTGTTATGGTTAATCAAATGACAGTTCAGAAAAATTGTATCAACCAAGAGCAGCAATTGAGTTACAGCAGCTAAAGGACATTTCCCACTAATCTAATTTACCTCTCCGTGTCCAAGATGTGCAAAATTTTCAATTTTTTTATCCCAGTCCATGCAATTTACACCTAACGAGCCCCAAGTAAAAAGCTTCCCAACAAGAACATTAGGTTTCCTAAAATAAATATTTAAAATTTCATGATAGTTCCTTTACAGTACTTGTGGAGTTTGATGTTGTTTGCCTTAAAACCACTAATTAATTTAACTTAATGAGTGCCAAATAAATTCCACCTCAGAAAAACAACAACAAAAAGCTGTCAAGTAAATTTAACGCACAAGCCGAATCCAAAAGTGATATATCGATATCAAGCAAAAATATTCAATGAAAACACTGACGTAGAAGCTGGAGCTTATTGACTATTTTGCTAATATGGATACACTGAGTCCTGTTCGATTCACAGTTTACATCCAGGCCAATATGACGCATCCCAGCCAACGTCCAAACATATGTATGTAAGTATGTGGGGAGATTCCACACTCAAGGCATCGTCTCTTCTTCACATTTGTTCACAGATTCAGGGAGTGACGGAGGGCGACTTCCTCACTCTGTGGTCACACTCAGCTTCTCAGACTTGGTTTTCGAGACAGATGGCAATTCTATATAGCAGACAGATCCTTCTCCCTACCAGAGAGATCCAAGAAAGCTCTTGCAATTTTTGACTCCGGGGACGGCCTCTTTCTATGCGGATCCCCCAGGTTCGTTATATTAACGCGTCCCAGTGATGCTCCCCCCCCAGCTGTGCCACCAAGCCGCTTTGCAGTCTCCACACGTGGCTCCACGCCTCTGAGCTGCCCAGCAGTAGCTCCTAAACAGTCGATCCGCAGCTCCATGGGAGTCTGTCGAGCTGCACCACCACTGTGCTCCTACGTCATGTGAGATACATAGTCCGCCGCACATTTTAATCTACTCTTACAAAATCATTTGATCGTCTTCTGCTATTTATACAACCAGTTAATGGCATTATGCACCAAGAAAACTAATTGGGGCCTTATTGTCAAGCAATTAACAATTAGACAGATATTTCCTAATGTCAACTTTTTAATCTACGTGCATTAGCTGAATGCGTACTCTAAACATCGTATTACCTGCACAGAATGCCCCTTTAACCCATCCACTTTAATGGCCTTCAATTCCGTTAATAAATAAAGCGTACTTTATTTTTCTATCAGTGCCTGTGAATAACTTCCATTCCTCCCCGCACTTTGTCCACCAGCTCAGTTATACCTTTAGGTCCTTCTGGCAGACAGTGGAAACTGGTGTGCCATTTGGTTTGGATTTATCTAGAAAGGAGCAAGGCAAGAGAGAAATTTAGTGCCGCTGAGAATGAATATACCTCATATTTACTACATCATCCTTAATATATACCCTTTGGGGGCAGGAAGGTCATTAATAAAACTTTGCAACCTGAACTTAATGCACTTAATGAACAAGTTTTTTTTTTTTTTTTTTCCTTAAACCAGAGTTTGATGTGTCTGGATGCCATTTAAAGTTCATCCATAAAAGACACATTAGCATTTTATTGAATACACTTGGCACATGTGGACTCCATATTTGGATTATCATCTCCCGTCAGGCAGGTTCATCGCCAGGGGAGTTTGTTTGTGAAAGTCACATGACCATTTGGATAGTCACATGCCTTTCATCGTTTCCGTGTCAACATCTGATAATCTAAACCCATAAATGTTTCTTTTAAATCTTTTCCTCCATCACGTTAACATGCTGCCCCCCCTTTGATTAATTTTAAAAAGGGCTAGGTTTCTATTGAAATGGGACTACACTTCAAAACTGAAACATTGCACGCTCCACTAAAATTAAATCAATTCAAGGGTAGAATTAGGGGTGACTTCATTCACTTATTTATTTTCATGGCTATATTGTGAACTATGCATTTGTAGATGATGACTTCATTAAAATGTGGGGAACATGGGTCAAGAGTTTAAATTCCCGCACGCTGTCCTGCCCTGCAGCAAAATACATTGAGCGGAAAGCCAAAAGACAATTTCAGAAGCATAACAGGCCTTAATTTGTATTTGTATTTCAGTAAACAGATTATGTTAATGGTTTTGGGCAAAATGAAATTCAAAGCCTTTTATAAAACACAATTGATACTGAATGCTGAAGGCATGTTTACTTTCTCGAAAAATGCACTCATGTAACATGGTGCCAATATAGCCTAACCCTAACACTCCAGCGGAAGTTCATTTTCAGGAATGTCCCTCAGACCGCTTTCACTTTCCCAGAAACTGTGTGCTCCTTTAGTCTAGAAACCTGGATGCTATCTGCCTATTTGATGAGCCGGCAGCTAGTTAGCTATTTAATGCTACGCTACATTTCTGATGCTGTTTAGTTCCTATTAGTGCTTTGCGGCAGATTTGAGAGGTGGCTGGTTTCTCAGGCAGCCGATTGTCCTCGTCCCAGCCTGTAGACACAATGGGGCGATTCATCCCTTTCCCCATTATACCCGACAAACGGGCGACTCCGCTCTGGTCGCCTCTGCAGTTGGTCCATTGCCTCTGTTATGGCATCTGTGATTCAGTGCTAATTGATCTGGATGGACGCACGCTTGTTAGGCGGCTGTGCCCTGGTGAAAGGGGCCCCTGCTTTGAGAGAACACTCCATCAGAACCGCTGTTGTCAGGTTGCCAAGCAGCTGAGTTATCATGCACATAAATGCTCTGTTCTGTCGTGTTTCTTGGGTAACAGAACCGAAGGGGGGGGGCACAAGTTCTAAGGTGAGCTGTCCAAGCCAGCTATTCCTATTCATTACATTTTATTTAGTAGACGCTTTTATCCAAAGTGACGTTTAATTGAGAAAGCAGGGTCAGGCAGTCCCTGGAGCGACTGGGAGTTAAGGAGCCCAATGGTGACATCACTCTGCCCATTCTAGGATTTGAAACAGCAACATTCTGATCGCAAGGACAGAGTCCTAAAACACGGATCAACATACAATTCACTTATTCCTACAAAAGAAGTGGACTGGATGGAGTTTTTAACTTTGGTCTTTGAGAAGGAAGGTGAGAATTGCCATTCCAATATGCATAAAAGCTTCTTTTAAAACTTTATTTGTAGCCAATCGCCTTTACGTGAGTCATGTTTTTACGTGAGTTCTTTGTCAAAACCTGTGTCCTTTAATCAGCTGCATTGTCTCAGTTTGGCAGTTTCTGTTGATTTTACAGTATATTTTTATATTATGATATTACCTGATATTTTCGATAGTCTTGTTGTTTGCATGAACTGTACACATGACAAGCAGCTGGGAAATTTTCTGAAATAGAACTTTTGGTTTTAGCTTTAACACTGGAATGAGGGAGCATTATGTGCGACAAAATGTTCTTTCCATGGAAGCCAGGTCACAGTAGAACAGATGTTTTCTAACAGGAGTGCTTCTTTGCTGAAACATCATTTTTGTTATTGTAACCGCATAGCATTTCAGTATTACAACAGCAGTTCTGTGCATCTTGTCTTTATTTCAAGTTCCCTGATTTCTTTCTGCCTTTAGCTGTGAATGCAGACATACTAAATTCCAGAATTCTTTTGGTTAGCTAGTCACCATTTGAAGGACAGAACCAGGGCCTGTCTGTCTCGGCCACTGAATGTCAAAGGTCAACAGGTGTTTCAATTAGTGACCTCGTTCAGGCCGTCAGCTGAGCTTTGACGCTACGTGAGTCCATGCGCATGTGTGTGTGGGGCAGCGGGGGGGGGGGGGGTGCCTCAGTTTGACATTTAATATACTGTCTCTGCATCCGGCCCCTCTTTCCCTCCTCATACACCATCGCTCACCGCCACCGCCGCCTCTCTTTCCCTCCTCATACACCATCGCTCACCGCCACCGCCGCCTCTCTTTCCCTCCTCATACACCATCGCTCACCGCCACCGCCGCCTCTCTTTCCCTCCCTCTCGCAGTCTCTGTCACTCTCACCCTCCTCTTTTTCTCTCCTGTCACGCTCTGTATTTTCGCCTGCCACTTCCTCGCTGCCTCCCCGTTGTCTTTCTCTTCTCGCCTTTGTGTTCATTAAATTCCTTCCTTTGTCCGCAGCCCCCTTTCACCTCGTCGCACCGAGTGGTCCTCATCCTGATCTGCCCAGTACAATCAGTGCCCAAAGTTTTGGTTAAAAAACTCCTTCTGCTACTGGATAAGCCAACTTGAGAACTAAATCCCTAAGATGCCCTGTACATAGGGCATTGGAACCCACAGCTCCTTAAGCTACACAGTCATAGCCTGCCCTCCCTGTCTGATGAAAACCAAGCTTGCCCACTTTTTTATGCTTGTGACTTTTTACAGTAGATGGAAAACACCCATTCTGCTCTGTCTACCGATAGCATTTGACATCTAACTGGCATCCAACTTACCGATGTTTTGTGTATATACTAGAGTAGTTAACATTGGTATTCATGAGGGTCGTTTGTGTGGATTGCTGTACAATGCTAATTGTGATAAGTTAACATTGATAGCTAGACCGCTACCTAACCAACGTCATTGTTAATTGAATATGAAGCAAGATTAGGTATCTTGTGGACACTGATATATTTGCCAAACTAACAACAACCAGATACTATACATCTGTTTAAAATATTAAATTGTTTTCTGATGGCTGTGCATACGTAGCTTTTTAATTTTTATTTTATATATATGAGTGTCTCAAAATGTTATTTTAAGTTTATTTTGTAAAGTAGTTTCTGAGAAAATTTATCATTTCACATTCCTGAAATAATGCATTTTTGGAGATGCATGTTTTTCATTGGACAGCAACGATGTAATCCCTGAACATAAAATGCAGTTAACGTACCAGAGGACAGATGTCAGCAACCAATAATCCCTGTAGTACATACATGCATGTTTCATTAATGTTTTCAATGTGATATTCGATATCTATTCCATTTCCATGTTTGGAGCTAGCTATGTTTAAAACGCAATGTCACAGCCGTTGGAAAACAGGCATTTATATTTGCGATTTAGGTGCTTAAATGTCAAAAGGTCAGCAGAACTTTATTTAATATGAAAGATAAAAATTACATGGCAATGGGAAACACAATTTGTTTGAGAGCGGTGCTTCTTGTTACCAGAAAGCAAAATAACACTCAAGGATATTGATTTATTACAAATCCACTTTTCTCAAACATTTTCTTGTATATGGAAGCGAAGCCCCCTTTGAATACTTGTTATAAGAATAAATAAGTGTAGGAACATATACCTGTTTCGAGCACAAGCAGTGACTGCAAATACATTCTGCAATTTCCTTGCTGGAACAAGGCGAACAAAGGAATGTCACAGATGCATCCAAGCCTTC
Source organism: Mormyrus lacerda (assembly GCA_015163995.2). NCBI lineage: Eukaryota > Metazoa > Chordata > Actinopteri > Osteoglossiformes > Mormyridae > Mormyrus > Mormyrus lacerda. Next base: position 15,357,010 of record JAABNX020000151.1, on the reverse strand, counting down.
CAAAAGCATTGCTTTCATTAGGACGGTAGATCCGAAACCCTTGCAAATGTAACTGTTTTGGATGCTGTCCATCTTGTACCTTCCTCAGAAATTAGTCATTGAATTTTTTTAGCTCCTTAGTCAACATCAGGTGAAGATTCCTTGCCACTCTTTTAGCCACATTAAATTTTGTTAGAATTAATTTGCTGCTGTTGTTGCAGTCATTTTTCTTCATAAAACCTATTTTGTAAAGTAGCTGAACCTTGTCATTTTTGTTTAATGTCACCAGAAGATGAACCCACTTCTCCGTACTGTAGGTTCATATTAAAGAAGCACAAAAAGTCACTAAATTAAAATTGGCAGTTATGAGCGAAATATTTGTCTTGTTTTTAATTAAACATCATCCATTATAAAATGAAATGCTCCTAAATATGAGATTCTTTGATAACACTCTTTCTGGTTTTTCGGATTCTATCAAGAGATTTCATGAGCTTTGAGAATGCTTTAGTATTAGAGTTTACTTAAAATATTTTTGTCCTTGTTTCAATTTGACCTTTTACACCATGTCACGACCTGGCCTGGGTTTCAGCCATATTTGTGTCACAGTCCCTCCATTAGACACCCAAAGGTTTATCTATGAGCGTTCCAGAGTCTTTCATACATAGTCACCCAGAAGCCCAGAATGCAAATTCAATGTTTCAATAACTGTCGTGAATAACATCAGCCCCCTTGCCTTGTCTTGCCTGTTGTTTATTTGATTGTCAAACAGCAGGTGGTAATAAATAAATTGTATATTAGATGCAAAACGTGTTGTTGGAACATTAACCCTGTGAGTTTTGGCTCACAGACATGAACACCTTCAGTGAAGGAATATCAAATTATATATTGTACTGTGTGTGTGTGTGTGTGTGTGTGTGTGTGTGTGTGTGTGTGTGAAATGAAATAGCCATGCGATTTGACAGGACATGATTATTTGAATATGAAAGATCTCATGATGTTTATGGATTTTCAGCAGCAGATCTTGATTGAACTGCAGTCGGTTTATTAACAATCAGGGCTACAGACACCCTGCCCCTCATCCAACCTGTCAAATTCAATCCCACCCCCCCTCCCCCCGCACACACCAAGTATAGCTGCCTTAATGATGGCAACCTGTGCTTCTGTGGATGTTCTCCCCAGCCCTGGGCATGAGTCAGCCCCACTACATATAGAAAAATGACTTTTTATCTCCGAAGCACACACAAAGGCCCCTTATTGTATATGCATTGAAAGCAGACTTTGGGCGTGATAGAGTCACCAGCAGGCCACCAGGCGAGAGAACGATGGAGGATCTGATTAAGTTGTCAGGGAGTTGACAAAGAGCACCTTCCCCTCTGCCTTAAAAACATCGGTAACTGTACCCTCATACTGGGATTTCACTATACGGTTACAGATTAGTCTGAGAGCTTGGTCTTCCCAGGCTCTTTCGCAAGCAAGAGTTCTACTTCATTCTTGTAATGGAAAATCACTTTTACATAAAGCGTAGTAGATCAAAGTAAAGCCATAGCAAAGCACAGAAAATCACCAATAAATGCTACTTACATAAGGCATAAAATGTCCTTATCTTTGCGTATATTTCGTATTTAACATATATTGTGTGTCAGTCGGTTTCTGCCATGACATACCCAGACTACTCTGATTAATGGATCCTGGCACATGAAGCACTGGTCTCCCAGTACTGGTACTCTTGGGGTTTACATTTACATTTTACATTACATTTACATATTTAGCAGATGCTTTTCTCCAAAGGGATGCACAAATGAGACAAACAGCACATTGCGAGCACACATGCTGTCGTGGAGTTGAGTAGGCATAAGTGTGGCTTGGCTGAGCTTCCAGTGGATGTTCAGGTACAAGAGTAAGCAGTGTTTGAAACAGGAGCTACGCAACAACTCAAGAACCTAATTCGACTATTCAAGGACCAGAAGTGCAACATAAGAACATTCAGGAAACGTAAAGATTGGGCTGGTAGAAGAATTCATGGAATAGACATCTCTTGAGGCGTTTCTTGGAGCCTCATTCCACCACTTTACCAGAATCATTCTTACTCTTTTACCCTCTAGCTATAACCTCAGTTTATAATCCCAGCCACTCCACTAAACCCCCAATCCACAACTTTTCAAAACTGTGACATAATGACCTAGGAAAATTATGGCTGCCAAGACCAACCCAGTTGAGATCTGCTGCATTAAACCATATCCATGCCTATTAACGCACTGGAAACTCACTTGATAAGCAGTTGTCTGGGTCTACTGACTTGGGGGCATGGTGGTGCAGCAGAATCCCAAGACCTAGTGAGCTGTGCCATGTGAGCTATACTATGTGACTGAGGACGGACGTGACGCACAGTTTTTTAAGGTCTGTTTGATGAAATCAAAGCAAGACTTACTAATGTCAAAATTACAAGCAGCCAAATGGACACGTCGCTATTTCTGACAACGCAGACTACATTAGGATAAAAGAAATGCTTGTGCTGGCAACAGAGACATTAAAACTCACTGGCTAACTAACAAATAGCCAACTAACAAAACAATGATTATCGCTGGCAATTTCTTTGTTTCTTTAATTAATAAATAACCTTCAAGGTCAAATCCCCAAACAAGTGAAGCAGCTGGCTGCTGTCTCAGCCGAGATGAGGTAACTACACCAAGAGAGGATATTTGCATAACTTACTCGGTGTGTTTTTTTTGTTATTTTTGAGATGACCAATGACCTAAAATCAGACTCCGTCATCATAGAATACCAGTCAAAAGTCTGAACACACCAACTGAAAATCATTTGTTTTTCAACAAGATAATGCCCATATGCACCCTTGAGATTATGTAAGTACTGTATTATCTTGTGAAAAAGAAAAGAGATGGAATGCAGAGACAGACGTCCTGGCCCCCACGATCCCCCTGACCTACACCCTATACAGCTGGTTTGAGATGAGTTGAATCGAAGAGTAAGAGCAAAGATAGCCGACTTGTGCCCAGAACTTGCGGAAACTCCATCAGTGTTCCAGGTGGCTCCGTCTGGGAGCTCGTTGAAGGAATGCCAAGAACCTGTAATGCTGTCATCAAAGCAAAGAGGGCCAATTTGAAGAGTCTAAAATTGAACAAAATTGTGAGACGTTGAACACGTTTCTTAAATGTTGAGATGTTTTATATGTATTAATTTATTGCCTTGAGGCCTTTAACTGTAAAGTGAATGACATAATAGAAAATAGAGACAAATGCATTAAAAGCAGGTGTGTCCGGACTTTTGTCTGGCACTGTGTGTTGCAGTATTGGGAACCAAAACTCAGTTCCCATGAAATCCAATGAGGACCTTTTGTTTACTTTCCAAAATTCACTACATCTGCAGAAATTTTTTCAAAAACGTATCCGGTGGACTGAGTGGATTTTCAGTAACAGGATAAACCAGATGCTACTTGATCTGTCTGCAAGTCTAGTGCCATGTACACTGCATTTGACAGTTTACAACACCCCTCTGCCACAGGAAGCATGTTAGGCTCTGCGTGTGCATCCCTCTGATTCGCACCCTGCACTCTTCAACCACCGCTTCGCACAGACTGGGACTTGAAGCATCACACGAGGGACACAGTGCTAATTTGGACCCTTGCATATCTCTCACCAGAAACAACCCATCAGGGGCCTGACGTAGGTGCTAATTCCGAAGGAATTTTGAGATATCCTCACATCGTCTGATACTGCGCTATTTTTTAAGCAGAGTACAGCATTCAAGAACATCTTAAATATTCAGTGTATCCTTCAGATATCTTATCTTGACCTATTTATTCCTTTATAATTAGGAACTATTCATTATCTCAAAAAAAAAGCAAAAACAACATGTTTTTATTTGAAGTAGGCATATATATATATATATATATATATATGTTTAGTTTATTTTACCTCCCAAATGTATTGGTATCCAAACATGAACATAGCATCTTTCTTTGACTCTAGTATGAATAATTTTTATTTATTTTTTTTCCAAAACTTCAGCTCGGCAAATGGCTCAAGGGAGCACAAACTAATTAAGCGGTGTGTTTGCAAAAAGCAGAGACATACAGACTTTCGGTAAGTTTAATTTGAGGCCACTTCCCCAGGCTGGCCCGCGGGCTGGGTTTGTGCTATCGCTGCGAGGAGGAAGGACGAGGCGGGGGGGGGGGGCTCATGCAGATGGGCCTCTGACAGTTCTAGGACTAACTTCTGCCCGCCATGGGGAGTACATGCCTCAAATTCACGGACCAGCGACCAGGCTGCATTCTATGTTCCACATATGATCCGTCCATTCAGCTTCCAACCGCTTAACCATGACCGGGTCACGAAGAATCCAGAGCCTCTCTCAGAAAACTTAGGCACATAGAACATATTCTCATTTTATGCATTAAAACACAGCAGATTACTAAACAATATGACAGACTCCACTGAGTTTGTGAGATTAGTTTACAGAGCCAGCTCATAATTGTCCTCCTAAGGAATCGATTTATTTTTTAAGATATGGAAAAGAATGGCCTCAGATTGTACATTTTTTTGTTTATGACCTTCAAGACAGTGTGGGCCGGTGTGTGGATCAGTGGGCTACTTCCCTGTGTTTCTGATCAGAAGGTTACCACTTCAACCAAACCTTAGCAGAATGGTCACCTGTCCACGGCTCCTTGAGCAAGGCTCTTAACCTCCAGCTCCAGGACAACTGCACACTGGCTGACCCTGTGCTGTGATGGCCAAGCTTACTGTTACTTGCATATCTGTCTCACTGAGAAGAAGATGGGGTTGGTGAAAAGAAAGTTAATAATAAAGTTAAAAAATTCTTCTATTCTAGTAGAAGGAAATGCAGGGAGGTACACAGGGGTGCAGCCAGAGTGGCACTGGCTGAAAGCTGATTGGCCTCCCCACCTCCCCTGTCACTCACCAATTCAAAACATATCTTTGGCTAATGATAAGGTTGTCCCCACTTATACCCCCCCCCACCCCCACCTTAAAAAAATCCTAGAATCACCCCTGAGGAAATGTAAACATTAGAAAGGCTGTCAGTGTGTGAGATGTGACAGATAAGTGATATTACAGTTCGGTGTGTTAGCCCACAGATAAAGTCAAAACAGATACAGATAGTGTTCAAGGACCTGAATGGGCTCTGGGACTTGGGGAAGAAGGATCCACCATCCAGATCCTGGAGCCTTTACCAAGCAGCAGAGTGCACCAGGGAGGGGAATCTTTTCCAAGGGGTTATCATAACCACAGACCAGTCCGTCACACGGCACAGACCTACTATGGGCAAATCAGAGACACCGATTTACTTTGGATTACAAGGAACTGGTGTATCTAGAGGAAACCTACACTACACAAGGAGGAAATAAGAATTCAACACAAACAGGATTCAAACCCCCAACAGTTCCAGCCCGCACTGATGCCTCACACCTCCAGGACTGAGCATTTGAATCCTGTGTGTGTCCAATTCTTATATTCTCCTCTTTGTCAATGTTTGTCTATGACTGTTTCATTGATTGTATTAATGCCTATGACCCTTAAAAAATTCTGTATATGTTATTTACTGTATAAGCATTGTGTGTATTTAAGTGACCTCAAATTTCTTTTACCTTATACAGTAACAAGTTATTGACAAGTTAGTTAGTTCACTGTGATTTCTGGTGTTCAGATACAGCATAAATGCCAATTCCCAGCATTAAATTAAGAATGTCATAGGGACAGTTTTTGTTTATATGGAAGGTTCTTTGCTTTTATGATTAAGCACACATCGATATTCATAAACCCCCCACACTGCGGTGAGATGAATATGAAAGATGTCATGTCACTGCATTTAAAAGGTTAATACATCCACAGAGTGAGTAGCCCCCTGAGAGCATGTTAGCATAATCAACAAAATTTAATCCCAGGGGATTTTCATCCAGGTCTCTTTCCCAGTTTACATTCATCCTGTGACTCCTTTCTTACTTGGTACACGACTACTGATTTTGCATCCAATTCCCGCTCCTCTTCTGGGTCTGCATCGGTTCCATTTTAAAGCTAACAAGATCTACAGCTATTTAATTGTACCCACCAAAAAACCTCAGTTCTTCATTTTCAATCGCTACTCTTTTCACACGATTTAGTATTTTATGCTTGTAATGGGAATTCGCCTTACTCTCACTTACGGTAAAACTGCTGGTTTACTTTCACATATATATGTGCGTGTGTATATAACCATTGCAAGAGGGAGGGTAAAGGCTATAAAGCCATTGTGTCACCTGTGCCTTGTTACAGATAATATAAAACAGGCTTTAGAACATATCCTCAGACCTGGATTCCTGAACCCATACCTAGCTGTAGCTTCCCCAGACCTAGCGTCCATTTGGCGTTTCTGCGGGGTCCCCATAATTTGTTTCATTCCTCTCCATGGAGTGAGTCTCACACCCATATTTTACGCTTCCCTGCACTTGAATATTTACTGATGTAACTCAGCTCATCGGTACGTCCCCTATTGGGAGCCACGACTTTTATATTTTTAAAAATCAAAACCAAAATGTGTTGGTCTCTCATCGGCATTCATCAATACCTTCATTTTCCCAATGATTTATTAATACTTAAGAAAATAAAAAGGTTGATCTGATTCATCATCCCATGGCATGTCTGAATAATTAGACACCTGGATATTAACCCACCTTGCATGCATAATTAATAGCGTCAGTCTCAGGTGGACCTGATTATAATCTTAAATGGTAGAAGAAAGACTTAAGGTTGTTCTGTTCTAATGCAGACCATGGAAGCACCTCTTAAGTCTACCTCTAGCCTTGAGAGTATTACAGCCTCCCCTGAATCTTTAATAGCCACAGCTCTTACGGCAGACTAAGAAGCACAAATGACTTGCGTGTATCTGACCCTTTCAGAAGCAGGAGACCCAAAGTAGCGTATGAATGATTATTGTGAATCCAGTTAATGGAAGCTGCTGTGGATAAGAGAGTCAATTAAATTAAATGTAAATGTAAATGTAAAATGCAGTGTGGTTTCCCGTTATCATTTATTTTATATGCTTATTATTACTAGTTGTATAAATACACAGTAAGGGCTATAAATGTGCTTGCAGATTATTAATATAATGGCACACGTGACGCTTCAGAGGTATCGTGTTAAATTAGAAACATTTCCGGATCTCCCGCGGCGACCCGCTCCGCCGGCCAGCAGGAATGATGCTCCCGTCGTCGTTTCCAGGTGGATCCTCCATGCCCCACCAATCTCATCTCCTGGCCTCCCGGAGAACCTCTCCTGTCACTGATAACCCACCCCAGGGTGTTAGAACCCCCTCCTTGATGATGAGCCCAGCCTTTTTCTTTTCCCGAAAGAATTGCCCTACCCCCCCCACCCCATCTCCCACAAGCACATTTGTTCTTTATTATTTAAAGTCATGTACTGGATGGCCCAGGGCACCTCCAATGTGCCAGCAAGCTCCCTAATGGGACCTGACTGCAGGAGGGAGCCAACGGAAGCAGGGGAGTCCCGGGGAGCAATCAAGACTCATAAATCACTCCCTTTTTTTGGGGGGGGGGGGGGTGCACTTATAGGTGTCATATTTTACAATGGGTGGCAGGAGTGCTTCTGCTTAACTTGTTTGTCTTTACAAACTTTAACGACTCCCTAGGTACTTTGACCATCTCTATGCTGGCCTCTGGGGGGCACTCTTGCCTTTTCCCCCCTCTCATCCATGGGCCATAAGAGGTGCCATGACTCTTACAAAGGGGCCAACCTTATCATCAACCAATGATGTGTTTTGAATCAGTGAGTGACAGGGGTTGGAGGCACGACGGGGCCAATCAGCTTTCAGCTGAGGCCTGTCCCCATCTCAATTCAACCAAAAACAATGTAATGATACTCAGCATTTATGATCACCTGTTTCTTACTATCAATTATCCATAATATCAATAATGAATAAGTGGTGAATAATTTTAAAACAAATTTAGAGGCTCTATGGAGTATGAACAGAATCATTTTTTTGATAGTCTGTAAAAGGCCTCCTTTGTTCTGTTTTGTTTGTTTTCGTTGCTTGAGTAATTGCAGTGATTAACTGTTTTTATTTATTATAAAAGGTGATTACTTCAAACAATGTAATAGCTATTTTAAAACTTCACAAAATTGATTAATTAAGGCATGATAATGAAATGTTTTTTTGCTGTTTTTTTTTGAGTGGTCTTTCAGTTCCTGGTGATGTATTGGCTCAATTAAGATCTCAATTAAGGTTAAGATATTACCTTATGAAGGTATCTGTAGAGCACTATAGATGAGAGCTCCATAAAGCATTCATAATTCATAATAAACATGTTATAATGTGCTATGCCTTATATAAATAATTATTGCCATGTTTATAACGCTTTATGAATGCATTATAATGTGTTATGAATGTGTGCATAGATTCTTATATACATGGTATTCATAGAAAATGTTAACTTTCCTTTAATAAATATTCTCTAACTTTGCTCATCAGGCTACCATCACCCTTCTTTTCTCTATATCCTTGTGTCACATGGAAGAAAGGGTCTTTCTTGTACTTTTTTCTGGTTAGTCTGGTCCTTAAAATTTTCCCTGAGATTCTGCTGCCTATTTTATCAGTTAAAGCAAAATGGAATCTCAGTCGGGTCAGTTTAACTCATTCCTGACATTGTTTTTCTCAGATGGTGGCGGTTTCCTCATTTTCCCCCGACTGCAGGGGATGGAGGCAGCATGTTGTGGTCAACAAAGACGTCCATGAGCTTATGCACCGAACACAGGAGGAAGGCACGAAACAGCACGGCTCCCCTCCATCTTGGAGACAATCTGTACCGGACAGCTGCTTTTCCTCCAGGATCCCCTTCTCAAATAGGTAACTGAGCTGTTCAAATTTGAAAGTCCAGGTCTGTTTGAAAGGAGAGGTTTGAAAGGGGAAGTTATTTCTTTTTAATACATATTGAATCTTACATGAATGAAGTGCTCTGAGCATATTTTGATTAACCCATTCTTGTGTGGTTGATATTTCTAATACATATCTCATTAAGATAAAGCTACGACGGACCCGCATCCCGTCCAGACAGCACTCCGTTGTGAACAGCGTGCGGGCGAGCAGGGAAGCAGGCGAGCGAGCCGTAAATGCGGGTAAACAGGGTTTATTCAAGGCAGACAGCACAAAACAGGAACACACAGCGACGCACATTAATGACTGATCTGGGGAAAACGGACTGAGTCGCAGATTAAGTACACAAGACAAACCGAAGATAACAGGCAACAGGTGATCACAATCAGGAATTAACACGAGGTAATGAGGGGCGCGTGGCGCACGGGAGGACGAGCAGGTCATGACACCCACTTCCTTGTGCCTAATCTGCACAACTTTATAACTGGTTAGGCCACAGTCATAAATGGATCAGTATCAATTACAGGCATGTTGCAGGTTTATTGTTTCAGTTGTTACATGTAAAAAAAGTCAACACAACTGAAGCCCACATGCATCCATACTATATCTCTCTTCATGGTGCTTAATATTTAAGGTAGTAGGAATAATTCATTTTTCCATTGTCACTGCTTTTATGACAAATTGTACTATTGACAGCAATGAGTCTCGCTGCAAATTCACTTGATGGTTTTGTAGGTATGAATTTACCACAGCCGGAATAAGCAACACTAAGAACATCTCCTTTGTTTTATAGTAAATAGCCACCCCGTGTTGTACATAAAAGTCAAATAAAGCACGACGCTTGCTTAATGTGAGATATGCCTGAGTATTTCATGATAACCTGCTGAAATGGTCGCAGTGAGAATTTTTGGGACAATTTTAAATAAACGGTTTTTCAATAACCAGATCAATTCCAGTTAAAAACAAGTCATTGAGATCTACATGAAATTTATTACCATCTCAGTTAACCACATTACATTAAAAGTAATTGATTTTCTGAGTTAAAATCTCTTCTGATGCCCTCGCTGAAGTCCTTCTGATGTATACCATGCAATCGGGAAATATGTGCTTAAAAGCACTATAGTATATTACTGTCTAGTGACTGTGAAAGTCACCAATGACATGGACTGTGGGCAACATTACGTGTCGCCTCCCGTCACACTATAAATTATTACTGTCAGGCGGAAAACAGCAGCAAGTGGAGAAATGAGTTTCTGTCTCCCCACTTCTCTGCAGGCGACTGGTCTATCATGACAGCAGATCTGGTGACATTCATAAGTACTAGATACATCAGGGGTCCAAAATGACCCCACTGCACACACACACACACAGCCATAGCCACCTATGGCGGAAAGTCTCATTTGTCCATCAGACTTTGCTGTCCTAGAGAACATTTGGAAGTGACTGCACACTTGTGAAGATGAACAGACCTGGAAAGTGAAGGAAGGGTCTATGGGAACAGAAGTTCCAGTCTACTGTGAATGATCCATGACAGTTCTGTTGTGATGATGCTCAACAGCACCTAAAATATTTTCTGAACCTAAGACCTGGACGTACTGGCAATAGTACCACCTTAAAATAAAAGTATTTAAATCTTCTAACTCATAGATGTGAACGGCCCCTTACAAAGGAGAACAATCGCTACTGCATTTTTAGAAAATGGCTTCTCCTATTGAGAAGTTGAAATCTTCTCACAATTGGCATGATATCTGTGTTATTCTTGTGTTTCAGCCAGATTCATAACAATTATGAAAGATTTATAGAGGATAATGCCATCAGGAATGGTGTCGTGCAGGGGCGGATGGGCAACAAAAATTTACTGTAGACCCTGGGAGGGGTGCGGGGGGGGGTTAGTCCCCTTGCTATATTTTGCCAATCGCCGCCAATGGAATAAAGCATTATCTAAAAATCATCTCCTGCAATCGACCTGGAAATAAATTGAGTTACAAACCAGTTACCCATGGTATATAAGCTATATGATGCCAGGGGTGAGAAGGAAGGACCTACTGGGAAAATTTCAGAATTCTAGACCTGAAACACAATGGATCTAGGGACTTTTGGGGAACATTGCAGTAAAAACAGGATCCTTAATGACAACCTTCAAAGACAGTAGAATACGATAAAATCATACATAATATACACATAAATAACTATACCAAGAATAGTGCTGTGTCCTGTTAATATATAATATAATATAAAACATAATCGTTCTAAAATATATCTTGGCGCAAAAGTCATCCAGAGGACAACCTTTTTTTCCATAATGTTACATGCTGAAAGTCCCATCTAAGGTTTCTTCATAAAGAAATGGTCATTTTGATCAAATTTGCATATGAAACAGGATGATTACTTTCTGCATTTGGGAACGATAGAGTAGCCTCTTCCAAGTGAGCACTGGAACTTCGGTTGTTCCTCCACTGTGCCCACTAATGAAAACCACCCTATTACACGGTTGGACAATATAAGTGTTTTAAATCAAGGCAATGTTAATGCCCCTGGACAAGTATGATTATGGTTGAAAAGGCCTACTGGACATTTGAGGTGGAATTGCAGTGTTGTGGTCCGTGATTAAATTCTTAAATATTCCCGTTTAAGTTTGGGGTTGAGGTGTTTACAAAGCTGCCTGTGGATCCTTCATTCCAAAATCTGCTGTTCTTTAATGGCAAATAAAACTTCTCTTGGTTTTTATACTATTGCTATGAGTAGGATGATTCTATTTTGTTACAATTTTAGTACTATTTTATTGAATTGAATTTTTTTGGTACTGTAACAGTACTGTAATTGTTCTGTTTTTATTATTTATTATTTAGTATTTTATTGGTATTTTATCTGTAATTTATGTCATTAATAGCATTGAGCAAGGATATTTTATTCTGTTCTATATACAGTGCATGGTTCTTTAGCTCATACATTTGCTTAGATCATGAAGTCTTCCTTAACCCATTTCTCACGCAAGTTTATACTTTCTACAAACTAAAATGCAAAAAGAAGACACCTCCAACATTTTTGTCTGTACTTGAGAAGAAAAGAAAGTTCCGGAATAATTAAGTAATCAAGGGCACCCCGTTGGTTAATAATTGCAAAACATTTTCAGTGGCCTTAGGCTGATTTCCCCCCCCCCCCCAACACCGCTCGATGAAATTTTAAAAATAAAAGCCTACCCATTCACACCGGTTCGCTTTGGGGCATCATACAGCTATGTTTGGGATTGTGATTGATGCTTGCCATTTTTGGCAGTTTTGACACGAGCACGAGTGAGCAGTGTGAACAGAGAGTGTGAGTCCTGGGGTCTGGGTTGCAGAAGGTGCAAATAGGACCTTATACACAGAGCATTTTTTTATTTTTCAGAACTAAATATTATAAAATATAGTTTTTTTTTCTGTGGTTCTCATATATTTATGACCATTAAACTGCTTCTTGCCTAAGACCCCCCCACTCATACGGGGGGTCCTAGATTTCAGTGCTGGAATTTTGCAGTTCAGGACTTAGCAACATCTGCAATATAATCCATGCCTAGATTTCACCTCATAGCCATTTTAGCATGTTGAAAGTGCATGTCCCTCGGGACAGGGCTGTCTGCTGATATGAGGTGGAGAGCAGGAGTGGTTTGCCTCCAGAAATTCTTTCAGGCATTCACATTCTGACAAATGCTACTGATTTTTTATGTTATTTACTTATTTATTTTATTTTTTGCATATTTCCGACAAACAAATACAAACCAGCAGGGAACAGATGGTAATTAAATCCTTTATGAATATGGATGCTTGAAACTACTTCAGAAGCTCCTAGTTACAATGTTCTTGCTAATAAATATTATTTCCATGCACATGAACAGAAAAGGTCGGGTAGAATCTTTTAATCTATGTGTAGAAATCAGTTTATCCAGGTTTTACGCAGAAAGAGGAACAGGGCTGGGATAACTGATCCTCCTGTACGATGCATTCTACGCAGGTTAAGGCTGAGACGACAATCCCGCACAAATCCTCTCATTATTTTGGATAGGGTTGGGCATTCATTATTTTCCTCCTCTCATTTCTTTTCAAGAACATGGCATCGGACCGGCAGATTAGCGGAATGACTATTGCCGGCCTCCCTGATCCACAATCCCGCATCCCACATTAGTTAATTAGCTGACCTGAACCTCATTCACACAGGCAAGAGAACATGGGGGATGGGGGGTGGTCTCAGATTGAAGTTAGGGGCATGGGTCTGAGATGACAGGCTAGCTGGGCTTGATGGATGACTGTTTATTTGCTGCAAATCCCCCTCCCCCCTCCCGCAAGCACTGGAGTAAAATGAAGGGTTGATGTGTGTCATAACTGCCATCGGAATGTCACAATCCCTTCCACTGTTAGGCCTTCTCTGGCCATTCAAACACAGTCATCCCCTGAGAATTCTGGAAGCGGGCTCTGCTTAGCCCCCGCTGGCATGTCCACGCGGCGCTAATCGGGGCTGTCACGGCACCATCAGTGCCTCCTGATTCCCAATTACTGCGATGCGAGGGATGAGCGAAACGGAAACTGACGTGTGGACACAGCAGACGAGGGCGCTATTCATCGTGTTTCATATCCAAGCCACGATTGGAGGGAGGACGCTTTAGAAATGCAGGAACTGCAGTGATTCGGGCCAATAGAGTATCGATCTCAGTACAGCTGGTTCAAGTCCCATAAAGACGCCGATGCTGCACCTTTAAGCAAAATAGCCATCCGTTCCTTTTTTCATACCAGCTTGTTTTATGCAGGGTCACGGGGATGCAGATCATGGAAGCTATTGGCACAAAGCAGGAAATAACCCAGGATGGGGCGGCAACCCGTGGCAGGAGTAAAACCTTTCAAAATTAAAACTGTTCTTTCTGCATTGCCTAAGGTGGAGATGGAGGACTAGCAAGTCCCCGGATGAAAATGTTTTTGATGCTTTTCATATGTTTCAGCCCTGTCCCAGGTAAAATTTTCATCCCTTATCCCATCCCGCGGTTCAATTCACGATCCAAGCCGTATAAACTCTCAAAAGGCCAATGGCCTGCTTTGGTTGAAAAAAACTGAAAAAAACAGCAAAGACTGCAGTTAACGAGCGGATTTGGAGAAGCTCAGCAATCTTATCCAAATCGCACTGCGATAAGCGCGGACCTTTTGTTTTGCAGGTAGACTATAGATAGAATGCAGGAAGATAATAGTAGTGATTCTTTGAACTTTCCAGCACATGCAACCGGATATAAAGAAAAGTATATATTATAACAGGAAGAAAACTGGGATGCTGGGCAGGTTGAATAGCCAATGGCTGGTTTCTGAATCACACATAATTGTACATAGGGGGGAAAAAAATGACGTAGGTTGAGGTGTAGCTAATTAAAATGCATCCACCGGGTTTAGAGTTCTTTAAGTCTCATCCCTGTCTTCTTTATCGGTCTATCTTTGGTTGGTGTCAGTACACTTCCCACCTCGCAGCCATGTCCAACAGGAATTAATTGTTGTCACTTTAGCGAGGAGGAAGGGCTGCCCTCTTCTGACAGCCTAATTAGTCTTATTTAGTGCTGGTACTGGGCTGTAAACAACCGGAGCCGGGATAATGAAACGGCCAAAGCAGCCTGGCTACCTAAGATGCGGGGTAAGGAGATGTTTGTGCGATTTATGGGTCATCAACACCAGACCCGTATTAACTAGCCTCGCAGCACCTTGATTTAATTAACACTGTGTCACTGAAAGCTCTGGGTCCAGGCTCATGCCCTTTAATTACGTTACTTACAATGTTTTTTTTCTCTCTCTGCCGTTTCTGTTTCTTCGTTTCTGCACCTTAAGGATCATCTTTACAAGCAAACATCAAATGCGGCTAACGTTACATCGGTTCCCAGTTTCTCCTGGCGTTAATCTTAAGATGACTAAGGCACTCTTAAGAGGCTGATGCTTTCCTGTTGCTTATTAATCTTTCGATTACCGGTGTCAGCGTTCCTCTTTGTTAGCTTCATGGAATACAGACATAAAAAAGCAATATTTCACTCATCCTGCTAATGTAACAAATGAATGCTCTGTTTCCATATTTCATTACTGAAAATGAATTCAAAATACATTTATTCAAAAGTCAACTATGGGTCCAATGCCCACAGCAGTGGCTAACAGTTTCTGAAAAACAGTCACGTACACACACACAAAAACTAGTTCTTTTGAACAGGACCCTAGATGTTGCAGTCACATTTTTATACTGGTATTTTTTTACATAAAACCAAGAGTCCTGGGCTGTATTTGTAATGTATCTTGATGGCTAATGACCTTCAAGACTATAGCAGAAGAATAACCAATGCAGGCCAAGCCGAACAACGAGCTTTCCAGTCAGCAGCCACAAAGTCACCAGCTACACGTTTTCTGGCCATTCTTCCAAATGGTTGCTATTAATGATGATCGGGTTCAAACGCTGATGGTTTGCGTTGAACCCACGGTGAATCCGACAAGAAGAACGCAAGTCGTCGAGGTTCGGATCCAATCTTCATTATTTTTATTTCATTGGATTGTCTATGAACTCATGGTATCAGTCATCTGATTGGGTAAAGCATGGTGTTTTAAGTATTTTTCCTCCAAATGATTGTTAGCCATATTTTGCTAACTCACTAGCTCACATCTCAATAATAATTTCACAAGAAAATTAGTGAAATATTAAAGCTAGTGTAAATAAGTATAACACAACCAGACGTATATCTTCTGATTTTTTTTCACTCGCTCTTCTGCACCCCCTTATCAAGTGGCACCATTGGCAATTGTCAATGCCACCTACAGGGCAGACTGGCCCTGCTTGAAGGTCAATTGTCATCTGATTTTTGCAAATCACCCTGGAAAAGCCTTACACTTAGGACACCCCACATCTCCATATTCCCTTCCCCCCACCCAAATGTACAGTAGTACAAAGATCATTACAAGCCATTTTCTCCTTGCAACTAATTCGAAGTCTTACGGTTTATCGGTATTACTCTGGTTTATCTCAGTCATGACAGGGAAAGACAAAACTGCCTTTTTCTGTCTTTGAAATACATGACTTTTTTGCAAGGCACAGAATCCAATAGAGACATGGGATGTGGAAGTTGAGTGCTGTGGAGTTTTACACTGGTGAGAGGTTCTGCTTCTTTATTGATGATACTGCAGCAACGGAGAGTACATTCAGACATCAAGCACCTCCCAAGAACAGAAGGGCACTCCCTATCTTATTCACGCTTACCACAAAAGACTTTCCTGTTGCCATCAGGTGGTTTCCTTCTCCAAACTCGCCTTAGTTGTTTTGCGCAAATTCTATCGGCTAGCCACGCATCATCCTATCATTGCTTGCGAGTGACGGTAACCTTTCAGTGCTCCGATGACCTTACTCTTTCAACAAATAATGTCAGGAACCTCCTTGCTCATACACAAGTTAAGATAAAACATAGATGTCACAGCATATAGGGGGTGTCGTGTGGCTGAGTGAGCTAAACCTGTGTGCCTGTAATCCATAGGTCACCAGTTCAAACCCAGCCTCAGCACATCTGTGGGTCCTTATGCAAGGCCCTTAACCCCCAGCTCCTTGGGCGCCCCAACAGGTAGCTGCCCTTCATGGACAGCTTACTCTACAAAGAGCAAGCTGAGGGAGGCATAAAGACAATTTCCCCACAGGGATTAATGACTAATAAAATAACCTTAATAATAAATAACCTGTGTTTAATGCATTTGTCTCTGTTTTAACTATGTTATTCACCTTGACCTGAATAAACACTGTGAAATGCAATTTACATGCAGAAACCTTACAGATCAAGTTGCATCTAGTTTATCCTGTTACTGAAAACTTCAGTCAAATTCAGGTGATTTGACTTTACTGTCCTTTGCACATTCAGATATTTTTAAAACAGGGTCTCTAAAAATTGACTTGAATAAACACTTTTGTTTTGCAACTGAAGAACAAATCTCCAAAATTTACTCAGTCCATGGGATACGTTGTGGAGAAAATTTCTGCAGATGTGGTGAAGTTTGGAAATTTACCTAAAGTGCCTCATTGGATTTCATAAGGGCTGTGTGAGGTCTGGCTCCAAATACTGCAACATACAGTACCAGTCAAAAGTTTGGATACCTGCTTTTAATGCATTTTTTTGCATTTTAGCTATGCAATTCACCATATATTTAAAGGCCTCTAGGAAATGAAGTAATACGTATCAAACATTTCAGTGACTAAAAGAAGTGTTCAACAGCTCAGGTTCTCAGCCCCCCTTTGTTTTGATGACAGCATTGCAGACTCCTGGCATTTTTTCAACCAGCTTCCAGATGTAGCCACCTGGAATGCTTCTCCTGAAGGACTTTCCAAACGTTCTGGGCACAAGTTGGCGCCTTGCTCTTTCTCTTCGATCCAACTCATCTCAAACCAGATGTGTAGGGCTTAGGTTGGGAGGGTGGGATTTTGGGGGGCAGGTCATCTGCTAGAGAACGCCACCTCTTTCCTTGTTCACAAGATAATACTTATTACATAAGAACATAAGAACATAAGAAATATACAAACGAGAGGAGGCCATTCGGCCCATCAACCAATTACATAAGCTTGAGGTGTGCTTAGAGCTGTCATCTTTTGAAAAACTGAATGATTTTCTGTGTGGAGTTTGCATGTTCTCCCCGTGCAGGCGTGGGTTTCCTCCGGGTACTCCGGTTTCCTCCCACAGTCCAAAGACATGCAGATTACGTTAACTGGCTACTCTAAAATTGTCCATAGATGTGAAGTGTGTTTGTCTATGGTTTTAAGTGTTGGCCCTGTGGTGGACTGGGAACCTGCCTAGGGTGTACCCTGCTTCTCGCCCAAAGATGCTGGGATTGGCCAGTTTCCCCGCGACCCAAATGGATAAAGTGGTATAGATAATGGATGGATGGGTGTCCAGACTTTTGACTGGTGCTGTATATTTCCTTTACAAAATACATTGCCCTATCTTCTTTAAATAATTTGTTCACCACCCTTAAGTGGAGCCTGCTCCTATATAATGTGCACGTACCTAATATCCTTTACTGCAATTGCTTTTTAAACAATGTAACCTGCAATATAACGTATTCCTATAAGTAATATATACCTATTCCACGCACACGCGCACACACACACATATGTGCATGTGTGTGTGTGTGTGTGTGTGTGTGTATAGGTGTGCGTGAGTTAGGTATATATTACATTGCGGGGACCAAATGTCCCCCACAATGTGATCAAAACCAGTTGTCTTGACATTGTGGGGGCCATTTTTTATGTCCCCACAAAGATCTGTGAATGGAATCAAAAACGTTACAATGCCAAAAGTCTCATACTTTGATGGTTACTTATGATTAAGGTTAGGGCTGTTCAGGGGTTAAAGTCATCCTGTTGGGATTAGAGTTTTCCCCATAGAAATGAACGGAGAGTCCCCACAAAAATATAATTACAAACCTGTGGTTGTTTGCGCGTGTTTTAATACTTTCGCTTATTCTTTACCCCCACAGGGACACAGGCAGAGCACGCGGAACCTGCTCCCCAGCCAGCGCTTCTATTTACGTGAAACTCCAAGCAAGCGAATTGTCTGCCGTTCAGCACCAGTCGGTCAGGAAAGCCCTGCACCCCCGCTTAGCTGTACAGGCGGCTTAATTGCTTTAAACGTCCATGTGCAATTTAAAGAACAAGGTGACATAATTGAATTTCAGAGCTGACTTCACCGAACAAATAAATAATTACACCAATCAATGACCCTGCTGTTTCCTTTTGCATGCATGCCGTGTGCTAGGAAAAACATTGATTCATAAAGGCCAGGGCCTCCAACAAGGACCACATGTAGATTCAGCCCATTCCACACATTCATAGTGTTGGTTCATCGTTTCTGTAACAGTCCCATTAACTTGCCTGCTATCACTGATGAGGAGGGGGCCGGCAGGCAGGCCCTGATGGGCGCCCACATATTAACTGCCTAGCTTCATTTTCCACAGCACCCTTTCCGCACCCACCCCCCCCACCACTACTCCCCCCTGCCACCACCACCACTTTCTGCTAAGCCTGTCAGAGCAAGTGCTCATTTTTCACAGTTAAAACGTCTGGGCTAATTGATCAGAAGAACTACATGCTTACCGTACCATGCAGATGTGACAGGCAGTTTAAATTTTCCAGACCACTGCTTTTCTACCCTCAGATGGCCTATTGACAATTCCAGTACTCTTGTCCTCAATTAATCTATCAGTTAGAATGAGAAGCTTATATCTATCTGATTATGGTATGAGTTGACTATTAAGGAATATAGATTGTTCTCCATATACCACAGTATATGCACTTATGTCACATTAGCCTTTGAGCCGTGGATGTTGACAAAATACATGCACAGTCCAAACATAAGAGCAATATTGCTTTGGTAATTCAAAAGACATTGTGATTCTTGTATGATGTTTCAGGTATTGCTTATGACTAATAGAAATGCAGTAACTGGATGGGGATTTCATGTCATGTACGTCACTGTCAATCTTTTCAAAAATGTTGCTCATTTATAAATAGTCCGATATCTATTCTTGCTACGTCCCTCTTTTGTGTTAAAATAAAACTTCCTAATAAAGTCCTAGAAAAAGGCGTAATCTGGGATGCTCTGACATCCGAGTCATTGTATATTTATCCTCAATGAATGTCTCAGTCTATTAAAATTTTTACAGTGCAGTCCAAAGTGTAGATAGAGAGCAGATTAAGAAAACACACACGCACTCACACACACACAAACTGTTTTGCATAATGTCTAGATGTCCTGGCAGCTTACAATACTTCCTCATATGGTTAATAAAAATAACTCCAGCAAGCCTTCAGCGCATTTTACCCACTGCTAATGATGTTTGAATACAAGACCTTTCCTTGTTCCTAGACGGTGGAGCACATGACCGTTACGAGTGGTGCACTGGAGTGGGCTGCCTGCATGCGAATGGCCCTGAAAAACAACACGTGGGTATGTGGCGTGTCATATGAACATCGTGTCGTCTATGACCACGCTGCTGGTGCGGTTTAAGGAAGCTGTAATAACATGATCAGGCTCCAGGACTATAGATTAGCCATCATGAAGTCAAATTTCAAGCACAATCTGTCTCATTAATAAACAAGAGCTTCACAAGAAAACCACTGCCCTAAGGAAAATTAATTATTACCCAAGGAACTTCTAGAAAAATGGATGAGAGCTGCAAAAGCACAAGATATATATCTTAATAACCTAAAGATGTATAACTGCAACAGTCATCATTCTCCTGCCGTACAGATGCTTAATTCATTAAGTGTTAAATCTAGGATACCAGTACCGCAAACACATCATTATTCCTTCAATATTTAAAGCATCTCACATTGAATCTCATTAAAATAATGATTCCCAAATCAGGTGCTTTTGTGGAATATGGTAATGATATATTTTTTTATTAATGTGTTTTAGAAGTGTGCTATTATTTAGTACAGTGGCTGCACCGTAGCCTGCAGGGCTACGGGTTGGAATCCTGTTCCCAGTCTGTGTGCTTGAAGCTTGTTTGTTCTGCATGCACTGTCTGGATTTCCTCCAGCTGCTCTGTGTTTTTTTACACAGTCAAAGAACATTTAAGCAATGGGTTGGTGTCCCATCCATATATATATATATATATATATATATATACACACACACACACACACACACACACACACACACACATATATATCTCATGATTTCATTGTATGTCGTCTGTTCAAGTCTGATGTTTAAATGTTTATCTAGAAATTTACATTTACAGACTTTGAAAGCACACAGCAGAAAATTTATTAGGTCTGATTGAAACACGGTCAGTTCAAGGTTTTCAATAACATGCTGGTAACATAATTATTTGATCAATAACAATCTCCTGCTGAAGAGTGATCTGAGAAAAGAAGAAATAATGACCCACTCACACTCTGCATCCGACCTTGCATTTCTGGGTTTCTGAAGGGCTTATGAGAGTGAATGGTGCATGAATTGTACATTTTACAAGCAATAATATGCATGAAATCACATCTTAGAAATTGGGACCCTGCTGATGAGATATGACCACCTGAATCAGCTGTTTATATGGTTTCTGATTAGATGAATTAAGCCATTACTATCACATGCCTCCTGCCTCTTGATGCACCAATCAGCTTCAGGCAACAAAACTATGAGCAGTTTGTCAACAACTGCTGGGCTGTTGAACATCCTTGGAGTTTCTTGTTGTCACAGACTTCTCAGATTTGTTGTGTTAATCAACACTACAATCCAGTTAAAAGTCTGACATGTTAGACAAAGATTGTTCACAGATATGCCAAACCCATGCTATTAGTATGTTTAGTTTTGTGCTACATGGGTTTAAATACTGTCAGTATTAATGAATTTGTAAACGTTTCTTAAAGAATCACACCTGATCTGAATTAACTCAGGTGGTTCCCTGATGTTTACATTACAGTCATAGTAACTACCATGCCATTGTGAAAATAAAGTATGAATTTATCAAAGCAAATTATGGTGAAGATGTCATGTTTATGCAGAATCAGCATTAATGATGAAATAACCATCTAACACCTTGCACCTCTTGGTCAGGAAGATAATGCTGTGACATTATTCTGGATCTATAAACAGTAAACACCGGTATTTTGTCATCTTCAACAAATGTCACTTTTAATGCCACATATTCTGAAATGAACTAACTTCCACGGTGAACCGAGAAGAGCAGCCATCTCTCTTACATTATTGGATGACGTCAAGAGATGTACTTTCTACTGGCATCACGTCTACGAGGAGATGTTCTACATGCTTCTATCAACATCGGCTTTCAAGGTGATTTCCGCTGCATCTCCTGGGATAGTTTTTTCAGGATCATTAATTTTAAAGGCGTCGCGCAGTATTTGGACGTGACAAATCGGGGAGAGATTTCTTTTCAAGGCCGCCATTTTTTCCCAACAAAGCCGAGGCAGGCGCCGACTGGTGGGGGCAGCGTCAGAACCACTTGGCAGTCCTGTCAGTCCCGAAGACTGCCCCCACGAGGGAGTGGCGACTGCCAGAAGAAAAGAGCGAAGTAAATCAATCAATAAAACTCCCCAAACTGACAAAAAATAGCAGAGGCTCAATTTACTGAGAGCAAAATGGAATGTCATGACTTAGCGACAGTGAAGAATAAGTGGAATTATGAAAAGAAGACGTACCATAATTTATTTATCAGGTAATCCAAGCATATCGTGCATGTATTGTCTCTATATAGTTCAAACTCTTCATGGCCGAAAAACATACACATCTATTGTTGTATATAGATAATCTGTAACAGGAGTTAGCATTCTCAAAAAGAATTAGATTTGTTTTTTATCTAATGAGGAAAATACCATACTTCTCAAAGAACAGAGGCTTAGGGATTATTTACTTGTAAGAATTGAGAATTTTTTAGTCAGCACTCATCAGGCTGTCCCTTTTGATCAGAACAAACCTTCAGGGGGCCAGGGGTGTTGACACTGACAGACAACGAAATGTATTTATATTTTCTGAATGAAGTGATTTTATATTATTTTACTTTATTTTTTTTGTGGTACACATTTTCCTAGTGAAAAGTCTCCAAGTGTAAGATTTTCAGGAGGGCAAGTGGGGCTCTAATGTAGGCTACTTCAAATTTTAAGATGTTTGGATACATTGCAATCCATCTGTATTGTTTTATGAAATCTGCAAAATAACTTTTACTACAAGATGTCAAAGAAAATCTCTCACATCTTCCATCCAGAATTGTTGCTTTCTTAAGGTATAATTTCTTGTCCTGTTTTTCCAAATGAATCCATCAATACACAGTGAAAAAAAATCACAGGACAATATTTCTGTGATTGGTACTATGTTCTGTAGCATGGACATGTGACCTTTGTCACAAATACTCTCGTGACTGTGCTCATAACTGTTAAATTTAGAATTGTATGACTCTTTTGCCAGTGCCAACAGGTCCTCACCTCCCTGTACATGTCCAGTACTGCATTTTGTCCAGTGTTCCTCTACCTATTGCCGTGTCCTTGCTGGGATAGATGGATGGTCACTCCATGAGCTGTGGCTCTGGATACTTTCTGCATCAGGAATAGCAGTATGTCCAGAGAACCAACCTGCTGTTCTAATTTTTTTTTTCACATTTTCATATCAGTACGGACTGATGATTTACATGCTGTGCAGCATTTTACGTTACAATCTTTCCCCTCGCTCTGAGGATGCACATACATTTTTTCCCTGCAATCTGGAGATTACTATATTATCAAAAAAGGGGTACAGCCCTGGTACAATTCTGTACCCCTAGGTACAAACAACATTAATATACCCCCAATGGTACAAGAATGTTCCTCAGGATTCCATTTCTCTACCGTAAAAGGTACAGTTACCTACGGCTAAGGGTGCATTTGGCAGAACCTTGAGTGTACAGCCCCAGTGACAAGTAATTGTCCCCACAAAGGTACAAAATGGTACTTTAAAACTGTCTGGAAATTGGTTTGATAGGGGCCGGCATGTGATCTTAACATTTACCACAGGGGACACAAGATACACTTTGAATATATTTAGGGTGCATTTTGCTTGTTCTACATAATTTTGGTTTTTGAAATTGTTCAGATTGTTGTTGTTTTATCCAAATTTCACTACCTATATTTCACAAAGAAATGTACACAGGTTCACAAAATTATGTTCTAATATATGATTTCGTAAAACACAGGTTTGTGACTGTTGTTTAAAATGCAAATGCTAGACCTGCCACTTTGAATCTGCTATAAAAGTAATCTTTTTCTTCTGCAGGTCAACTGAAATGACACAAAGCATCTTGAGTGTCTCATAATGTTTTCTGGTTTTTTTTTTGAGGGGGGGAGGTTGATAGAAATAGAACATAGAATCTGCTATTTAGTTATTGTGTAACAGGGTGATAAATCAGCTTGTATATTTAAGTATCCTTGACGTTTCCTCTAACTGTAAGATGATGGATGTACTGTGTAGGGAGCCGGGGCATACATTATGTACCACACCCCTCCCTCTCCCCCAATAATGAAAACCAGCCAATACAACCCCCCCGGACCCATTTAAATGGATGGATCCCTCAACCCCCCTCCCCGATGTTCAACCCAAAGTTATGCCCTTGGTAGGGAGTATAGTTAATGTTGGTAATTAATACTACCAGAGTTACTGAAAGTCAGTGGAGCTCAACATATTCAGCCATGAAAATGAGCCGTTTTATTAAAAAAAATTATAAGTCTTAGGTATTACACGATCAGTATAGGCTGAAGATGACGGATAATAACACACAATGGCCCCGAAATGGCATGTATGAAGTTTTCTTGTTTTTGCAGTCCCCTGCTTTTCACAGACAGTCCAGCGATCATATTACGTCCCGTAATTAAATTAAGGCGGGGTGATGCAAATAGGTACATTTATGGATCATACATGTTATTTCAAACAGGGTCGGCCACTTTCCGTGGCTCTGTAATTGGTCGGGCCGGGTTGTTAATGCAAACGACGAGGGCGTGCCCCGTCTATCCCTGCCATTCACCGGCGTGCGTTTCGCTCGTAGACCGACGAAAGCTACACCTTGGCCGTGTGCGGGTCAGCGCCGTGCCGAGGGGCGGTCTTTCTCTGGGGCTTCTGCGTTCTAGGGATTACAAACCTCTGCGGGACTGAAATTTATTGTCTTGCCTCGGTTCCCACTGTTGCGCCTGTGTGTCTGTTCTGAAACACAAGGATTGTCTCCCCGACTTACAAACCTGCAAGCGTTCTTTTAACAAAACCAAGCTAAAGGAACAAGGTAATGGCCCGATCCTGTTAAGTGTGTTTTATGATGTGATCATCGCTTTTTTCGTGCATGTTATTGCGTTGTTATCCTACACACTAAGCTGCCGCAGCTGCAAACTTCATGCGTACGATATATGTCATAGACCCCCGTAGTGTGTGGATTTCATCGCTTTAGTATGTGCGGCTTTCCTTTTGTGCGTTTGGTGCAAATACATTTGTTTTTTTAGATTAAAGTTGTTACATTCGTCTGCTTCTTCGTTGTATAGCGAGTCTGCCGGCAGTTTCTTTGATTTTAGGGCACTGTGAATGTAGTGCGGACTGTCAATACATCGCCAAAGCCGTCTCAAGTACTCTTCAGTGTCAAACCAACAACATACATTAAAAAAATGTGGATTATGCGGTTTCAGAGCGAAAGTCAAATGTTTGATAACCTCGCATTCAAGACAAGTAGCCTACTTCATTTTTTTCTTTTTAATTGATAATTATAAACTGATTTCCAGCGGCAGACTGATTTAATGTTATAATGACAATTAAGTAATGTCTTAAGGGAGAAAAAATGTAGTGGAAATTAAGTGAACTACAGTAAATATGACGACAATGCAGTTTAAGTACTATTTGTGATATTAAGGACATTGTATATGAATGTACTTGGGGGGTATACAGCTAGTTATACAGTTACCCGCAGACATGAGTAGCACCAAAACTCAAAGGAAAAACTAATGATAGGTACGGGAATTCTGCAGAGTTGTTATTTTACTTTATGCGTTAACCTTCAAGGCGACTTTTTTATGTGTTTCTTACTGAACGTCGTCGTTATGACGTTTAGGGGTTTTGTTGAGACTCATGCCGTGCTACTTCGCTGTTAAATTTACGAATAACCAGTTTGAATTATTTTATAATGATGCCGATATGAACGCTGTGAACTGCGCTTGACCACAAGCGACGTGAAACACTGCGTGCAACTTCTGCGGACACTACAGTTTATTTTTATGGGAAGACCAAACAGCTTACAGAAGGAACGCCAGTGTGGACACCGATTGCCGTTTTCTGTTTGGTTTATAAGGGGAAAAGACATGTCAGATCTGTTTGTTCGTGTTCATTCTCAAACCTTCACCAAATTCATCATTCGGGGAGCGATTACAGTCGTTTATTCTGAAATCACCATCAGAGGTCCTTTATTTTGAAATCATTGGAAATCTTCTTGTTTGAGTTTTTTTCCGATAGATTGTTTGAAATGATTCATAACATGGACGGTAAACTACACATAGTTGACAATATCATCTGTGATCGGTAATATAGTCTAAACATCAGATTATTTTGATTTAGGAGTTCAACAGTCGAACAACTTGAATTGTTCACCTAATATAATTTTGGTTAAGCAAGATTGCAAAAAACCCATTTTTAAGGTCAATATACAATCTGTGTATATAGGCTCCTGCCATCAACTTTTTTGGCTTTCGTTTTCATAGCATATATAACAATGGTTTTTCGGTAACTCTGATGATGGTCTGTTAAAAGCAGAGACTTGATATTTTAAAGCACTAATAAACAACGCGTTCCTTTTTTGCGATGGGCGAACAAATTGAATGGAGAAGACTTAATTCAAAACGTTTGTTGTATATCTTACCCAGTAAATTAGTTAAATAATGTCCGAAAATTAAAACCTAGGTCGTTAAGTGGGTTTTAAAATACAGCGATTAAGTTGGATCTGCAAATGTAGTACTTTTTAGAATGTCATATCATTCGCGAAGGTGTCCGAATGTATTCGTGTTACTATAGGCTAATATTACGTTTAAATGATTTAAATGACTACTGTGTAATATTACGACTAAAAGAGCAGTTTATACAGTTGCAGAAACACCGACGCATGCTTGTCCTCGTCGATATATTATAGGCTAGTAACCTCACTGGGAACCAAACATACCTGTATCTAACCACAACAACTCATTTTAAGTTTTTTTCATCATCAGACACATGAATCAAAGCAACAGTATCTGTGTTAACAATATATATTAAACAAGGATGCCTGAAGGGAGTTTTCTTCTTTTTTCCGAATAATGAAATATCTCCTCTGGTTTGTGTGTGGCGTAGGTAAAGCGGTAGGCTATCCCTAAAACTAATGAAATGGTAAGATACGTAAGGTTTAGCTGTTTCATTATGTGATAACCATAAACGATCCTGCTGATTTTGAGATTACATCCGGTAGGCAGCTAGACCCCGACCATCGCGCATGGAGGCTGTGCAGCATAAAGATTCCATATATATATGAATTCGTGTCATGGTTTTCACATGAACATTGTGATTGAAAAGAGTAATTTAACTTCGGTGTTTTCCAACAACTTCTACTGTGTATTTTTGTTTAAAACTTCATTTGTATGGCAAAGCCACGAGGCAGTTTGATATTGATACGATTTCCATATAATTCACCTTTTCATTAGGCGGTTCTTGCAAAAGTAAGCGGCAGTCTGCATGCTTATTGATGGCCATAATTATTCAATGTTACAGAATTAGGGAGCCGTTTACTCTAAAACTAGTTCGTTCCTCGCAAAAGCTCAACCGAATATAGTTTAATGTGATGTGTCGAAACTTTAAAAAGTGTTCGATGTTTTGGTGTTTCATTTTATGATAATTATTAATTATGTACATCACATATAGACACCGATTATGTGCTCACGTGAATGACAAAAACGAAAGAAGGTCATTCTCTGAGTTTTCATCCATAGAAAAGCCTTTCACACAGCATTGGTCTGGAACAGATAGGACATATAACAATTTGGACAAAAAATGTCTTAAATCTTTTCAGTGTAACTTAAATGTCACCTGAAATGAAATGCAGATTCTCAAGGCTGGCTTGCTGACAATCACCCTGTTTGAATCTTTTAAAATTTGGCTGTTTTTCTCCCTTCCAAAAATCACCTTTGTTTTAACCTTGAGTTTGATTTCATCTTATCTTATCTGCATATGTTTCTTGCCTCATGTATAGTAAGATAAATTGGTAAACGCAGCTGATTTATGTGTGTGTCGGTTAGCGGTTGCAAATAGAGGACCGTTTGAATTTATGCTGTGGTGTTTTGGAATAGTTCAAATCTGTATTTGTTGAAAACTCAGATTTTCCAAACAATTTCTCAAGTACGGTCACAGTTGAAGAGACGGTAATGTACTGTTCAGGGTAATTCCACCATATTTTCCAAGGGGTTCTGATCTTATGCTGACCATCTCGCCGCTTTGTTTCTTGATTATGAAAGAATATTGCAACATTTATATGTGAAATATCATCTGTCTGAAATACCAAAATAGTACCCAGTCAGTATTTGCATGAATCATTTTGGAATGTATTCTTGCTGGAGGTCAATATCTGACTTGAAAATATGGAATATCTGTTGTGTGCTTTTTTTTCCATCTAATCAGCAGGAAAAGGTGTAATCTGTGAGCTCATACTGTAGTAGTGATCTTTATTGCCTATCTTTGCCTTTGTATCCTTCTATTTAGTGTTGAACTCCTTCAGCTTGGCACCCTAACATCTGCTTGGGCTCTTGTTTAGAGGTCAGAAAGACCTAATTGACAACTGTAAATCTGAGGAATGTTGAGTGGGTTTTAGACATCACCGTCTTTGTTAACATTTTGTGGGTTAGGGCCACAATAATCCAGGTATCGTGAAGAGGTAGTCACCTCAGACCCCAAGCAATGAGTGAAGTCATGGATGAAATCCTATCCTGTTGTATCTGCCGCTGCTAGTCTTAAACATCTTGACCTTGTGCACAGAGGATTTGCTGTGGAGTAACAGTTCTTGAAAGCCGAATGTCGCCCTCTATCATGGCTGTTTATAAAATTTGTTTCAAGAGAGATGATCATCAGATGACATTCCCGCCACGATCCCACAGAGAATGAATTTAAGCTTGGTGGCTTGTGCGGTTGCTCCTCGCTCTGGGGCTTGCGGATGATACAGACTGAGATGGTGCAGACCTCAGTGGGTCTTTTTGTTCTTTTTGAGGTTATAAAACTGGGGGATTTTCCCTGTCTTGATGTGATTTTCTGTGTACTATATTTGACTGTAAAAGTTCACTGTGGCAAAAGTGTTCTGCTGCCTGGCCTTTATAACTATAAAGTCAGAGATTCAGGGGGGAAAAAAAACATGAAATTCTTGCCACATGTCCAGCAGAAAAGGTTAATGGCTTCTCTTGCATCTCTGAAGTACTTGGCCTTGACCAACAGAGAAGCAAAAGATGCAATATTTTAACTGAGCGTTGTACTGTAGAGTGTTTTTGTCCATTTCGAGAAGAAGCTTAGTCAAAGAAACATGATCATATAACCATTTCCTTTACTTGTGAACAGCCTCTTCCTTTTGGATGTCTACCTGCACCTCAGCTACTTCATAGGTGTAACTGGAGGTGCTCCTCTCCCAGGATTGTTCTGTAGTCCCGTCTGCCCTGGAAAGACACAACTGCTTATGGCTATACCTTTAATGGCGCATTTAGCTGAGGGTCTGATTTCATTTCCATTTTGAAGCGGTGCAGTTCAGTGTTAAATTAGGTGACGTCAGTGGGGAGCCAAGGATGACTGTATCTTCCTAATGGTTCCGGGGGTAATGAGCGCTGAAATCACCTCGGCACTGGCACCAGATTGCCGTGTCCCTTCGGAAAAGATCGCTTCGCACTCCGGCAGTCCTTGGACTCAACTTCCGCCTCCCAATCTCTCCTCATTATCCGATCAGACGGGCAGGTGGCTGCGGTGTGTCTTCTCCTGCCCTCTGGTTTCGGCTCAAACCTTGTAGCTCCCCCCCCCCCCTTCCCTCCCTCCCCATGAGCTGTCCTCTCTGGACAGATCACCAACCTGCACCAGCAAGCAGATGGCAGTGCCACACCTACTGGACGGGTCCTTATTTGTCATCCCAAAAAAGAAGAAAAAAATCACTCTGTCATTGCTAACCCTGTTTTTTTTTTGCTCCTGTGTCCTTGCCCTTCAAGTCTAGTGACAGATGGAATGGGATTCAAAAATAAAAAAAATTTGAAGTTAATTCACTAGTACAGTCTGGAGTGTGTGGTGTCGTATCCATGGATACTCTAAGGGATTCATTTCCTCGATCCTGATGAGAAGACTGCTACAAGATGCCTGGTGTCTCATCTTGTTCTGCACCTTGTAACTGAATGCACATGCTCAGGTACCTCGCTTTACTACATTGTAGAGTTAGTAAGGTTTTCTAAGTGCTGGAGTAAAGGAAGAAGTCTGACTGCTATTGCCCACTGATATTTTTCGTTCAAATGTATTCTTCTTGGCACAGATGGCTCTCCTTAGTCCTGTGGAATTTTTCTCTAAAGCTCTTCTGCGAACAGGCATGTTTTACTAGTTAAACAGTTAAAGACCAGATAAAACAAAATAAATTTGGAGCATTAAAAAACTTATTTAACAACATTTTACGTGTCCCAGATTTTGGTCTCATAGACTCATAGAGGTTATTTAATTGTAATCTTTTTTTTTGTTGTTAAAAACTAGGTGAAGGAGATAAAGAAGCACTCAAGTTGGACTGGTGACAGGTATTCCAGCCTGATTTTCTTAGCGAGTCTCTTCAGGCTGGAAGGCTTCCAGCAGCCATTTCTCAAAAGGCGTCTCCTGTCAGGCCGAGTCTAAAGGCTGATGGTACAACACACTGCAGCTTCAGATGACTAACAGGGAGGTGGTGTGCCGCTAAGGGGCCCCCAGGAGCGACAGCGTTTTCCCGAGGAGACAGAGTTGCGTCACGGTTGCCATATTTCCACTACCGTCTCTCAGCACTGTGGCTCCAGGAAAGATGGGCCTCTGTGGATGAGGATACTGTGTCTTTGGTCAGAAGTTTGCTGGTTTAGGTCCTAGGGTTGCCAGAATAATCTTTACCGTTAGGCCCCTGAGTGAAACCCTTAAATCTCAAGGGACTGTTCTCATCGACCCTGTGTTCTTGAAATAGAAAGCTATGCTGCTTTGGATAAAAGCACGTGAGATAAATAAAATGCGTATGCTTCAGGACTTGGGTGGTTACATCCATTGGGTTTGCCAGGTGGGTGCCGTCTTGGGTTGAATGAAGGTTCGCCTGGACCTCCTCAGGAAGCCACACCTGCCCACGTTCACTGACAAAGCCGGCACTTCCTCCCCCATTGTCAAACGTTTACTCCGGGGCCTCCCCCCGCCCCGCCCCCCTTCCCCCAGTACGTAAGCACTAGCCAGCGTGGCACGTTTTTATAAATGCATCAGGTCTCATGTCAGTGAAATATGAACGATGACTCGAGAGCACTTTGTTCAAATGCTGGATTTAATTTAGTCCTCAGGGAAAAAAAGGGTTTGCTTATTTATCAACAAACGTCAGTATTTTGGGATGAATAGCATGCTGTCCTTCTGGGGCATCTGATGGTGGTGTGCTATTGGCGTAGCCCCTGCATGAGCCATGCCTTCACAAACTGCAATAAATGGGGTTTGATAATCTTTTTATTAAGGCTGCTTATTCATTAAACGACGGTGAGGTGGTGCTGAAGCTGCCCCCTGGTGGAACCGTTCAGGGGGTGCAGATTGGATTTTATAGCTGCTGTAAGGAAACACCCCAGGAAGTCTTAAAATGATGTGTCTGTCATGCTCACGTCTCCAAGTTGACGTCCTCTGGCCCACGGCCTACACATGGAACGGCAGCCTACGGTTTAACCCTCAAGTGTTTGGGCAGGAAAAGCCGTGTTTAGTTGAGGGAGACGGTCAAGGCACTTATTTTAGCCTCCAACTGCCCTCTAGTATGTTGCTGTTTAGTCACTTGTAAGAGACAATCAATAGAGACCAAACTCAGAGGATCAAATAACTAGAGCCTAACTGTAAGCAGGTACCGGCAAGTAAAACTGAAAATTGGCCCAGGGCATATTTAATAAGCCAGAATGTTTTGTTTTGATTGCCAAATGAAGACAAAACAAATTTCTCTTTTTTTTATGAAGAAATGAGTATTGGGGTATCCCTTGACCTGATGAGTGGGGGCCACACTTTCATTTTCAAACTGGGTTTCAAACTGTGGGATTTTGTTGGAATTTCCTGAATCATACCAAGTTTGGTACTTAGTTTAGTGGGGTTTGAGGGTGAAAGTAACTGATATTTTTAAGTTAAGAATGCTGAAAAAATGTTTGCATTTAAATGGATAACTACAAGGCTTAGGTTAGCAAAAAAGTATAAGAAAAATTCTTTATTTTTGTGAACAAAAATGAATGTGACATTTCTGGATAGAAATAATCTGCAGGCCAGTTTTCACACTTTCCTTTGGTAAATGTCTATACTTGCCTGTACCTGCTTTAAGTTCTGGAGGTTTTTGTCTGATTGACCTCAATCATATAGGCTTCTAGTTCTTGGTTTTACCTGAAATTGAAGTTAAGCTGCGCATAACGGGAAACGGTACACAGCCCAGGGTGCGGCGTGAGCCTCGGGAATCCCGGAGCACCGGCCGCTCCTTGATGACTTGACATTATTGATTTCTCTGACCCCTGGGGTATGAGGACCGTTCCGTTTTGCATTCCCAATGATCTCTTAATCACTCCGCTAATGAAGGAAAATTGCCCCGCCTCATCGATTTAGCTGCACACCACCTATGAACTTTAAGGTCACCGCTTTCACCCGGCATCATTCTAATTGCATAAAGTGGCTTCTCTCGTTCGTTCACGTAGTAACGTGCACGGGCGCTAACTGTAACATGCCCGTGGTTGAATCTGTTGTTGCTTCGAGGTCCGAGCTATACAATGCCTCGTCGTCACCCTCTATGGAGAGAGCCAACTTCGTTAAGTAAAGCTATTCTCCGTTACGATGATTTGTGGATGTCTAAATGCTCAATGCCGTAGCCTATGCTCTCTTACCACCACCAGACGTCCGCTTTACGCCATTCTCAGCCTGGCAGCTCTGTGCCCGCCTCTCTTCTCTCTTATTTTTTGGCCCTTTAAGATGCGGCTGAAGCGGCGGTACTCGTAAACAAAGGCTGAGTCCGTATGAAACGCGGCACAGAGAGCGTTCCAGGAATTTAAGTGAAGGAGAGCAGGGGCAGTTGTTTTTGGAAGGTGACGAGCAGACTGTTGGAGGGCGCCAAAAGAAACTGCTCAGTGTAGATGGGGGCCCGCGGTTGTTGGAAAGGGTGAGGGGAGCAAAGAGAGGGAGAGAGATGACTCGTAGGAAGAATAAAGGATGTACCAGAAGGAAGAATAGAAAGGTGCTACCTCTTGAGTTGCCAGAGAATCGACCTCCAGAACTGTTCTTGTGTGAGCAGGTGGCTCCTAACACTCCTATGAGTGGCTGTACAAGTGAAACAGTTTAATTTGAAAAGAAACAGTTCATTTAACTGTAGCTTCCTTGGCTCACTTGAATCTGAATGTCCTGCTGTCAGATCTACTGACACTTTCATAGCTGGTTGTATAAAAATAAATCTACGTGCCCAGATTGATTAATACGAATTCAGTTGGCAAATACCCCCCCCCCCCCCCAAGGAACTTCACTTTAAAGCCACGCCTCATCATCTATTCAGATATTGTCTTAAATATTTGCATTGTATTATTCCCTAGTGAAGGATCTTGATGAATAATTGAGCCAGTGTAAATACTGAGATTCACATCACGCAAATATGAGCTATATTAGATTTGTCCGTGACCCTACATTCAATTTCGAGCTGTCCAAAAAAAGAAAAAAAAAGTGGTTTCCTTCAGTCTTGTGGGAGAACTTACCGCGGGTCCTTCCAGAGTCACTGAGCACATACTATATATATGCTAATTCAGTCCATAAAGCAAAGAGGGGGGAGCATGTGACAGGACGGGAAATCGTACCCGAGTCAGTCCTCTCCTTACTTATGTTTGGATGAAACATCTGGCTCCCAGAAGCGGTACACGCCGCAGTGTGTGTGGGTGTCAACAGGGCTCTGCGGTTAAGGGGTGGGGGTGGGCTTTGCAGCCCTTTTCCTCGATTTCAGCGCCCCTCGCCCATTCAAGCCCCCGCTCTGCTGAAAATGGAGCTATTTTTAAAATGGGCTCGTCAGGGGAGGGCTGAACTCTCCTGCCCGTGGTTTTCAGACAGCCGGACTGGAACAGAACCCCCACCCCCATTTTCTTTTTCCTCTCAACATCGGCACACATATCAACTTTTAACGGTTACTAAACTGCGTGGCCCCTTTAAATAGGAGTTCTGTCAGGAACTCATCCCCCCCACCTCCACCACCACTTCCAGTTGATCCACTTGGTCTGTTCCCCTCGTTCTGCTTCCCCTACATCATCATTGTGGTTACGCGGGCGGGGGGCAAACTGGCAGTTGATGGTACATGAACAGCTCAAAGTAAATAAGTCCCACTCAGAAGACTGGTATTTCCTTCCAGTGCTCCATCTCAGTCAGACCCCTAAACGTGTATCGGCAACTTTACTCCGACGGCCGTCGCCGTGGAAATGAGTAAAAAAAATTGGCTGGACTGTTTATTACTACCCGTGGAGCCTCTACATGCATCCAGTTTTCACTTATTTAATTAAATATCTATAATATGTTTCTGTGTATATACAAATACATTATATATCTACACTAGGCTTGGGTAGGAGGGCTTCAAAATACTGATGTGATACCGACGAAACCCAATCTATATCATTTTTCCTGTGTGTTATGAAGGACGGGACATCCACCCAGAAGTGATGTAGGCTAATTTTTATAAGCTGGAAAAAACAAAACCTGATTAAAATAAAAACAATGGGTGAATAACCGGAGGAAACGGGAATGCGGAGCAACGCTTTAAGGGAGAAAAATGATGATTGAGCGGCTAATTGAATGCACGTCGAGGGGGAGAAAAGCTATTAAAGTACATGGCTTATCACAGCCGTTTACTGTTGCATATTGTCTGATTAATCATTAGTCGGGGCGGTTGCCTATGCGGTGAGGGAGAGCCTGTTTGTTATTAATTCGTATTTGGTGTTTCAGTCAGCGAGCCCGTTTCGAACCGAGAAGCGGAGGAGCCATTCATAAGGAGGCCCCTTTTTTTTTTAATTATGTTCCCCTTAATTGACTGTCGCCGCTAATGTCTGTGTCTATTTTACAACCATGCTTCACAAAGCATGTGGTATGTGTTGGATATATTGGGCTAATCGAGGAAGTTTATTTTTTTATGTCCACTAACTCGAATTTGTTCTATGCTTGCTTTGTTTCTTTAATGTACTTTAGGCTGATACATCCTTTTGCTAACCAAGGTGTCATCTGAGTACTTGACGTCTTGTATTTTTAAATCCTATCGCAGGTAAAACCTGCTGCTTAGATAAACGCGGCCGTTGGGAATCTCGCGCCAAAGTCCTGTGTTTTTTATGGTTGGCCAGCATGGGAGTGATTAAGGATAAGGTTTAAACCTGAGAGCTTCACGTTATCCCAGCTCGGTTTTCCGCGGTAGCGTTCAGCATAGAGTACCGTACTGTGCAGATGAGTGCAGTTGGTAAGTTGGCTTGAGGGTCAGGTAAGCAGCCGAATATACGGATCGGTCCCTAACCCTGGCGCTGGACTTGTGTTGATGCGGTGTTGCGAGACTGGCACACGCGGTCGCCTGCTCCTCGCTGACAAGCCGCGGTCTGTCGCGTCGCAGTAATGCTGGCTTGTGATACCGCACATGGCAGCTCGCTGCGGCTCTGCGATCTGCCTGGGCTGAGGAGACCTCATTCCACAACCCCTTATCAGGAGCGGGGCTCCGCTCCTCCGGCTGGTCCCCCCGCCGACAGATCAGTGTGTTGACCTTTTAGTTTAGCTGGCAGCGGGGGAAGGGTATAGCTCCAGTGAGAGGTGCCCGCCAGCTGGACCGCAAATCTGTTAGCGCTCAGGTGCTGGAGTGCTGCGAGTCAGCCTGTCATATTTGAATAAACATGTCCGGGGAATTGGCTCGTCTGCCCCCTGACATACACAAATACTTATAAAAATCATTGCTTTTGTCTGCATCTGGGCATGAATGATGCTGCTTTTCGGGAGAGGGTGCTATATTCCTGACCAGGTCAGTTTCTGAGGTTTGAGATGGGGTCTTTAGAAATAAGGGGTAATGTTCAGCGTGCTGATGTAATAGGCAAATACCCAACTTATGATCCTCCCGCTAATGTCTCACTTCAGAATATTCCGTTCTGCTTTTAAGTGGCCACAGCGGAAGGAAAGTCCGACATCTAGCTAGTAACATAGTCTGGCTATTTTTTAGATGTCCTCAGAGAAACCTAAGTCATGAATATTTGAAAGACACACAACATTGTCTAGTACGTAGGCCATGGATTAGGCAATCATCTGCGGCAAGGAAAGCTGAGACTTGTTGCCTTGGAACCTTTTCCGCCATGTCAGGACCCTCCAGCTGAATCTTGTTTGGATGGTCCTCGTCGCCGGGAAGGACTGTTGCCACTAATTACAATCGCTTAGTTTGGCTTCGAAGGCAAGTATTTTCAGGTTAGCGTCTTTTTTTCTAAACTGATATGAGCCCTACAGGCATATTGTAGATTGATTTGCCGTTGGTTAAGGGAGCGGTCTCATATCATCCTCCTGCCAGGATTGAAGCTCAGGTAAGCGGGGCCGTGGTGCACTGTGGGGGAAAAAGAACAGACCTAGCATGCATAGAACTCCTGGAGCGAAAGCAGATGTCACTTCAAGAGGCCTGCTGATAATGTAGCAGACTGCTGTGCAGACACAGTAGTTTATACGCCCATTAGTCAGCACCCTTGTTAGAACGTCTGGGTAGATCAGGAACAGAGTGGTATACACAGTGAGTCTCCAGAGTGAGTATTCAGGAACCCTGATGTGGACCTGTGTCCCACCAAGAGCGAGAGTGATTCCATTTGTAAAATCACACCTCACTCCTACAGGATTCCAGCACCTATTAAAAACATTCAAGTGTATGTGTGTGTGTGTCTTAATGTAAATTACAAGCATTTAAAATGAAATACACTTGTCTTGGTTTAAAAAAAAATCTGGTAATGCGTGACTGTATATTGAAGCAGTTACTTAATGACATGCTCTACTTACAGGATGAAGAAATATTCAGGTATCCAAATGTAATTTCTGTTAGGTTTGGTACATGGACATTACTCATTATTAGTCTCTGCACAGACTTGTTAGAATGAACTATTATCCAGGTCCCTTAGGGCTAATTCTCAGAGGCACTGTCAGTTTACTGTTGAAAGATTTCTGTATGTGTTCTGTTAGTGCTGGTCCTAAAATTTATTATTTTTTTTAAGTTACAGTCATGTCGACAATATAGTTTCCATATAAGTAGAACAGCTTGCATTATTATTGTGTGATGTTTTTTTTCAGACGTAATTTCGAAGCCGGAAGGATATTGGAGGAGAGAGTGATGGGGAACCCTCCCTGTGAATCTGCCGTAGTGTGGTGTCTGTTGCAGTGTTTGCTTTTAGGGTGTCGGCTTGGATGCACAGCAGGAAGTTTTGTACATGCATTAGCTGAGCAGAGCAGCCAGGCCCGGGCGGCGGCGTAACGCAATCTCGCCGCTTGGCGCTATCGTCTCGCTCAATTCTGCTTGCTTTGCCTAATCAGGATAGATTAAGCTGGCAGTCTCCTCCTGGAGCCTGCTGCGCTCGTTCGCTTCCTAGTCTGTTTACAGCCCCCCCCCTTGCCCAAGAACAGATTTTTGTGGCCTTATAGAGAGTTTGCTGAAAATAGTTCGGGGATGAAGTGAGTTCCTGCCAAAGGCTTTGACAAAACAGACTTGATTACAGAGCCGGGTGCGTGAGACCTTGTCAGCTTCGCGTCAGAGCTGTACAGATGCTTCAGGCTCCCCAAAGTAAATAAATAATCCACAAGTGGTTCTCGCCACACCAGCTAAAGTGTATATGTGCCGAAAGGGTGTCTTAACAATCTCTTGTCCCCAAGGTCCTACATCTTATCTGCTAAAATTTAGAACAACGTTTGGTGTCGTGCATTCCTATAAAGCACCTCTGAGCAACCTTTTGTCATTTTTTGAAAAGAAACATTAAAATGTTATTATTTGGGCTACAGAGAAAAATTAATCATTCATAAATTTAAAGTGCATATGCAATGAAGTCTCGTATAATATATATAATTTACAGTTTGTGTCTTACTTTATACATTGAGAATTGGTAATAGCAGACAACAAAACAAGATACGTGAGCACTCTTTCTGGAGGAAATGAGGCAATCTTACATAGAAACCATCTGAACAATCACCAAGTCCACAGCCTGTCCCAGCGGGTTTCCCGCGATCGTTTAAATCTCCCGATTTAAGGGTCAAGCTGCCTCCTGGTTTATTGTTACCGATGTTCCTCACCTGGGTCAGCCTCAGGGTGAGCCTCCCCAGGTCTGTACTCTTCAGAAAGGTTGCTCATGTTTCTGTTGTTGCTCTGGGAAAATGAATGCTCTGTGAGTTAGCAGACGTATCTGAAAGATTACCATCTGACTAGGTACATACAAAAAGATTGGGGGTGAGTGTAAACATTTCTACATTGGGCAAGTAAGAATGTAAGGTATGGTAGTGATGCTGAAACGGCTGTCTTGGTTTTGTGACACCCGTCTTCTCACTTGGCCATATGCCTTTCTCCTGTCCCTCTAAGACTAAATTTTTTTTTTTAACGCTGATGATGGTTCATTTCCATGCTCAGTGAGAGTTAATGCATGTTATATACCACTAACAAACGGGTGTTTTAAAGCTTTGCTGGGTCTCCTTGACATTTTTAAGCTTCCTTTTAATCTAAGGAAAGCTTTTAGTGTTGGTTGTCCTCCTGTTTTTTTTTTTTTTTTTTTCCCCGCTCATCTTTGTGTTCATCATATTCAAACTGGCACCTATTAGAGCCAGATGCCTGTCTTGTACAAAAAAGTGGAAATGCACTTGTAATTTTCTGTCTTGGAAATGGGTTTGATGCCTCCCAACACTGGCAAGAGCAATACCTGAAGCCTAAATTGACCACTTTAAATGCACCCTCACTCGCATGCTGTTAATTCTCGCCAAATCAGGACACAGCAGTAATGGCGCAGACTGCTGCTTAGTGATCTCACTGTGGCTCACAGCAAATGATCAAATTTCCTACTTTTCTTTCTAGTGTTCAGCTGGCCCCTACCTAGCTCATTTGCAATGAATTTGCTGCTTATTTTTCATTATAGCCAGCTAGCATCAAAATCACGCTTCATTCAATCATCCACACTTCTGTGGACTACCGATCCGCTTAGATTCACTGGCATGCTGAGTGTAAACCAAGAAATACCAGATGTACCGCAGTGTAGGTTTTGGCCAGTCCATCGAGAGATACTATCCCTCACGCTCGCATCGATTTGCGTAGGCACATGCTATGGGTAATTTAGCTGCCTAAATTTACTTGGACGGTTTTCATGTTTTGGGACAAGGACAGAATACCTGGATGCAGTCCATGCAAAAGAAGAGAATATCGAAAAAGAAACCGGTAGTTGGTGTTGAGCACTCAACTCTGATGAGGCAGCAACGCTAATCGCTAAACCACCTTGGCAGCTACCTGCCAATCCAGATTTATACTACAATATTCTGCATATGCGCACTATTTTTGTTACTCAACTCTTTCAGTCTTCTTACTTGGTGACTAGCAGAGTAGAAGCAATACCGAAATCCTTAAGTTGTTGTGGTGGGGAGGGGGGGGGGTGGTGTACTAGTGTCTTTGGCAGATGGGGACCAAACAGGATGGCATGTTACAGATCCTCTGGTACATTCAAATTGAGTATTCTGCTCCTGTACACCAGATGGAAATTAAGTGCATTTAACAAGAGTGAACCCATTCCAAGGGAATTTATGTAAATAGTAGTTATCGAGCGAAAATCCTTTTCTAAGCATATTTTGTCAGCGTAGCCTTGGTCATATAGTCATCAAGGAGCAATTTGTGGTTTATGGTCTGAGATTTGCAGTGTATCCAGGAAGTGTTGTGATGAACTCTCATGTCAGTGTTTGATGTTGCCACTCGTGTGATTGGTTATCTTTTATTTTTTTAAAAAAACAGATTTAAGGCAGCATGTATTGCTGCAGCTGAGTGTAGAGTAAGAGGGGCAATGTTTATCATGAGGGGTTTATAAGGAGGGTTAGATTGTACGTTCATTTTTCTCTCAGAACTCGGAAATTCCAAGTTGATTGACATCACATCCGACAATCTCTCATTCAAGCTACCACATCTCAGAACAAACATGGCTGCCTCCATGAACACGCTGCTGTGTGTTGTTGCTTTATGTTTTAGCAGATTTGGAGTGAGATTATTTTCTCCGAGAGACAAACAAACAAGAAACACGAACTAGTCAAGCCACATTAAAAGGTTTACAAAAAATTTTAGTACATAGCGATATTCTTTTTTAGAAAGTCTGGTAAAAATCATCTGATATTGCATACTAGGATACTGTTTGCGGTTATGATATGGTATTCTCTAAATCAAACAAATGCAATTACATTTAGAACTATTAACACATTTAACAAAATAAACATACTTAACGATTTATAAAATAGAATTACTGTTGAGTGTGTAAACCCCCAAGCTGAGATTACGTCACTGGGGAAACTCGGACAAGAAAATTCTGTCCGACATCAACGTCATAAGAGGTGTGTTTCCGACGGGAAGTGACATTTTTCGTGACGTTTTCATCCGAGTTTCGACGATCGAAGGGCCCTTGTTATAAACCCCTCCCACATTGTCCCTCCCACCCTACATTCGGCTCCTGGCTGCAGCGATATCCCTCTCATTTAATGAAGAGCTTGAAGTGTCCATACCATGGAAGGTCCTCCTTACTCCTGTTTGGAGGATTTATTTTCTACTGGTCCCGTTGTGGTCATTATTGCCACCCAATAAGAATCCTAAATCTAGTTTTGGCTGCGGGTGCTTTTCTGTGCCCTTGAGCAGTTTTTAATATGATGAAATAACGGTGTGGAGGGAGTGAAGCCTTTATAGTTTACCCAATTATAAGAATGTTTTATTAAAGCAAATATTGGCGGGCTTTAAACAGCATCTCAATTCTCTTATGTACAATATGGAAGCGCATCGGTACTTGTCTAATGTCGATGGCAAATCTCCAGAGCTGCTGTAATGATATTCAAAACAAATAATGATGTGAATTATCACAGGGCTACTGTATTAAACAGCCTCTCTAATAGATTTGCTGACGCAGCCATTTTTTTCGGAGAGCTTCATGATACTATGGTAACACTGAGCAGAGGTCGTGCAGGAACAATACCCACCTTTAATTGTTGCTAAACACCTTCTTGCACACCATGCGCATGCTTTTTCTGCCCTAAATTCATCTCGGGAACCTGAACAGCCTTTGGGAATTCTCTTTCAGATGCTTCGTTGGATGTTGCTGTTCGCGGTTCTGAGCCAATCGGGAAAGCAGCACAGGCCCCATCTTTTCTAGATCAGCTGACTGGAACCCTTCGTCTTGATTGGTCAAGAGTCAGGTAGGAATCATTGAAAAGGGTAATAATATATAGAGGAATGGTTTGACCAAAGCAACTGGGCTTCAAATGTACCCTTCACCTTCAGGAATTTAATAGGCATGAGCTGTTTCTCATTTAATTGCATTGGAATTTAATACTGGCCATTTACAAGTGATTAGATATGGGGTCCACTCAAATATCCATCATATGCCCTTCATCCCAGTGTGGTGTGCTTGAGTACTGTACCTTTTCCCATCATGTATTACTAAATGCCTGTCTATACATATCAAATGAGGAAGTTTGCCGGTTTAGTAGTCTACTCATGTCTCTGTAGTTCGCACCTGGTTTTGTGTGTTCAATGTTTTGCTGCCGTATGCTTTAAAATAGGAAAACCCTCCAGGCTTGAGGATGAGAGCTATTTAAATCACTGTAAGTGAGTCTGTTGGATCCCCTCTCAGTGACTACAGTGGCATCTGGATGAATGGGTACAGGCATCTATGTACTTTTTAAATATAACAAGAGTATGACAGCTATGACAGTAGATTCAGATTGCTCTCTATTTGCAACGTGCTGGTCATACAGTACGATAGAGATGCCAGGTAGCTAAGGAAGAGTTTCGGGTAAGGAGGAGTTCCAGGTTAAGAAAGCTCTGCCACAGGTCCTCACCTGTCTGAGCTTGGGACGGGCCTGCGGTGCCCTGAGGCTGAACAGAAGTTTCATAGTGCGTTTAATGGCAAATACCTGGGAGGAACATAACTGATTTGCAACGCAGTCCAGAAGACAAGGCCTTTCCTGTCTGTTAGTGCCAGGTGAGCTGTAACAGAGCTGAGCCTTCCGGTGACGAGGTAATGGTTTGGTGATTCTGGCAGGTCGTCACCGAGGGATGGGGTGTGTGGGGGGGGAGGGGGGGATGGGAAAGGACAGATGCTTGGCCAGATGCGGAGCAGCCTTGACCTTGGAATAATCAGACAAGATGATTATTATGTCATCAACGCCTCTGCATATCTATATGTCGGGTGTGCATCAGCTGGAGACAGGTGCATTCCTAACTGTTTATCCAGTAGACAGTCACAGCGGGGGGGGTACTGTGAGCCTGTCAAGAGAGACAGAGGTCAGAAAGCAGGGCACACCCTTGAGGGACGCTGGGTCTGTCGTGCGGCGTACGTTTGCTCACACAGTTGCATACTAATTGCAATTTAGAGACACCAGTTAAATTAACAACATGCTTAATAATTTTTTTCTGTTTGTTTTTGGTGGAATTTGGAGAACCCACTGGACACCCATTGAAATATTGTGTCTGTTATAAACCCTTCTCCTAAATCACTGCCTGGTATCGTGCAGTTTTTCAGTTTCCACAGGATGATCCTTTATTTCCTACACATCTGTCGCTCAATCGGCTTGATCAAAAGCATCTATTTCGGTCTCATCCTCACCTCCCTTTTGCATGATAGTAGCACCAGAGTGACTGATTTCAAGCCATCGCACATCTGTTCGCTTCTTGAACATTGTTAGCTAACAAGAAGCAGTCTATAATGTACATTCCTTTCCTCCACCACGCATCCTGCTTCTTCTAAAGACGTGATGTGAGTGTATACATTCCACAGGAAGGATGCTGGAGGGATTATCCCCGCTCCTAAAAGCTCTGCCTTTGGTAACCTGTGACTGTGGGTCATCTATGAAAATGCCATCTCTCTCTTATCTACTCCATAAGCTGCTACCTTTGTCGCTCGGGGTGAAAACTGATTCCTGATCCTCATTCCTGCCTGCGTGGCTACCAGAAGCTCCTTGTTCCATATTCCTTCTGACGGGATTTATTTTGTTTCTGGGGAGTCATTGGGGGGTGTAAAGGTGTTGCATGCATAATTGGAATGAGGACATCTGCAAGGCAGACTGTGAGAGGCTCGCTGCTGTAGTTTGATGCACTTGGTAACTGGACTTCAACACATTCTCTGTCCTCATTCCAACACATTCTCTATTTTTTTTCCTCTTTATGTGATATGTTTCCTGTAGTCCTGTTACTATTGAAGAAAAATAATAACACAAATCATTCCATCCATCTCCTAACCACTTCTGACATCCTGGTCAGGGTCAAGGTGGACCTGGAACCTATTGCAGCCAGCGAAAGGCTTAAAGCTGGGGCACACCCTGGAGGACACTTTTACAAATGCTGTGTAAAAATCCAGTGTTTTTGACAGTCTGAGTGCGCGTGTTCCAGATAGCCTGTGCTAGCAGTTCTCTTCTCCAGTTATTAACAGCTCAACTGTGAACATGCACATATGCATCCTAATTTTATAGGGCTGCACTAGCTGTTTGCTGAACAACATCCTTTGAACTATAATCTCAGGTTACGCTTTGAGACTGCAGTGAACATGATTGGTTGAAAGACTGTCAAAGTGCTGAATTTTGAATGACCTGAAGTTAACATGTGACACCTCCTGTAATTCTCATATATTCCCGCTAATTCCTATGGAAAGTTTCCAACTTGGAATATTTCCAAAATTCCCAACTTCCCATGGAATGGAAAATTTCTGGAAGTTTTCCATCCCTTTGGAACCTTTTGTAATATATCTGGAAGCTTGATGCTTGTTCAAAGCAGTAAAGCAACATTGTTATTGTCGCACCATCATTGTAATTGTTTTTTTTTTTTTTATAGTAATTTGAGTCTTCTCCACAGGATGGAAAGAACCCTCCATGGGGACGGTTGGAAGGAGGGATGTTTTTTGGTGACTACAGAGATGCAATGGTAGAGGGCCATCACGAGAACTTACCGACCAAGCATGAAATGGAATGTGACACACTGTGATGGGTGGCAAATACAATAATCCTCTGAACTGTAAAATGATGGAAAGACAATACTGACAACTGTGAGCGAAAATCGAGCCCTCTGAGATGAGCAATTTATTTTACAGAACAATTGTTATCCTTATGCCATGTCATTCCAGCTAAATGGAATTTAAGTTTGACCACCGCCCCCCCATACCTGCTTTGTTTGTTCTTGTGTTATTTCATTATTTCAATTTAATCAGTGTCTTTGTTGCCTATTCAGTGGAGTGGGCTTGTTCATTTGAAAC
Source organism: Mormyrus lacerda (assembly GCA_015163995.2). NCBI lineage: Eukaryota > Metazoa > Chordata > Actinopteri > Osteoglossiformes > Mormyridae > Mormyrus > Mormyrus lacerda. The sequence continues at coordinate 15,312,931 of JAABNX020000151.1, read as the reverse complement.
CCTTGATTAGAATAAAAGAGTGATTATGCTACATCAGCCATTATTCCCAATGTAAGCTGAACTTGATTGCTCATTTGTTTAGCAGAAATAAAGTGCTTGCGCAGTGTGTTAATTAGCTAAAGTGGACTCCCTATTTCCCAGTTAGTTTCCTCTGTGTATCTGTATGCACAGGAATGGGCTTCAGCCGATGGCAGCTACAGGATATTATGTGGACCCTCTGCATTGTCACTGGATGTGAAAGCGGTGTATCTGTGTGTGTCTCGGTGGGTTAGGGCTCTGCACCCGTTATCAGAAGATTCCCGGCTCGATTCCTGTCCTCAGCGGACTAGTCACATGTGCGTTAGGGCCTTGAGAGAGACCCTTAACCCCTCTAAAATGCTCTAGGGGCTTTCGGTAAATGGTTGACCTTGAAAAGAAACATTTTAAAAGGTTATTCCTGTCTGTCTGCAATGCCTTCAGACCCCATCCATCTTGCATATCTAGCTGTACAGCTAGGGTTTGTGCTTATAAGCTCAGGGTGTAAGGCAGCGGACTCCGGGAGTGGGCTGCCGATCTCAGTAATCACACTAATGCTTTACCTCCAGTCCACCTGTATCCCGGTGTATCGGGGCCATTTTCAGCCTCTGCTTTAAATACTCTTATCTCTGAGCTCTAATTGGCTGTTATCTGTCCTGTTTGGCCAATACACTTAAGATGTCTTAATCAATGGAAAGGCAGGTCATTGCATTGCATTTTGGCTTTTGAAGCCTCCTTTTTTGTGCCGTGAGCGTTCCCAGCCTTCCAAGGCTCACAGCACGCGGTTAGGCAGGGATCTGGGACGATGGAGGGGGTGCCCACGTCGATTAAGATGCAGAACCGCGAGGTATAAGCAGCTGTTCCCAGGAGGCTCGCCTAATTTCTAATTTGGAGAAACCGGTCTGTTGAGCACCTGTGACGGGATGGAGAGGCAGGGCAGAGATAATTGTGTTTGTGTGTGTGTGTATATGTGTATGTGTGTCTGTGAGGGGTTACGTATATATCACATTGTTGGAACTAAATGTCCCCACAATGTGATGAAAACCAGTTATGTTTAAGTTGTGGGGACTTTTTTTTTTTTTTTAGTTCCCCCAAGGGGAAAATCTATTTCATAAAATATCTGACTGCAATAAAAAAAAACTACAAATGACTTCTTGTACTTTTTCTTTGGTTACTTGCGGTTAAGGATAGGACTGGGTAGGGGTTAAGGTCGTCATTGTTGTGATTGGGGTTTTTCCCCATAGAAAATGACAGTCCCCACAAACATATGAATGCAGGTGTGTGTGTGTGTAATATGTATTATATTGTGCTCCACCCAGCTTCGTTACTGCTTATCATGGGATGGTTGTAACTTGTAAGGGCAAGTACATCTCTCTATACTGTTAAAACTTGTTTGCAGTTTTTTTTCTTTTTCTGCTAGCATCTGGGGTCAAGGTTGACATGTGCCATTTCCTGCGGTCTGTTTTCTCTTTTTCATCCATCACATCCACATCCCTGGAGCTCAGAGGCTGATGCTGTGTATCATGTGCTCCTGGCCTTGAGTTTAGTCAATTATTTCAAACCCTAACAGCTCTTTTTCTAAATTCATTCTGCTTAACCAGCTGAGAATATGTAGGACAACTTGTGTCTCAATGATACTTTATTTGTCATTTGCACAAGTACACAGGAGTTTTAGCTTCTCTGCATTCCATCTTATTCTCCTGAGTGAAGGGGAGTACAGTGTGATATCTTATTTGTCTGGTGCCCTTGTGGCAGTTCTCTGAGTTAAGGGCTTTGCTCAAGGGCTCAACGGTGACGTGATCATATTGCCAGAAGTGGGATTTGATCCGATGACCTTCTGGTAACAAGATACAGAGTCCTAACTCTGAGCCACACACCCCGTAAGGTATTTGAGAGGTCAGGATGTTCCCACCCCAAGCCTCTGTAATATGTTTAGTTTGTCCCCTGTGTGTTTTTTTTTTTACAAGACATTTCCAACCTCTGGACAGATGTAGAGCACCAAGATGTGACAAGCACGGACAAATGCTATTCTTGCAGTTCTTGTTCCTGCCACAGGGATGCGCTCTGATGTGGTCACCACACCTCCATCTGCCCAATGGCATTCACTGTCTTGACCCGTTGCCCTGCACTCCTGTGCCCGAACTGCCGTTCATCTCCATTCATCTTTATCAAGGCCTCTTTCACCCCTTCTTACCTACCTGTCAGAGTTTGACTCCGACCTCAGTTCCTGTCCTCTTGTGGTTCTGCCCCTCTCTGGGGCAGTTCTCACCCTGGCATGATGTTCCTCCCCCTCTTAGTGGCCGTTCTATCCTCCAGTTATTTTTCTCTTTCTTTCACACCATCCCATCTCTTGCTTCTCCAGATATTGGTTGCATTTCTTTTCTTCATTTCCTAATATTCTGTCCTTCACCCTCATCATTCTGTCCCAGTCCCATTTTTTTTTCTCTCACATCCATTGCAAAAGTCTCCCATTTAATCAGCTGCCCAAGTGTGTTGTCCCACTTTAGCCTCGTAATAGCCTACTGGGACGACTCCCCCTCCCCAACCGGGTGCTGTAATTCATAGCCCCGTAACTCCTGCTCCAGTCCCTCCCTCCTTGCCCCATATGACCATCAAAACCCGCCGTGTGCCTGTTTCTCTCATGGTACAGTCATGTCTCGTGGTTACTGCAGGACCCCTGAGATAAGAAATACTGAACCTGCATTTCTCAAAAAGTTTTACCCAGTATGCACACTATTAAAGTGTTTTCGGGCTTGCGGTGGGGGTTCAGGGGACTGCTGGCAAAGCAGTGAGATAATAAAGGAAATCTGTTTATTTGTGCGAGGCAAATATTTCCTGTGTTTGCAAAAGGTCCACTCAGGCCTGATCGCCGGCGACGGCTGGTTCTCCATCTGGGCTTGGACTTCACGGGACCTTGGAGGCCATGAATGACCAGCCTGCTTTTCTCTCTGCTTAGCCATTTGGAAGAAGTCGCCCGTGTCACCCCCGCATGCCCTTAATCACTGCTTCAATTGGTCACGCTGGCGTTGCAAGCGGTCAGGCAATTACAGACCACCTTAAAGCCTTCTTGCCATCCCACGTGCTTTTTTTTTTCGCATGGTTGAGGGTTACGGAAAGCGGAAAGTTTCCGAATTAGCAAGCTTAGAAGATGATAACATTTTCCGGGGAAATCCCTAGCTGGGATGTGGAACTTTCTGCTCCATATGGGGTATTACCTGAATGAGATCACGCCAACCTCGGGTGTTTCTGCTGCCGGGCTTCAGTGACGCGGTGGAACCAGGTGCCGCTTCCCGTTGCTGCTCGGGGCGTCGGCGGTTACAAGCCGACCGAGGGCCCACTGAGGCCGGAAGGCGGGCGTAGTCGGAAGCCTCGTTAAGCCATCAGCCGGTTTTGGATTTGGCGTTTTCGAAACTGGCAGTTACTGAGGGTGTGTTGTGCGAGTCATTATAGGGTCACGTTCAGTAAAACTTGCTGCTCCTTGTTTGTGACGGCACCTCGCACTCCTTTGAGGTTCTGTGTGCCCGGGATGGCGCTGTTAAGCTGTGCAGGGGACTTAAGCCCAGCATGATTACACAATTTGCTGTGTGCCCTGCAGCTTCTGAAGCTTCTCTGTGCCGCCCCACTAGATTCAGGGAACTCTACTTTAGGTTTGATTTTAAAATTGGAAGTGCTTAGAAGTGTTGGAGAGGGGAAAACGCTTCCTTTTTTATTTATATTTTTAAGGCAATTAGTACTATCTGGTATATTTTAAAAAAATGTTGTATTTATCTATTCGTCTATTTATCTTTCTATTCTTGGAGAAAGTGGGATCTGGGTTTTAGCAGAGTAACACGTGCCACTGAACCACACTTTCACCCCTGCCATGGGATTCGGCAGTTTTCCTGCCGTCTGTAAATTGCTAGGAGGTGGGAGGAGAGGCAGGAGTAACACCTCTGCCCTTCCGCACCTCTGCCAGCTGTGATACGACACTCAGGCTGCTTTCTCTGCCTCGGTTTGAGAGCGGGTACCAGCAGGTAAGTACCTTGATTGGAGGAGAGTGTAAAAACTGGCCCAGAACGCTTCAGATTCGACTTTCTGTCCAGAAATGACACTGTGTGTGCGTGTTACCAAAGTAATAGATATTTATTGCACTTATTGCCAACCTATGCACCTCTGTCTGTCTCCCATATATATAAAAAAATATATATAGGGGAAAAGTCAAGATTTCAATAGTTCCACCGAAAATATTGGTCACTATCACCTGACACACACATCCTTTCATTGAAGTCTTCAAAAAAGCCACTAAACTAGATACCAAAATCAAGATTTTTTTAATGGTGATATCATAAGAATCCCTGGAAATCTTCATGGTAAGTGAGATTCACCACTCATCAGGTCAGGGGCACGAGGAATAATCAATTTGAAAAATCGTTAAAGATAATGACTTGAGATTCTTTTGTCTTTATTTGGGAAGATAATAACATATTCTGTCTTCTGAAATCTAACCTGGGCCAGTACCACCTGATTCCGTATGCTGCCCACGGGCAGAACCCGGGCCCTAGGCTGGGGGGCTGTCACTGCAGAATGTGCTGGCCGGCCCTCCTGGGCGCACTGGCGGAAGGATGGTGCCGCTAACAGCCAGTGGGCGGCTTTTGTCAGTGTTGCACTAAACAGCTCAGGTTACAGTTACGGAGGAACCAGTGAATTAATGCTTAAATAAGATTTGTCATGTTCGGTGGATGCACACCCTGGAGGTTTTCTGACAGGTCACTGTGCTGTACGCTTACATTTTTATGCTGTTCAAGGGGTCAAACGCCCCCGCAGTTGACGGCCCCATAAAGATAATGACAGTGTGCAGGGTGCAGAGAGCCAGCGCAGTGCCAAGCCCACCCTGTCGTTTGCCAGTGACCCAGCGTTGCCCTTCGCTACCCAGCTACCCGAGCGTATTTAGGCATGCGAGATGGCTCTCACTGCCAAGCTCTCTCCTCCTCAAGCGTCGACATGCTGGGCCTTCCCTGGAATCTCGGTGCATTTACCGGGGAGTTCAGCGCTGTTGAATCACGTCCGAATCGGCCCAGTGTGCCGCTCCTTGCGGATGGTGCTGCTGAATGCTGGTATGTCCCTTCATGTCCCTGCAGAGCAGAAGCAGAATTGGGCCAAACTGATCATGGTTGCTGACTGAACACTCAAGAAACACATGCAGGAATAGGTGTGAGAGGACCTTCAGATGGATTAGATTTGGAGTAAATAACATGGTTTTCTGGGCTTCTCTTGAACTAAAAGCATCAAATATGGATGTTAGCTTCTCTCTTACCTCAACAGCTGGCTGATGCTGAAATTCTGGTTTATCTGGAGCGACACCTCCGCCTAGAGTCTTTGTGTGGCTTCAAAACCCACGGCTCAATTCGATTCAAACAGTAAATCATCAATAAGTGGCATTTTTATCTTTAAAGTTCAGTTCCCTGCGGGCAGCCCCCTCTGTCCGGCTGTGACGCGGCTAAACAGAGGCGTGTATGTGGCCCTTTGGGACCAGCTGGGCCAGGGCTGCTCGCGACCCCCATTAATCTTCCATTGCGCCGCTGAGAGTCGCAGCCCCGTCGCGTCCTTCGCATCCTGGGAAAAATGCGACAAAATAAACATCCTGCCCGGTTCTTGGCGACGGCAGCCTGATTGTAAGCGCATGTTTGTTTCTGTGGTCATGGGAGCCGCAAAAAAAAAATCTGTAATCGTGTATGGATAGGAGTCATTTCATTAATCTGGACTTTATTTGTTCTTATTAATTAAGTTATTTCTTATTTGTATTTTAAATTCAGTGAGTGGGCTTGTGGATACAGGGATACACTGCTTGACCTGTTAATTTGTACAGGATTTTAAAAAAATAAAAATAAAAAAGACCCCCTGACTATATATGGTATCTAAAAGATGAGTCATTACCACTTCTGACTGATTTGTAATATGTTTTCCCATCAGCCGTCACTCCTTAACAAATGCCAGTGGTTAATTGGTGTCCCTTTAAATGTCAACGGCGTCATTGTTGTTATCCCATTCTTATTGTTGTGGTTTGGCTGTCCTGAGGCCGTGAGCGCTGGAGTTCCACAGCATTGGCATCTGCCTGCTGTTTCGGAATCGCCACCTGCAAGCGCCCCTAGCCTTGGCCCATTGATTAAAACCCACAACCCCACCCCCCAACCAGACACTTTGAGGTGCCATGGGACTATACTGGGGGTCCTTGAATGTTGAAATTAATAAGAGGAAACAGACTTTTAGCTATTGCCAGTTAATCGGCCATGAGTGAGTGCAGTAATGGTCGGTCGGTTTGTTGGTCAGTCGCTCATTGGTTGGTTTGTTCATTTGTTGGTGGTTCTTTCATCAGTTAGCTTGTTGGTAGGCTTGTGTGTTGGTTGTTCTTTCATCAGTTAGCTTGTTGGTAGGCTTGTGTGTTGGTTGTTCTTTCATCAGTTAGCTTGTTGGTAGGCTTGTGTGTTGGTTGTTCTTTCATCAGTTAGCTTGTTGATAGGCTTGTGTGTTGGTTGTTCTTTCATCAGTTAGCTTGTTGGTAGGTTTGTGTGTTGGTTGTT
>JAABNX020000151.1:15268506-15306259 GCA_015163995.2 Mormyrus lacerda | reverse complement strand
TTGTGTGTTGGTTGTTCTTTCATCAGTTAGCTTGTTGGTAGGTTTGTGTGTTGGTTGTTAGCTCGTTCAATGGTTGGTTTGTTAGTCAGTTGTTTGTTAGTTTTTCCTTTTGCACGGAGCAGGACTCCATGATTAACGGCGATGATTCTTAAAGTTAATCATTTGGCAGAATGGTTGCCTGTCTATCTTGTTGCGGTTTCGTAATCTTTATTGTAAGCCGGAACCCAAAAATGGATGTCTGGGAAATCAAGTTTTCATATGTGACAAGGACGGCATGTAGCTTGCCACCTCACTGCGGTGCTCTCCAGTCATTTTCCGCTCTCTCCTCCCTTCTTTCCCACCTCCAAGCAGGCAATATTGGACCCCATGTCCAGTGTCGGCTTTTCTCAGTCTTCCCTGGCCTCCGCTTAATTTGTTTTCAGTTTTGCTTGAATTATTGGCTTAAGCATCTCTTCCCTCGTTTTCCTACATTGTTGTTGTTTTAGCGTCTTGTTGCTTTGCCCATTTGCACATGTGCTCTGAGAAATGACTGCCAGCTTTTACAGGCAGCCTGCAAGTGAAACCTGGTTGGACGTTGATGTGAGCCAGTTGTTTTGCTGGCCAATAGTGGCTTGACGGCCAGCGGCAACAGATCATGTGACTGAATTCATGTATTCCTTGACACCAGCACTGAGGGTCTTTTTCCCTCGGATCAGTTGATGTGGCTGGGAGGGTAACATGCCAGATCTCTCATCTGATAAAATGGCGAAGCTTCGCCCAATGAATCTCATTACTTTTGTGGGGGGGTGGGGGGAGAAAGCACATGTCTAAGATAGTCAGTCTGTCTTAGGTATGGAGTTCATTAGGTCATTTAGTAGCTGACACAGAAACTGCAGGATGTGGTTGTTTTGAAGTCGAGTCTTGACCATGTGCTGTATGCATGTCAACAAAAGTTGCCTGTTTGCTTTTAGAACTGGCATGCAGCACAAGGGGGGTGGGGGGGCAACTTGTAGCACCTCCTCTTTCCAAGTTTTCTGTGATTATGAATTCCTGTGACCCCCGGGCTCCATTTCACACCTCCCTCAGCACGAAAGCAGCCGTTGTCTCGCGTTGGGAGGGGAGGCGATTAGCGAGTCCTGTCCTGACATCAATCTCCTTGTGCTCTGCCTTCTCCTGATGCTTAGCCCATCTGTGCTGCTCTTTTTGTTTTGTTTTGTTTTATTGTGAAGACCTGTGTGTGTTCTCCAGGCATGGGGTACCTTTGTAAAAGTGAGGGACTCTTAAGCGTCCTTTAGTTTTTACTCACAAGCCACAGAAAAGTGAGTGTACCTGGAGGTCCATTAAATATTTTTGCCAAGAGGCAGAAAGGATGTTTTTTTTATTATTATTTTCTGTTTTTGAAGAAGATATTTGGAGAAAAAGCTTCCTCTTACACATTTATGGGACTCTCTCCCAGGCTTTGAGAAGTCCCTAGATAAAACAGTAAGGCAGCTTGAGGGTGCTAAGACATTTGCGTGCGGCCACTTAGGGAAAAATGCCTTTTCTTTCCTTGCCTGCTGAGAGAGATTGTATTGAGGTTTCTGCACTAGTCCCAGATCAGCCCCACCCCTCCCAATATGATGATGCTGCTGGTATGAGAAAACAACACATCACCCCCATCATGGGGGCCTAAATGTGCTTCTCTTGATTTTTGTTTATATGTAAATTGCATCATTGTTTGTGGTCCTGGGCCCGACTGCAGGTGCAATTTCTGAGTATAATACCCCCCAATTAAAAAAGCGATGCACAACACTGCCAATTAAACGGCAATAATGGGCAGATATTCCACCCCGCCCACTTTGAAAGGGTCCTACAGCCCCGTGCCTGAAAGATGGTGCTTGATTCCTCATCTGTTTTAGGGTTCATTTAACCTTCTGCGGCTCCAGCCTCTGCCTCTCTGTAGATTCATTATCCTTCATGATGCTGCTGTTGTGTGATTTGTGTGTGGGAGCGATTTCACCCGCCCCCGGTAAAGTTAGAGCCGCAGGAGAGGAACGAGGACCGTCTGCACCATGCGACGACGGCAGGTTCATGGCGTGGCCCTCGGTCCCGCTGGAAGTCATTTCGCTTTCCGATTCTTTTCTTTCCCCCCCACCCCCCCAAGATCCCCTCCCCGCCAGGTCGCCTCATTCCTCAGTGCTCCGTTCTTATCAGAGTCCTCGGGCAGGAAAACAACCCCATCTGTGCAAACTGGGAATAAACAAAGATTATTTGTGTGGGAGAAGAATAACAGACTGCTCTTGGCAAGCATTTTTCTTAGGCATCCTAATGAACGGTGGGCTTGTTGGGGGTGGGGGGGTGTTTTCAGCAAGGGCAGCAGTGTTAGGCTCTCATGTGCTCACTCCTTAACGATTCTGCTGCCTTGTCCATTCTTCTGCCCATCATAGCAAACTGGGAGTGATTATTCTGGGAGGTGGCATGTGGTGGTAGGGTGATGTGAGTTTGATTGGAAGGTCGTAGGTTGAAATCGAACAAGGGCTTAGGAGAGAGTATGAAATTGGGGGAGATGCAATTTAATAACTTATTGGGCAGTGAGATTTCACCTTTGACCCTAGAGTTAGACCCTTAACCACCGAATCGCTTTAGGGATTGTCTGACTCTCCGTTCTCCAAAAAAAAAAAAACACACGTCGCATTGGCATAATGGAAAACTCCAGCCCACATGCATCCACATGTTCCACAGGCAGGTTCCCACCACTATACTGGTTCTGTAATGGTATTTGGTACCATGACTCTTCAGGAGGCCTCGCTGGGAACGCCATGCCCAGTTTCGCTCTTTCCACTGCCGCGGCTCTGGATCAGCACAATCCCGCAGGTAGTAATCACTTTCTGGCTGAAAGGCAGCCTGAAATGAAGCCATACATCATGGGATAAACGGCGGAAGAGGAGTGGTCCGCGGCGGAGCGTCGCAGCAGGGCTGGGAGATGTGTGTTGGCATTAGTCATTAGTCCCCCGATCTCACTTTCCACCCTCATTCATCTGCAATGTGACCCTTTTTTTATCATCTTAAATTCCCCACTTCCTTTCCTCAGAATAAACTTTTGTTATTATTTTTTTATTTTTTTTTTTGCCCACTAAATCGGTGATTCTCCCCCCAGCACTCTGGGACCCCCAGACAGTCCTCACTTTTGCTCCCTCCCAGCACACTAACACCAGCACCCTGGGAACTGGGTGAGATAAAAAACATGGACTGTCTGGGGGTGCCCAAGGACTGGAATTAGAAGCACCGCAGTACATTAAGGTATGACTGATACACGAATAGCTTGGCACAAGGGCTGGTTATGGAGGCCACCTTTGTCCAGCATTCACCTGTCTGGGTGTGACATCAGAAAGCCCGGTCGCCATGGACACCCACCCCATAAATAGTACAGTCGCACAGATTGATGACCTACAGCACCTTCAATTATGATATTTTCTCAAGCAACTGCGAAATTTATTTCAAAGAACGTCCTTTTTTCTTTTTTTTTTTTTTTTTGGTTGTATATTAATCATACTTTTCAGAGTCAACACACGTTCATATAAGCTTTAAGCGGTAATGCATCCAGCTTTCTAGTTTTAAGGTTAACCTATGCGTGAAGAAAATGATTTTATTGAGCTATGGTTTAGTCTTATCGGAGTACATTCCGCTCTGCCTCAGCCGGCCTGCCGGGGGAGCCGGCGGGCCCTGTCTGCGTATGGCGGGTCTCTGCTAGGTCCTCCATCAGAACAATGGGCTGCGGAAATGAGCCTGGGAGGTGGCATCAGTCTGTGTTAAATGGATGTCACAGCATCTCTCGGCAGAAAGTAGGGCAGCTCTCTGAAGGACATCTGGGTGGCGCTGGGCCGGCGACGGAAATGGAAACACACACCCCCCACCACCACAGCCACCTGCATTTACCGCGTCAATGCAAGAATGTGCGGACCACTGCGAAGGGCACCCGGGGGCAATTAAAAAAAGGGACGGGGAGTTATGGAAGACCTCCATCATGGATTCTGATTAAATAGATACATTTCGGTCTTTACGGCCAAACGAAGGCCACCGTTTAGGGTCGTCACAATCAAACCCACGTCTCATACGATTCACCTGCAATCTGCCACGTTTAGCGTGCCCTTACACTTCACCGCTTGTTTAGCGCCGACTGGGTTCTTTCTGGAAGGTTCCAGCTTCAGATTTTCAGCTTCTAGGCTCCTGTTTAAGTTTGTTCCTCACTTTTTTTCCCCCCCCCCAGGTGTTGAGGCATGGTGAAACGTAGCCCAGCATCTATAGTTATGCACCCCCCACAGGCAGGTCTAGACCCTGTTTACAGGGAGTTCAGCACTGCTCTTTTTTGTGTTAGCCCCCCCAGAAAAGTAATTTACTGATTTGTCATTTATCCTATGTATTTCAAACCCCCATTTAAAATTTTATCATGGTGGACATAGAGGGTGGTGTCCTTTAATTGACAAGCCCCCCCCCCCCAAGTGTCAAATCCTGATGACACTGCTGGCAACAGGATGCTACGTGGAAACTCTGTCACGGTGAGTCTGTAGGGCTTTCTGAAGTACCACAAAACATTTAGGGGATGCCTGCTGGCATTGCCCTGAAATTTGTGGGTAGACAGAAATAAATTCCCCAGTCAGGAGGTGGCTTGTTTACCACGGCAACCGTCTGCCCGTCGTCACAAAGGCCATCCTGAAAGAGGCGTTGGTGAATAGGTGCGAGCATCACACTCTTTGTGGACCCACTGACTCGCAGAGCATTTGGCAGGATGTCGCGCAAAACGGCAATTTGCAGATAATGGACAACAGCCAAGGAATGCTTGTCACCCCCGTCCCCGTCCCGCCCCTGTTTTTCCTTCCCCGACTTGGTCATGGAGCAGCACCTCGCCCTGCTGGCCGGGTCGGCGTCTGGACGCCCTCTGGGTTTTCCTGGTTGACCTCCCAGTGATTGGCTGGCCCCGGCAGGGGCGCGTGAGGGCAGCGCTTTCTCTTTCGCCGCACTGCATAGGCCTTCTGCTGAGTCAAGGCGGAACGTGGGCCACGGCGCTCTAAGAGGGGTCAGGCCAGATTAAATTATGCTGAGGCCTTGCATCCCGCTTGTAAATAGCCCTGAGCTTAACATTCTACGTTTTGGCTCGTGAAGGAGCCACTGTTGTTAGGAATGTGTTTGTGGGGAGATGCATTCAAGTTTGAGTGTTTCGTTGCAAGCTTGTAATCTCTGCTGCCTCTGGAACTGTAGTAAAACCACAGTAAATCAGCTTTTGTTGTTTATTTTGAACAGGAATGACTGGAGTTTTTTATGATGGCATAAGAGGGGCCGTAATTCATACAGCAAGGCCAGCCTTATCATTAGCTGGTGTTTTGAATTGATTGATAGGGAGAGGGATCTCTACAGGGACCAATCAGCTTTCAGCTTAGCCCAGTGCCCATGTGGCCCCGCCCCTGTGTATTATGCCACTGATTTTGAATAGATGCAAAATCAATAGATGCATTAGTTTAGCAAGTAAATGCTCTCCAAAGTGATGCATGTTGGTTCTATTTGTTGACTTGCTTGCCCTTCACTGGTTGGTTCCCTGTTCGAGGTTCGAGTCCAGGTAGGAATTATCCTGACACACACACCCCCTCCTCCACACAAGTGGCGTCTGCTCCAAATCACCACCTGTTTACCTGGTGGGAGGCGGCTATGGCCGCACCCGTGTCTCGCCCGCGAGTTCAAGGGCTCCGAGACGGGCCAGCCGTCTGGGTTTGGGGACCGGGCCTGGCTCGGATGAAGATGGATGAAGCCATCAGGCCCTCAGATGATAAATTACAGGATTCAGCGGCGCTTCTCTTTTATGTAAAGGAGCCGCTCTGAGATGTGGCACTTTCATCAATCAGACAGGCTCCGGCTGTAATTTTATTACAATCACAGACAGAGAAACTGTGAGAGGGAGACAGAGGAGGCACGGGGGCTGCTTTTACTCACTCGCACGGGATTTAGCCCTCTGAGTGGGCTCAGCCCCCCCCCCCCCCAGCAATTAGGCCTCCGTGTCCCTGAAAGCCCGAGCTCTGATGAACCGGCGTCCCACCCCTATGTTGGCTGTATTGCATGTTGTGCGACTCATTTGAGAGGGAATGTCTGCTGCCCTTCAAAGTCAGAAACACCATAACTGCATATTTTATGGAAATTATTAGGAGTTATGACCGAATTCGAGTTAACAGCTTTTCTGGAAATGTAATGCAATCAATAAAGGCTATACCGTCTAAATGTTGATCTATATTGCAGGCTCGTTTGATATTCCGTACAAGTAATAATAATGCAGGGGGCGCCGTGCTGCCGCTCTGTCAGATTAGCTGTAGCCGCCCATCCAGATACCACGCTAGCATCAGTACAGCAGCTTCTTGCCGCGTCACCAGCCTTTGTGGCCGACATTTAGCTTCTGTTGCGGGGATGAAGGCTGAGCCAGACCTCTTGTCTTCAGACAGAACGTACCCAAGATGGAGCCTCCAGTCACCAACAGTAATGTTTATATTCATGATAAACAGAAAAAATAATGCTTCATGAAATCCAGACCTGGTCTGCAATTCAGATTTACCAAATGGTCAGAACAGTGTCATTTTCCATCACATGTATTGTGATGATGATGATGATGATGATGATGATGATGATGATTTCAATAATTTTAAATCTGGTAGATGTGGTTGTTCGGTGTTAAATAGGGCTGGAGTTCTGAATGTGCAGTTGACAGCCAGGCCTGATATTATATTACTCCAGCAGGAGCAGAAAGCTGATGACTTGATGCGTGTGCTTGCAGAGGTCAGTGAACAGCAACCAGCGCAATGTGCGGCAGATTGGAATGGTAATCGCTTCGCTGTTCTGGAAGTCGTCGTGCGCACGTCGCCCCCTGCTGGGGTTTGTTTTGGTAGTGGCCCTGCCAGCTAAGCTGTCAGCCATGGTCCAGTCTTAAGACCTGCACAATGACCCCAGGGAGGTCCCCTCTTGCTCTTCCAACTCTCAGCCTCTGTATCTGTCCTTAGGGTGGCATTTCAGGACGAACCTGTGAGATGCTCACCTTCCCTGCCTAGTTTTGGTCCCTGTTCTTTTTGTAAATAAAGCTTGAAGTGTAAGAAATATAACGTGATTCTCTGAGCCGTCTGCAACCCTGAGAGATGGCCAGCGACACACCGGAGCATACCAACACAGCCTCCTGAGCACGGCCCCCCAGGATGGAGCAGCGTGGGCGCCATGTAAATAGGCTGCAGACATCAGTCACGCCGCTCCTGCTGGCTCCGGGTGGCCAGTGACCGGGGGCTGTCGCACACCCACCTGCCGGCATGTCACCTGCTCTCCCTGTCGCTGGGGGGGAGTACTGCCCCCACGCCCGCCCCCACTCCAGTTCCCCTCTGGTCCCGCCCCTCGCCATGATCAAATGTCCGACGCCAGTTAACATAAACAACCTTTTGGATGTTTTCCATGGTGGAAAATGACGGAGCTCCACGTTTCGGACGGAACCGGGTAATCGAAATTCATGCGGTACAGGTCATGGTGACCAGTCTGGAAGGAAGGTTTGTAATTTCTCTCTGTTTGCCCGTTCTGAAAGAACTGAAGAGCCGTGCATGGACCCGTTCACGGTGTAACCAGTGCCGTTTAATGGGCGGTGGTGAGATGGATTTTGAAGAAGCGTACCCTGGCTTGGCCTGTACTGGGCGTCGCCTTGCACTGACTGGGTGACGGCATCACTCCAGTCGGCCTTTTGGGAGTTTACTTCTTCATTCCCATGAAGAATTCATTGTTCAGATTTATAGACAAACTCATCTCTTCTTCATTAGGTTCTATCATGTATTTTTAATGCTATTATTTTCACTTTGATTTCTCTTGCCATCATTCACTTAATATAATTATATGGTGCGTTACGATTGGTCTTTACTAATAAAAGCCTAGAATCCTACAATAATAAGGAAAGTGATAGATCATATTCTTGATAATTCACCTTTGCTTCTTATCCGCTTACATTTATAACAAGGGCAGCAAGACTAAATACTAAAAAAACATCACGATTTCCTCATATTTCACAGTAGACAGAAGGTCTTTTTTTATTTTCGCTATTTCATGGCAATTCTTCAATGGCCACTTTCGCATAGGTTTGAAAGTTGGGTTTTATTTTTCCTGATTGTACCTTTGACCTCGAATTGCCAGCTGCTTTGGGGGTTTCCAGACTTCTAAATTTCTGTCCACCAAGACGGTTGCCTTGATGCACTAATTGGGTACAAGAAATCACGTCCACTACGGCTGCTTTCCCAGGGCTATGGATTGTCCGGTAATTGACACAGGAATGGGAGAAAATACTGCTTAACTTTTCTTCTGCAACATTTGATCTGTAGAGATCTGCTGTCTTCAGGTTGCACTTACTTTCACTGTGTGCGTAGCTTTGAAATTTGATAAGTTGAATGTGTGTGATCTTGCGTCTTTTTTTTTTTAAGGACACTTCTTAACAGAAATATGTATTAATTAGACAAAAGGCTACTTATTTGAATGACTGTAACTGATCATTTTTGGGAAATGGGGACTTGCTTGTAAGTCGATGGTTGAGGTAAATCTTTCCTGAATGGACTAAAAAGTGCCATGTACATTCAGGCTCAAGCATAGTAGAACACAGACAATGCTGTATATAAGGTTTAATGAAGAAAATTTTAGCTGTAAACATGTCACCGGTTAGTGCTCTGGGTGATTTATCTACCCTGTACCGTCTGGATCTACTGTATACCGTCTCATCTTCCGGCTGCTTGTTTGATTTAATCAAAAGGAGTCTGAGGATTTCAGGCACATTTTTTACGACACTTTGCGCCCGCCCACCCTTCCTCGCTTTCTAAGTAATCACCATCTCCCAGTGTGCTTTGCAGCATTGCAGTGATGAATGGAACTCTTGCTCTGCCTGCTCCCCCGCGTCCGTTTTGGCAGCGCGGTGCCTTCGCCTTTTTGCGCGGGCGACCCCTGCTAGGGTGTAGCGGCAGTCGGGCGGCCCAGACTGAATGTACGACGCTTTGCATGGCAGTTCTCAAAAAGCATTCATGTTCCAGTGAACATAAATCGGCTGCTCCAGAAGATTAGGCTACAGTGGTATCTAATTTTTTTGCACCATCCACACTTTATACCAGAGCTGGGGTGTACCTAGAAATTCTGGGCCCTCTGACAAAATGTCACCTTAACACCCCGCCCCTCTCCCCTGCCCAGTTTTACAATTTTACATATTCAGAGGCCCCTGTCAAGTGCTGGGCCCCCTGCCCAGGGTATCCATGCCCCTCCAACACCCCTGAACATTTTTAAAAGCAATGCTGTTCTGGGTGTGTTGCAGAAATAAGGCGAGATGTGTTTGCTCTCAGTGCCATGGTAATTTAGATTCCATATGGTATTGGTAGTTTAATGAAGTATTGCTTTGTTATGGGAGCACAGAGGTATACAGGGGCGGGGCCACCGTGGCACTAGCTCCAGCTCAAAGCTGATTGGCTCCCGGCCCTGTCATTTACCGATTGATAATGTATAATTGCCTAGCAATGATAAAGTTTGCCCATCTGTATGAATTATGGCCCCTTATTCTTCCACTAAAACAAAAATCTCTGAACCCCCTAAATGGACGTTTTGGGTGTCTGGCTTTCGGTTTCTGGAGCTGATGTATTTTTATGGACAATTTTTAGAGCTAGTTGCTTTATTAAATGGACCCTGGCCTTCTGCGAGGCTCTGAACTAGACCGTACCAGGTGTCATCAGCCAGTAGTTGCTGCTGTTTAGCTTTGCAGGAAGATTGAGAAACTTGGTGGTTCATATCCTCTGGGGGCTTTACCGCTGGCTGCTGAATGAGTCCCTCTTGTGGATCAAATGACTAAATCTGTTTGTTTTGAGTGTGTCTGAGTTTTACATAAAAATTTCCGAATGGAACTCGAGATTAGACCAATATTTACTCGTCTATTAATACACATGTATAAATGGGGTTATGTTTTCTTTTTGTTTAGTTTTTTGTTTGCCGTTCTTTCCTTCCCCATTTTTGGGTGTCTTATGTGCTGGAGAAGGGAAGCTGTGGAATAATTTAAAATCAGTGCATGTAAATATAGGACCCGGTACAGAGTGTTTGTCAAGTAGTGACTGGTCTGATTTAAAGTAGTTCAGTGGGATTTCTGCTCTCATCCCTGTGCTGTTTTTTTTTTTTAATTTTATTTATTTTTTTAAATAAAATCATGTCCAGTGCAGCCGCACCAGTGGCCACCTGGCAGCCAGGACATGACTGTATTCTGCTCCATCACCTATATCAGAAGGCTGAGTGCACAATGCTGATTAACTGTAGATCTGTTCATTAGCGTGGCGCATGAAGGTCATTCTGCACAGTGATGCTAGTGTGTTGGAGTTCGGATTATGCCTAGAATATGATGTCGCTGTATCGCAGAGTTATATTTCCGTCCCTGTTACCAGGGCTGGTCAATCCTGCAGGTATAAGGTAAGATATGTGGTGTTAACAACATTGTTTGCATTCATCCAAATATGCTTATAAATTTTTGTATGTAGTGTATAGACTGCAATTGGTTAAAATGGTTGTTGTATTATCACAGAACATGACATATAATTAAGGCTTCAGTTTTTTTGGTAGATGCTCACTCCTTTCAAAATTGGGGGTTTTATTTATGAAGCAGAGAATCGGTTTATTGTCTTTCATGTTTTTCGTGTGTGTCTCTGTCTGCCTGCTGAACTCAGTCGCTTCTCCTGCCGCTGTCGGCCCGACATCTGCTTGAATGTCTTCCATCTAGTCGCTAAACACATTCCTCAGGATAAACATCTCTGTTGCCAGCAACGGCGGAGTTTTATGGCTCATTTTTACATCCTACCTGCTGTAGCCAGCAGAAAATAAGGAGTAAATCAATGCTGGGATTTTATGTCATCCTTTATAGGCTTAAAATCATGGTGCTTGTCTCTGAACTTAGTCTCCGGTCACTGGACTTAGAGACTTAGAGATTCTCTGAAGCCTACTGGAGTGTAGTCAAGGTGTGGGTGTGTCCCCTGGAGTGGGTGTGTCCAGGCCACTTTTGTCCCGCCCCTTCCTCGCACGCATGTTGCCTTTTCTCTTCCAACCGCCACTTTGCCGTTATCATGTACCCTGTATTTCATTGCTTCTTTCCCTGTAAGCTAACATATAGCTCTTATTCTGTTTACTTTACATCGTTGCAGTCACCTGTGCAGAAACATGGGTGGTATCGATTTTTTTTCATACTGCTATTCCCGTAGACATTATACCACGATTTATCGTATTCTTAAAAGCAACGCTATTCCGGTATTTCAAAATATCGATGATGAAATTTGAGCAAGGGTCCCCATGACACGTTCGCGGTATGCCATGTTACCATGATAGGCATCAAACTGATGTGACGCACACTACCTTCAATCCTCTTCTGTGCAGCGTGCTCACTAATAAAGACACAGGTTTCCAAATTGGGAGTGTCAGTCCACTGCACGTCACGCTTGCTGTGATTTATGGGTCCTGCCAGTTATTCCAGTATGGCTGCCGCTCTATGTAGATGCCGTTTTGCCACTAAGGGGCTGAAATTCCGCTCTGATGCTATAGCAAATGGTTCAGTGAAGGTTCAAAGCTTTTATTCTCATTGTGTTACACACAGTGAGATTGTTAGTGGTTCCAAAGCTCACGCAATCCCAAATATGAAGCAAACGATATATGAGCGAGTTAAACAATATACAGAAGTAAATTATATATTAAAGTATAAAAAGAAAACAAGAATTCATCGGATCTGCATGTCCCAGGAGGTGCAGAAAAATACAAGCAAAACGTGCTTGACTGGATGTGCTAATGGTTACACAGGGAATGCTGTGTGGCAAAATCATTTTAAATATTAGAAGAGTAATTGGCAAAACTGTTTGTTTAGGTCTGGGAGGTTAAAATCTACCTGGCCTCTTCTCTGCTGTTCAGGGCTGGCTGAGAGCTTGCCCTTCGCGATCGCCCCCCCCTTGGTGTTTATGTGGCAGTTCTGTGGCACTGTGTTGTTTGGTGCCCATCCTCCTGGCTTTCCTCCTTTCCTTTGGTTTTCCCTTTTTCCCTGGTTCATGTAGTATTCTGTATAAATGATGTCATACTGTATAACCGTTTGTCCATGTCCAGTGAGCAACTCTGATAATGAAAGGTGCTGCATAAAAATGAATTGAACAGAATTTAATCCGTCTATTACTTCCTCAGTGGTACTTCTGATTTGATGTTTTTTTTTTTTGTCATATTCTGTGTCTTTGTGTGCACCCTGTGATGGACTGGCATCCAGTCCCGGCTGTCCCCTGCCTTGGGTTCTGTGCTGCCTGGCAGAGACTGCAAGCTCACTGTAAGCCTGCACTGGATAAGTGGTGATGGATGGATGGATGGATGATTGATTGATTTTGTGTATTCTGAATTGCTCAAGAGGAACTTATCCTTGCATTGTAATCCTATTATCTGGGTCTTACTCTGATCAGGAATCTCACTGTCCTCTGAGCCAACAGTGACTCCTGTGGTCACCAGTGATGGCCCTCTGAGGACTTCAGCACTGCTGGCACCGTTTGTTTTCACACTGCATGCAGTTTCAGTCTTTCATCTCTGTCTTTATTGCTTCTTTTACAGATTGGTATTTTTAAAAGCTATCACAGATTTTTTTTTAAGTCTTATCTATGGATGTGTATATTGTGTGTCTGCGTGTGTGGTCAATGTATACATTACATTAAAAAAAACTTATTTTGATGACATGTGGACCATTTTATAAAAATCTTGTTACTGCGATCAAAAAACTGAAAATGCAGAAAGATTTGTATTTTGTTTTAATTTGTTGTAATTTATGGTTACTTATGGCTGGGTAGGGCTTAAGGTCACCCAGTTGGGATTAGAGTTTTCCCCATAGAAATAAAATGGAGTGTCCCCACAAAGATATAATTGTAAACCTTTGTGTGTATGTGGGTGTGTGAGTGAGAGAGAGCGAGAGAGTGCTATTTTAAGTGAAACCGCTAGCACAGATGACACTTGTCCTGACTGGCAGGCAGATCTCACAGCTTCACAGGAGGCATGACTGTCCTCGTTTCCACCCATGCCAGCGGTGCTGGTTGGCACGGAGATGGGCAAAGGGTCGCCGAAACGACAGTGGAATGAGGCCGGCCGTCAGCCGACTGGTGCAAGTGACGGGGCGTCACTGGGCTGCCCGGGACTCTGGGTCGATTTCCATTTGACATGGCACAATATTGCAGGGGGACCCTGGGGTCAGCGAGGGGGCGGGTGCCACGGATCGCAGGGGCAAGAGTTCAAGTTGTCTGAGCCAGTGTTTTACAAGCTTGTAAGTGACTAGTGAATTAGCCATTTATACTAAAAATACAAGGCGCATGTTAAACAGAGCAAATATATCGGGTAAAACCTGAGGAAGATTTGACCCATATAAACAGAGTGTGGAAATGTGAGAGTAGGGTGTATGAGGCAAATCTGCTGCAGGGGCCTTGTGTGTCGAAGGATAGATGTTAGCATGTATCACGGCTAACAAATCAGACTCGCGCTACCTGTCTGCGAGAAGGCGATGTGTTCTGGTGTAATTAATCGGCTTGGGAGAGCAAGGCCAGAAGCTTCCCATCTGACAGAGCAGGCAAACAAGTGGCTCGACGAGCAGAGAAACCTTTGGCCCGACCTGCTCATCGGTGGGAAAATGAGGGGCCGTCAGATCAGAGCAGGGAGCCGCAAACCACAGGCCGCTGGGCTGCAAATTCACCGGACGGTGTCCACAGCACTCTTGCCACTCTAATTTCATGACAAAGTGGATGGTTTCCCCTGGCCAGTTGCTGAACCTCCCCCCTTCACATCCGTCCAGGTGCTTCAGCCTGTTATTGGTCCGGAGCCATCGTTTACACTCAAGAAAATGAGTTGATTCACAAATCGAAGGCTCTGACTCTCTGTCTCGCACCCTGATGGGGGACATGACTCCAGCTGCTTTTAACAAGCAGGTACATTTTGTTAGGCACAATCAGGAAGGACAGGTTCCTTTTTCGAATAATAGGCAGTTTAGTTTTGCATTTGGGGTCTTTCCATTTTATGGCAAAATCTTTCATCCGACTGTCCAGGCACGGCATGAACTGCCGGAAACACCACGCATTGTAGTAGAATGTGAAAGACCAGAAAGTCACAATTAAATGGAAAATATTGTTTATGAAGCTTCATCTTTTCAACGTTCTGATACCAAATTGTATCTTAATGACTCATATTTTAGGTGGAAGAAAAACGACCTCTCTATAAATCTCTCTCTCTCATTCCGTTCCCCAAATCCCATTAAAGAGGGTTTCATTGTAATTGACTGAGAGACAGATAAGGCGCGATGGCTGTGTTTGGGGTAATGAGCTTCCGTTTGTGATTTGTGACTCTGAAAATCCTATTTCCTTAGCAGGCTGACTGAATTAAAACTCTCCTGTTCTGCAGTTTTCAGGGCACTGGTCCCCCAGGACATTGCAGGTTGTTGACATCTGCCTTTAGGGTTATGTGTTATTCAACTTATTTGCATAGATTGATTGCAACAACAGAAGATTTTTTTCCCTAACTATAATTATAATAAATGGAACTAAAAAGAGTTAAAACAACAAAGTTTTTATGGTTTGTATTTCAGATGTCCTGCACATTGATAGCTACTGTAGGGATATTACTTACTGTATGGTTTAATGGCTGTAGTAATGATCGTAATGGGACACAGCCAGTGTGCAAAGACGTTTGTGCTAAAGTAATGTTTAACATCCGGCACGATAACATAACGATCAACTTTTTCTGTACCCTCATGCTCCAGTAGACCGTTGTCCCCTTTGTGTCAAAAGTCAAACAAGCTTTTTGGTATGATTTTCAGGAGCGAGTCAGAGACGATAGGTCAGAACGATGGTCTTTGTCACACGCCGTGGCCTTTTTAGAGGGGAGGGGAGGAGGACAGACACGCTTGCCCGACAGGATGTGGATCTCGGTGAGTGTTGGGTCCAGAAAGCCCCTCACCGAGGAGTGAGGGGTATTTCCTCCCAGCGTGCAGTAATGAGTGTGATGGCACCTGGCAGCACAGAGTGCTTCCGTTGGCCAGTCAGGCTGCTGGCCACTGACTCGCACCTCAAAGCATAACCAGGGGCGACTGGTAAACGGCAACCAGTGGGGTTGATACATAAACACACATGCTCCCTCTCACACGTGCACACACCGTTTCTATAAACAGACAAACGCCATCTCAAACTTTAGGGGTGAAAGGTTTAATGTGTCTTATTTGAAAAGGTTTTATAATTCTCTGTTTCTCTCTTCGGGAATTATCCATGGTTTATCCAAGTTTTATTGCAGAGTCCTTAATTCAGCTTAATAAAAGCAATAATACAATACACTTTAGATCCCCCTGTCTTATCAAATTCTGTTGCCAGAAGGCGATTGCTAACAAGATACTTAAAAAGTAATTGTCTGAGCTGAGGGGTGTAATATTACCGGAATGGGTAATTCTGCCCTGTCTTTTCTTTTGGGATTTTTAAGTTAGTGATCTAAGTAATAAGGATGACAGGATGATGCCATCTACTTAAGCAGTTTGTTTTCTCAAAATGCACACCTCCGAGTCTAAAGCGTTGTTTGATCGCTATCGGCGTCTTACCCATCTTACTCACAGCTGGGGCTTAATGGTTAGAGCGGCAGAAGTCACTGGGCACATCCTGCTCTGTCTGGGGGCCTGTGAGCGACTGATGCCGCGATACTGAGACTTTGAGGCACACAGTGCGGCAGCCCAGCCGGCTTTCGGGACCCCCTGCAGCCTCTCTACACCGAGGATTTTGGCTCTTTAGAATTTTTGTCGGCCCTCCCCCCCCCGAGATGCAATTAATCCAATTAGTAATCCATCAGGACCGGAGGCCAGGCTCTCCGCGCTAATAGGGAATATGACAGCAGGCCTGCATTATTAATACTTCCATTTGAGAGGTCCCAGAGCGGCAGGGCAGTGGCTCCAAGAGCCATCCATCACTGCAGTCGCGCTTCTCATGCGCAGCCTGGCGGGGCTTTTAAATAAATTGCCAGCCGGGTTGGGGGGGGGGGAGGGGCAAGGGGCAGGAGCCGTGGGTTTTGGCATCGGGCAGAATGGATGCAGAGAAGCGAGATGGGAGGTGGGTCGCTGTGGAAAGCGCTGTGGTCAATGAGGCACGGCTAAAATGTTGTTTAGCATCACGTTGAGTCACGATTCTGTGCAGGGCTGCAGTTTCCGCTAACATGGAGTCAGTCGCTTCAGCGGAGATAAATCTGGCACGAAGAGAACCTTTCCTGCAGATTCTCTAACTGGCTTTGCTCATACCTATAATAAAAGTTGATCTGAATCAACTTAAATCTGTCAGCAGCCAGCAGATCCTCTCCGTTGCATCAGTAGCATTTGTGTCATGACCTTCCATTTCACATTCTGATGGAATTCTCCAAATAGATTGCATCGCTAAATGTGTAAAAGGTTTTACATGCTTTTCTCTCTCATTCCAATCAACAGATTTTATGTGTTTTTAATGCATTCACTCCTAAAAGTACTCAGTCAGAAGTTTTTTATTATAGTCATTGTCAGTGTCTCCATAATAAGTGTTTTAAACTGTTTTTGACTAACTTTTAAACTGAATTTTCTCCTATTTGTGCTGCTGTTGTTTTTCTGTTGGGGGACATTTACTGTGTTGTTTGCCATAAACTTTATCAGCTGATCCCACTTCCAAGAAGCCACTCGGTCACAGGTCTGGCCTGTTGCCACAGCCTCCGTTTAACAGTGGCTGCTGTTGCGCCGGAGTCACTTAACCGGAAGTGTGCATGTTGCTCCTGTTGGCTGCACTTACGATAACTTCGCCCCTTTAAAGCGAGGGAGTCGTTTTCAGAAAAGCCTCCGTGCTGGAGGCCTGCTTGTCCCTTTCCTGCACCTCATCTCTCTTCATTGGGTCATTGCTTAACATCATGACACTGCACCCCAAATGCTGGTCGTAGTGACTGGATAGTGTGTTGGCTGTGAGGGAGGCTCGTTGAGACTGTCTCTCCAGAGTCATCTGGGCCACCTGTGCCCACGCTCGGATCGCCCTTTGCAGACTCCTTGGGGGATTCAGGCCAGACCCGAGATGGACACCTGTGGCGCTGGACGGATCAAACAGATGGCATTAGTCGTTTCAGCTAACTAATGGGCCGAAATGAAGTCACCCTTGTTAAAATAGCCGGAGGTCAATCATTTCACTTCTGTTAGTGATGCTTGTTTTTAAATAGGACTTGGGAAGATAGTCGCATAGAACTGCTGTTACATCCTTAAACTTAATCAGATGGTCTCAATCAAAATATTTCCAGGGGAGGCCTGGTCAACAATGAGAAACATGGTTTACGAAACCCTCATTTCGTCTCTCCACAGCACCACGACCTGCTGAGACTCCTGAGGAAAAATAGAAAGGCCGCTGATTGGACACCGCCACCTACCATTCCAGCCGCGTGGGACAGTGAGTGCAGCCCGAACTCTCTCCTTACTAAAGTGTTATTTGAAATAAACAGGTCCGCGAATAGGCAGAAGTCGCACTGTTGACTGCATGTTGGCCTTAATGTTGCTGTGCCTCACACCATTTGCTGATACAGTCTGCTCCATCGGTCAGTTCCACAAATGTATCTGATTCCGGAGCAACGCTCTCTTTCGTTGCATTTATTCTAAAGGCACGAAATTGAGAATAAGAACATTATGCTAAATGTCTGCAATGAAGGGTTTCTGCTCCATGTGTCAGGAAAACTGCTGGCCAATTGCAAAACGCAAGACAAATATGTGTTGTTACCTATAATGTGCACATTTCAGAAGCCTAATGGTCAAGTAAAACCCCCATATTTCCAGTAAAGGGAGCCCAGTGACTGATTTATAGTCCGAATTTAGTCTCCCTTTGATTTGGGACTTGATCTCGCATCTTTCCTGAAGCTGGAGCTGCAGTGGTCAGTTGTGTTTAGTGCTGAAAATTGTTTTAGTGAGAGGACGTGTGTTTTTAACGGCGGATTGGCCAGACCATGCTGCTGATAGAGGGAGAAGGGCCAGAATGATTGGGGTACCTCCATGGGATATGTATGGGACTCTATTCAGGGGCCTTGTCTTCTGCCATTACCCCAGCTCACCCCTGCAGTGGGTGTAAAGTAGAGATGGATGTCCCTGCGAACGGACCATTGTCATGCCAGCAACGTGTGAAGACAAGGAAAGAGATTCGTCAGTCTGATTTAGAACTGCCGGCACCCTCCATCCATTGGGCTGCGTCATCACCCACCCACCTGACCCAAAAGATGGAGCTTCTCGAAACTCCCTTTTATATTACAGTGGCGTTGTCATTTGTGTAGCTTCTGCCCCTCTGAGCCGTGGTTAAACAAAAGCAAACGAACAAGCTCATTTGCCACGTGTGATTTCGTCGAGTCTGCAGAATTGTGATTGGCCATCTCGCTGATGGCCGCTAGCAAATAGCAGGCTTCCTCCCTGGACTGAATTTCACTCCGACACACATTCCCTAACCCCATCTCCAAGCCAGCAAATGCAAATGGCCTCCCTTTTGTCCCAAAGAATTCTTCCACAATGTAACGGGTGGGGGTTCTCCTCGCTTAAATGTGCCGTGACAAATTGGCACAAGGAAGGAGCAGATGGTGGCTGGGAGGGACGAGTTGTCACCGCATTGCAGAAGTGACACAAATTGATCTTCCATCGTCGTACACGCTCCGCTGGTGTAATCCCGAAATTCTCCCCTCCCTCCTGCCCCATTACAATCAATGATCTGAGCTTCTAGATTGTACAAACTGTCACATTCTCTCTGCATCAACTTCTTTGGTGGTGGTAAGGGGGGATATTGCAGGGAAGGTGGCCACTTTTAGCCCTGACATGATTCAGCGGCGTCTCTGTCTTGGTAACCGAGCGACCAGAGGCCGTAGCCTAAAGTAACCAATCACACTGACAGCCTGCATTATAGCTGCCGTGACACGACGACTGCTGTCTGCTATACCGCTCCTGGGGCATGTGCTCCACGGGCAGCCAAGAAGCCACAGTGCTGACCACCGGACTCTCCATTATTTATGGATAATAAAAGCTAAAGTGTAGTGAGAACACATGCTTTAATTCCTCACATTTCCAACATATTTGTTATGGATTCAAAAGGAATATTTAATTCACATTGCATCAACGGAATAAAATGCAATTCGGGGAAGTTTTTTGTGTGTGTTGTGGGTTTTTTAACGTAACGTAATATTTGTCATTTGTAGTCTTTATATTTCTAAGACTTGCACTGGGCTGGCCAGTGTTAAAAGGCAGAAGTCCTTCCAATTGCATTTGGGTCTCAGGGTAAGGAGTTCTCTCTAGCTAATTATATCGAGTAAAGGGGGAGGCGACGGCGCCCCCCTCTGTAATTGAGTTACAGCTGCAGTGGAGCGAGATCAAGCGCAGGTTTTGTCGTAGGTGTTGCTGATAATGGCTGGCTTTGGCTGCTGTCACCTCGAGATTGGTGGGGGCGCCTCTCTTCTCAGTGTCAGCCTGAGATTAATCTGTCGCTCTATATATCGACTGCGGCGCGCGGCGTACCGTCTGTGGGCGGACGTGGATGCCGCTCTGCCGCTTCACGGGCCAGGATGTGCAGCAGAGGGTCTGAGGGTGTGTTCGTGCCTCTCAGTGGGTAGCAATGTCACACCTCCAGGATGTACGGTTTGAATCCTGCCTCCTCTGTCTCTTTCTTTTCTATCCTTCCTTTTTCTCTTCTTTCATTCTTTCTTTGCCGTTTCTTTTGTTCATTCTTTTTTTTTGTTCTTTCTTCCACTCCCTCCATTTGTTCCTCCCTCCCTCCATCCCTAATGTTGTGTGGGTTTCCTCCATGCAGTCCCGGTTGCTCCAGCAGCTTAAACCCCCTGCTCCCCGTCACCCTCCCTGCATGCGGAATCACTATGGGATAGCTGGACTAATCGCTTTAGTCTTAAAGCCATTGGCTCCGGTTATGAAGGGGTTGAATAGACCCAGAGATTCTACAGACATCTGCACTTTGGAGTCCTCTGTGCACAAGTGCATTTCTGTTCTCCCTGAATGTTTCTTGGCCTAAATCTTCTGCCCTTGTGGTTTCATGAAGAATTTATGGTTCCTGTGCAGCCCTGGGCAAGACGGCCGTCACACAAAGAGTGTCTCAGAGGACGGCTGCTGGGCCCTTAACATTCACGCCTTATAATTCTATAAATGGCGAGGTCCCCGTACACATCCTTCATCATTTTCCAGATGATGGTGGTTAGTCTAGTGCATCATTGGTTCCTCCGTTACTGATTATTCAGTATAAGGTTTTGGTGAGCCTCAAACCCATACCAGGACTTGCTGGCCACAAGGCTGGGGGCACCATGGATGGGATATAAGTCCATTCTGGGACACACACACACACATTAAGGGTGATTCAGAAATCGCATGTTTGGAAGCCTGAAGAAAACCAGGTAGAAACCTTCAGAGATTCAGGGGAAACATGAGGGGTCTCCAGATGCAGAGAGAGGGTCTGAAACCAAACCCATGGCCGTGAAACGACGTGACACCACGGTGCTACTTGCGGTTTAGCATTTCACTTTATTTTAATACTGTGTCAAATCACTGCATCCAAGGCAAAACAGTATTCATAAATGCAGACAATAAGCCACACGTCAAAACAGAGCACTTTGAATTTGCTAAATTGACTAAATTAAAGTAGTCAAATGTGCCGTAAATTAAAATTCTCAAAAATAGATGTATTTGTTTCCTGTGGGCTCATTTTAACAGATGGTTAAATTCAGTTCACTGGAATATTTATTTCCTTTAATGAAATTTAAATATTTTGTTGGGGCTATTTTGTATGCATTATTTTTATGATTAAAAGAAAATAAAAACATTAATGTGTGAATAATTTTGGTGAAATGAACAGCCGATCCTGCTGAAAATTAATTTTTTCCTTCGTTTTTAGCTATTCCTTTTAGCGCAGATGGGGGATATTTTCTCTCTGCCCTTTCCTTTCCTACATTTTCACTTTGAAATTAAAGTCTAGGTCAAGTCTCAATCCCAGGCCTGAATTCTTTTCATTTCCCAATGATCCCCTTTAGAGCTGATCAGAGGCAAAATCGAGCATTTGGTTATATGAAGCGCGTCAAGTTGACATATTCGGTTTCATATCAGAACTTATCGCCGTTCTGTTCTGACAGGTTGCCGGTCTCATTCTCATTAGTTTTAAACAACATGACCAGACTTTTATTGCTTCGCGTCTGAACTGCTTTGGCATGTTGTTTTTTTTTTTTTTTTAGCTCAACACCTCTTCTGGGAGGTACCCTGGCGACATCACCGGCTTCACAGTTTCACCGTCCAGATTCCTGATCAGTTATCTCCAGATGAAGGCATAGAACACCGGGACTGCAGATCCTAACCGGTGCCTTACGGTTGATACGTCAGCATCATTTGGCTGTGTGACTCTTGCATGTTGCATCGTTGCGTCACCCTTGAACAGATTAAGGTGTTGCGGTCAGACTCTGGGTGCTCATACAGTGTCTGTTCTAATTTTGGACAGTTAATTTGTATCTTTCTGCCTCCAGGTTCTTGCCTCCAGGGTTTTACAGAAACCAAACTCTCATTGCTTTCCCTAAGAGGCATTTAACCTTACTTTAGCCATTGATGGTGTTTGGTGTTGCTAAAAGAGATCGAATACAGCAGGTGTTCTGCATAGCATGTCTAATTGGTGCAAAATTATTTTTCTCTGTTCATTTTGTGTATTATTGTAGTTGGACCCCAGCATTTTTAATCTGGCCCTTTTTGACTGACCCGGGTAGTGAAAAAATTATATTTGTCTATGGGTTTTGCTTTTGGGGTTCTCACCCACAAAGCAGTGCCAATGGGGCATCAGCGACCAGCTGAGATTGCAAGGCCTGGCTCAGGAGGACTTTCCTACGTTAGTGATCACCATCCCCTGTTGTCAGAGACATTCTGCGTCTCTTGAGTGACAAGAGTCTGCCTGTTTTGGAGATCTGATACTCGGATACTGTAAAAGCAGACATGAATGGAAGAACTGAACAAAGAGCATCAAAGATGCTTACAGTGCTCTAGTGGTTTGTATTTGTCCCAACAGCACCGCTAACATCTTTATGTTGCTAAGGTCGCTTGTCCTTTTCATTTTTCCCATAAGTTCTCTGGGTTTTACTACTGTAAGCATTTTATTCCAACAAAAAATTATAGGCAATTTATAGGTTTTGCTGAGGACACTAAAACAATGATTTGATTATTATATCCTTATTAGTGCTCTCACTAATGAGGTGCTTTCCGCCACAGGACTGCCACTTTGATGGGTCTTTTTTTGTTTATCACACCATTTTAAACTTTGAACACTGGACTGTGGAAAATCCCAGGATGATGGCTGGTTCTGGAACCGATGTCTGGCACCAGTGATCACGCCGTCCAGAATCACGTGGATCACGCATAGTCCCTTGTCTAAAGCTGTGTCACAGTAGCTGAACCTCATGACCCCGCCTGTGTACTTTTTGTATCGAGTCACTGGTTGACGAGTCTCTATTTGTAGGAGCTGGTTGTTGGCATTAACCAGGAGTCGTATGTGATGAAGAGGCCGCTGAGTGTAAGTATAGGGATCTTGTATCGTAGCTCTCACATTTCCTGCGGTAAACCTTGCAGATGTGAAAATCCGCACGTGCGGGTTATATATCAAGAAAACTGTCAGCACAGCAATGTTAAGTCACACTAGAGAATCCTCCCCCCACCCAGAATGATGGTATATAGCTCGACCCTGTCACCTTTCCAGAACTGTGCTGTATAGAATGGAGTCTGAATTCCCCATACGTACAACATGCTGTGTTCCCAGCATTGGCTTGAGTTGAATTATGGGTCCCAGTTCCCTCTCACAGGCAGACTAATGAGGATTTCAAACCCAGGAAACAAAGCGCATTTGTCACACTCTTGCACATAGTGGTGTTTCGTCCAGCCACATGTGGATCCTGCTGTCCCTCCCATTACAGGAGTCGTCGTCTATCTGTGGTTTGTGTAACCCGCCGACGTTTGTATAACCTCGGGTTGTTTAACGCGCGGAGTGGGAGCTGATCTATAACAAACCCTCCCCACCTCAATATGCTCTCGGATAGTTTTTTAGTCATTTATAGGTTTGTTTGTTTAATTGTGTATTGGGTCAATGGATGTATTATCCCCCTGAATAGGAGCGTTCTACTTCAAATTACTTTCTATTTTTTTTTCCCTAAAAAATGAGACTTGCATTTGTCTGTTGCTTCGGTGATAATTTATGATCTTGTAATCTGCAAGTAAGATGGAAGAAGAATGGAGAGGAACGTGAAGGGCAAGTGAGCAGAACCCCAATTAGCACTGTACTTTGAAGGGACAAGAGCTCGGAATCAGTTTTGGGATTTGACGAAATGTTCAGTGCTTCAGGAGCCCTGATATCTACACCGGGGGCTGGGCTTGGGGAGTAAGGCCTCATTTAACTTGAATCCATTTTCCACCCTGTGGAGGAAGAATGGTCCGAGAGTCTGATGAAGGATGATAAAGCTCCACCTAGTGGATGAGAAGTGTAGTCTTCTGATGGCTTGAGGTAGCTTATCCAATTGTTGTTTGACGCTGACATTGCAGGTCATTTAGGCTGATTGTTACAGACAAATATATGATAATATTTTGGAAAATGGTGGTGGGGGGTATCAGGATTAAATAGAATTTCTGTCCAGACACGAAAATCCTGGACAAACTGTCCCATATTGGTTCAGAACAGGACACAGTGTTTTATTTTTCATTAACAGACAATCCCATAAAATGCAAGATAGGTGAATCCTTGTTATTAAACAAGGCTAGTTGAGGCCTTGAGCCTATGACCAGGTAACCCCGTGCATTAAAGTGCCCTGTCTGCAGGCTATTGAATTGTGCATAAAAATCTTCTCATCTTCCAAAGCCAGGTTCATTCAAACAATAATAGATCCTGCTAAATAAACAATACCAGCAACTTGATTTTTAGATCGTTGGTGGGGGGGTGTTTTTAATTTTGCTGTGAAGTTAATGGATACTATGGATTGAAAGCATCACATAAGAGCAGTGGGGTTGCCCCCGGGTCATGTTCAGTGGTTTATTGATGACATCATAATGGAAAACCAGGTCACAACCTGCGCCTCCCCCCGTGCAGCCCTCTAACATGCAATAGTTCTCCAGTGAAGCAGGTCTTGCAGTGAGCACCAAGGATCACATGTAATTTTTGCTCATGGAATTTTATTTACACAAAAATGGTCTGAGGGCAGAAGGACAATGATTGATTCAGAGAGAGAACCAATCAAATTGTACAGGAGGTGAGTCCAACCAATCAGATGTCTTGATTTCCCCCTCCTGAAATTGCTTGGACCCACATCCTCTACAATTTGGTTGTCTCTCTGAACCAATCATTGTTCCTTCTGCCCTCAACATTTTTGTGTGGTGATCACGAGCGTGTGATTTTTGTCACATGATGCTGGAACATTGACATCATGCCGTTGAGCCAGCATGAGACTGAAGCAGGATGGAAGTGCAGCTCGGTGGGGGTTGCGGAAGAGGGAAAGAAATATATGTTTATGTTTACATTCATTAGTGGAAGAGCAGACACTATGATGAAGTGCTCAATCTCACAGGGACAGTGAAACGAGCAGCCATGACGGGAACATCCCTCTGAAAGCAGCCGTACTTCAGCACTGTCTTGTATGTTGATTTATGTTTTGCTGCGTTAGCGTCGACTGTTCTCATCGGAGAGTCATTCCTTTAAAAAGCGCGTCTTTCTCTCCTGTGCTGATGAGAGATGGAGTGAACAATGCCGCTGTCATGCTTTCGTGCATCTCGCCTTTTTTTTCTCCCGGTTATCTTTGTTTCTGCCGATGGTTGACTTGGTCTGTGGCAGTTTGATTTCTTTTGGTCACCAGTGTCGCAGTGGAGGAGACGTATACCCTCTGCCTGCCTCCGATATGCTTCTCGGAGGATAAACAGGGAAATAAATTGGGTACCGGCAGCTGATGTAGTACTTTCTTATTAAAATACTCTACATTCCAGCATTTTGTCAATTTACGATAAATCTCAACTTCTCTATGGCCCCCCAGGTGCTTGAAGAAATGGAAGCGATTATTTAACTGAAAACTGCTGAAAAACATTAATGGCAACATCCATGGAAACAAGTGGTGTTACTCCGATGTACATTTTCAAAATCCCCACTGATTTCTGTTAAAGGGTAGTGCTAGTGCTTTTTTAAATCAAAACCATAACATTCCTTTTCTGTAGTAGTTAGTAGACAGCTGTTCTGTTTTTTTTTCCTCAGGTTGTCTTGATCATTGCTCATCTTTAAATTCAGTTTATGTTGAGTGGAATCCAGTGGTGCTGGGAATAAATGGATAGTTTTTTTTTTTTTCGCTGATAGTCACATCTATGACCTCATTTCCCATAATGCTATGAAGATCCTCGCCAAATGCTGGAATTCATTGGGCCTTATGGGTAACCAGCAGATCTGCCAGGTCACGAGATTTGTGTCAGCTTGCCTTGTTTCTGTCAATGCCCACTGGGCTGCCTCTTGAATGCTATGGTTTTATTTTCATTTCCCCGTCCAGCATGTCGGGATGAGTCCAGTGTAGTCTGAACCAGAATTAGTGAATCCCTCCCCCCCAAAAAAAAAAAATCTGGGAGGGCACTACATGATTTGCTTCCAGTATTGTCTTCTTAGTAAAACACTCCCAACACCATTGTTTGGCTGAAGATGACGCCTCACAGAGTTCTGCACAGCCCTGTACTGAGGGGCTTGGGCTTGTATGTTTGCGCACTGCAGGGTACTCGATCCCGCCAGATGTGCGCAGAGCTGGCCGCCCAGACTTTTAACGGAACTGAAGTGCAGCCAGAGGACATGATGTTTGATGGCAGTAGATGTGGGCACCATGCAGAGACCTCTAGGCACTTCATTCACTGAGGGCTGGAGTCTCCTCGGTTCTGCTAAGTTTTCCACCCAAGGGCAGTGAGTGCTAATGACCGCTCCATGGGACACGTCCTACCTGTGCTTCAAAGCAGTGTCTCCCAACCCCATCCTTGGGGACCCTTAGCCAGTCCGCTTGTGGGTCCTGGGAGAGAGCAAAAATATGGATTCTCTGGCAGGGACCTGGGAGGGAGCAAAAATGTGGACCGTCTGGGGGTCCCCGAGGACTTGGTTGGGAAACACTTCTTAAAAAAGATTCCTTTCATTGGTGCCTTTTTCACTTCAGAAAAACTGAAAGAGATTGGGAACACACCGTGTACATCTTAAACACGTAAGGGACAATCTCTGTTCCCATGTGTTTTCACAGGAACGTGAATCTGGATGATTCTTCTTTTTTTCTTTATCAGCATTTCTTTATACAGGGGTTTCAGAAAAAGCAAACTCACTTAACAGCGATCGTCGTCACGTCTGTATTTGACGCTTTCGTCCTTTGTCTCCCTAACACATGCAGAACGCTTAGATCTTGCCTCTCATCGTTCTGTTTGTGTTCCCGTACACCGGCCCCTCTCACAGCTCACGGGTAATCGCGGATCCGCCTAGCGCTCAGTCTGTGGGGTTACCCTAGGTGCACCCGTCCCTGTCCTGCCATCACAAGCGAGCGGGTTTTCCAGATTATCGAGCTGCCCTTCGTGCACCAGAGGACGCCGCACCTGCCGTCTGCTCCACAAATCTGAACTCTGATATTAACATGTATAATCTCCCAAACTACCTGCAATGTGTTCATTTCTGCTCAAGGCCTCTATGTCCTTGTCTATACTATGCATGGCAAAGTTTCCCGTTGGCAGTGAATTAATAACTTGATAGTGAAGACGGGATAGTTAAATGAGATCAGATGAGCCATGTTTTTGTTGTGTTCCTTGAGTCTGTGCCAATCTTGCATGGAGCGAAAGAGAGATTGTGTGACCAAGCTGCATTCTTTCCAGTGGTTCCTTGAAAGCATTCGTGGCGTTATCGTACTGCGTCGGGAGCCTATCACCCACATGCTAAAGGCTTTCTTCATCTCCCGCTCCTGAAACGAAGAGGATGAATAATACGTCAAGGAAAATTCCCCCAATTTGATCCTGCAACTGCCTGCCGTCTAGATAAAATATCCTGAAGCTGTCAGGTCTCTCTGCCAAATGACATGCGGTTGCCGTGACAGTTTTAATCATATGTTGAAATAGACTTTTAATTTACATGCTTAAGGAGCAGGTTAGGGTCTCCCACCACAGGTCGATTTCAAAACTCTGTGTCGCTCCTTGTTCCTCGCTCCTCCTTCGGTGTTAAATCCCTGGCCAGGGTGTAAGAGGAGCAGAGGGCATGCATGCGGACTGACCCATCTGCTGCTGGCTGGATGGTGGTGCAAGAGGGGATAGGCGGTATCAGCATCAGCCGTAATGGGATTTCCTGTATGTGCACAGTGCCTCGTCGGGGAAGCCCTGACTGCCGGATGTTTGTGTGATAGACTCATCCCTTTATATTCCTGCTTCTTGCAGAAAACGGTAAGTAGTACGCAGTGAAGCCCCTCCCAGAGTGAAGGTAAACGGGACTCCAAGCCATGCTAACAGTGGAGGATCTCTGTGTGTCAGACTCGTCGTTTGCTACTCGGATATGTTTACACTGGATGTTTGATCTGATATGATGTGTCAGGTAGAACCTGAGGCTTCCTAACCCCATTCGCAACGCAATGGGAATCTCAAAGTCTGGAAGACATCCAGCTATTACATGTGGTAAAGCTCTCCTGGTTGACCAGGAATGGCCACTCGCGGCATCTCCACATTTAACGGGAGCTGAAATCTGCCCACGGCACAATAATATAGGAGACAAGTGCTCTGATCAGTCTGAGGGGTTTTTTGGCAATAGCCTGCTCTCTGTGGACAACAGTGGAATCCCTACTCCACTATTAATTAGCCGTTAAGAATCACTTAGAAAAGCTATCTCAGTATCCAGCAGGACTTCTGATTTGTCCTTTGCCTCATATATATACTTGATTCGGTTTTGATCAGCAGCGCCAATGGAGCTAAGTATTAGCATTCTAATTAGAGTCGTTCTTGTCTTGGGGGCAGTTCCCTGCACAGAATTGATTTGGCAGATGAGCAGAGCAGCGCATGATACAATGAGACAAGCAACTCAAGGACGCGGGCGTATAGCACCGCTGATCTACAGCCACGTGAGCTTCATTATGACGTTGTGGTTCGATGACGCCGGTGCGGCTTGTCATGGCTGCTGTAATCTGGAATATGACATGGACCAACTGGTGTGGGCCAGTTACTTAACATAATACATCTAAAATATGTCCATATTATATAACGTCTGTATTATATAACTTGTCTTTTGTTATCGTTCCCAGATCTCCATACACTTCATCGCAGTGGCAAGTTTTTTACGCTGCGTAATTTTTATATAGTTTCATAAATCAATTTGAATCACTATGAATCAAATTGTTTTTCTTGAATTCACATTTGACTCATGGATTGATGCTGTGTGTGATATTTAAATTGGGGTTTCCGCAGAAAAGCGAGTTAGAGTCCACTGTCAATTACATTCTAACAAGTCACTTGTAGGGCCCAAAGTCTTTTTAATGGCAGCATCAGCCTAAAAAAACAGATATTAACTTTGACAGAAATAATTTAGTTAGAAACCATTCAGTAAGTCTGACATTGATAAGTAATTTTTTCCTGAAAATGAAATTGCTGTACTTATTATACTTCATTATTGAGGTAATTTTTTTCTTTATATGTAATATGTTTTTTTTTTTCTGGTCTTCATGCTGTCTTGTTTTTAGTTTACTTTTCCCCTTTGTTTACTGTTGCTTTATTTCCAGAAGACAAAAATAAAGAATTAGCTTAAGGAAAAAATCCATATTTACTGTCCTCTGACAAGCGTGGGTTTAAAGAAATATCAATACGGCCAACTGCAAAGAGCATGACCTTGTTTATCTCTGAAACACACATTTTTCTGAAACAAAGTATTTTTCCAGTGTTTTTATATGTATTTTTTACACTTTCATAATTATTGATTTGATCTCAGCATTGTATTGTAACTTTTATCAAATCGTTGATCATAAATTCTGAAAGCTAAATATGGCATTTCTGATTTTTCATAAGCTGCAGTTCCATTTAAAAGATGCATTGACCAGTAATTTTATATAATTATAGATTTATTTTTAGTGTGTCTACCTATTAGTTCTAAGTGTATTTAACTTTTTACTGCACTATTTAAGAGTCTTGCACGAGAAGGACGTGGTTTATAATACTGAACATGGACCTCAACATATAATTTAATTCAGCTATTTTCTGGAGGTAGGCAAAATACAAGGGCGTAGCAAGAAATTCTAGGCCCCTCGAAAAGATGTCCCCTTGCCCCCCCCTGCAGTCAGAGCAGCCCCCCCGTACAGTAGGCTTTGGGGCCCCCTGCATGGGTTATCCATATGATGCCCCTAGATGAATGTGACTGTTGTAGAGGCAGTTTTAAAGCATGTGAGACTGTCATAACAAAATTAGAATCGATCACAAAATTAGCGCAGGCATTCTATCCACGGTTAGCCGCAAGCTGATCGTGCTTCGCGGTGCCGCTGAGTCTGAGTTGCCCGGGTCACGTGATCAGCCGTTGGTCCCCAGTCCATCACACAGACAGGCACAAAAGCCTCAGATGGAGCTGCAGTAAAGGTATCGGTCTATAGGGGGCAAAGGCTAATGTGCTTAATCATGTTTGAAATGACAGACGAAAGCCAGGAAACGCTACCCTGCTGTCAGGAGTGGTAGACATGGGGAGGAGGGGTGGCGGAAGTGGGGGGGGGGGCTTACAGGTTTCATATTACCATGAAACCAGCACACATGCCTGTTACACTGGGAACTCTGGGAAACATCAGGCGGTGTTGGTGATCACCTGCGGGGATAGTAAATTTGATATTAGGTGCTCTTTAGATCGCACGGTTTTTGCTTTTGGTGCAAAGCAGTGGGCAGTGAGGCAATGCATAAAGTAAAAGCAAGTGTAAATCCTCTCCATTGAATATGAAAGCAGACACGGGGAGTTTGGGAGAGCTGCAGTAAAAAGGTTGAATAAATAGAAAATTGCATTCAAAAAATATAAAATGGCACCATGGCCCATACCAGGAGAAGAGTCAGGAAAATAAAATGAATCTGTGTGCGCAGTTTCCACATAACTCTGAGTCCTGGTTCTACTTTGTACTCTGCAATACCTTCTGGGTATTTCTCTATAGAAGAAGCCAGGGCTGAATCTAAACCACTGTAAGATGGTTCATGGCCTCAAAGGCCCACAATCCTCTGTTCTACAGAGAGAAACTGTCTCTCAGAAAGCTTAACAAGTCAACATTAAAGAGTGGACCAGCACCCCAAAGAGCACGAGTACAAAGAAGCGGGATTAGCGGAGGTTTATCTATCGACAGCTTCCAGCTTCGTCATCTCTGTCCCGTCGCCTGCTAAATGATAGCTATTGATTAAGGAAAAAGTGAAAACTTTAAAACACTGAACTGATGAGTGTGTATTGGCCTGGATTCCAGCTGCCGAGGAAGCGGATGTGCCATAGTGCACTGTGGCGCTAGAGCGTCTGCAATAATGAACATTCCTCCTACTTGTGCTACCAAGCACATTCCGCTTTGATGCCAGGGCTGGGGAGTGCGTGTAGAGCAAAGCTGCTCTTAAGTCACGTTTATAAAGTGTAGTATGGATAAATAGTGAATGATAAAATTACATTTTACAAACTATACAGTATGTACTATAGAGACATAGATGGGTATATGGTGTTGCAGTTACTAATGTGTATAATTTTAGTTTGGAATCGTATAAATACTGATATTTTTCAGATTCTTCCAGCCAGCATTTCTTTTCAGATCCACTCGTCTCATTTTCAATTCAATCACAGAGGGTACAAAGTGTTTACCGAAGTTTTTGGTTTTTGATTTCCTCATACTTTTCTCCTGGCCAATGAACAATTGACGTGCCTTCATATCACAGAACAGACTGTCTGCACTGTCCTGCTTTTTCGAGTGGCACACAGCCCTCAAACACGGTCTTTGCACCCAACAAGAATTTCTCGCGATAGCTACACGTAGGTAGAATGCAGCCTTTAGAGGACAGGGAGATGAGATGGTTACCGTGGTTTGTTGGCGGCTGCCTGTTTGTTTAGGAACTTCTGAGGCTGTCCTGGCCAAGGACCAACGCCGTGCCGCGTAGGCTAGTGTGTCACATTGCATTCTACTATTAATTCAGCTGCAAACTAAGGGAGGGGAGATGTGGTGATTAGTGGCCTCTGACCGCCAGTGCCAGTCTTCTAATCAGTCCTTAATTTAACACATTTGTGCAGCTCGTTGTGGGTGTTGGAGCTCTAAACTGCTGCATTGTGGTCATGTAATTGAGCAGGCAGTGGTTTTTGAGGACGGGAATGAGCCCATCTCCAGCAGCAGCCAGAGACTGGCCCTCTGGGCTCCGTTGGGTGTATTTATAGCAGTGGTGGAGTTATCTGCCGCAGGGCAGGCCGGCCGCCATGTCTAGGTCAGCTGCACCATCGTCACGGCGCACGGGAGCGAGGCCTGTCCACGGGCGTCCATAACTTATCTTCTTTCAGCTTTTTGGCTCTCTGAGAAAGACTGGGAAAAGTTTCTTTCCTAGACTTCTAAGGCTTAGCAAATTTATACCACAACGGGGCCGGAGGGGTTTGCATAAGCACTCGTACAAAGCACTCGTTCCCTGCCATAAGTGATGAAGATCACTCTCGTTATGTGTTAAGCGATGCTTCGTAATGACTTTCAAAATCCAGGGATGTCCTCGTCAACCCATTCATAAGGAATGGACAGCTTTCTCCCAGTTCCCCTTTTAAATGGGCTTAACTTGTCTCGATTGTATTAGTTTTCAGTCAAGAAGGACTGAAATCAATACCAGGGTAAGCCTTTCTGGAACTTTCCCTTGTTTTCGCCGCAAGTGGAGACTCCAGCAAACACCGGCGAGAGGGTGGAGCAATGCTCTTAAATGTTTAGCACGTTAGCTGGCCAGAGAGAGTCGGTTTCTAGCTGTGAGCCATGACAGGGCCAAACCTCCAGTCTGGGTTTTCATTGTAAAGTCTCTGTACGTCCGTCTCACTGCTCTGTCATCAAAGGGCCCCTCCCTGCGGCATCTCCAGTCCATTTACAGTAACAGTGTCATCCGTCTCGCCTGCCTGATGTACTGCGTGTTGTCAGGGATGGTGGCTGCAGGTTGGTGCAATTTATGAAGTAAACCAGATCAGACGTTCACTCTAGAAATTTATGGCTTTTTGATTATCACATGAGCTCATCACCGGGTGCCATCATCTCCGCTGAGTCTGAATGAGGCTGTCGTGTCGTAATTGATGGTGCTCCATGTCCCTATCGAGTTTGCCTCTGATTCCTTCAGGACCGTGTGCTAATGTCCCTCATCGCCACTCAGAACCGCTCATACACTTGAAGCCATATCTGATTAGAGCAGAGGACACGGCGCCCCCTGTTAGCCCCCTAGCCCCCGCAGAAAGGCTGTTAGCGTGGTGCCATCCATCTGTCTTGGGCCTTTACCTCAAAAAGGAACAGATGTCAGAATTAGCATTGCAAGACAATCTGGACCCGATTCACCGCGCATATGTAATTAATAATTCTGCCAAAGTGAACGTTACTCAAAGTTACAATCTCGACCTTTGTCGGCGGCCGTTTT
Organism: Mormyrus lacerda; assembly: GCA_015163995.2. Taxonomy (NCBI): domain Eukaryota; kingdom Metazoa; phylum Chordata; class Actinopteri; order Osteoglossiformes; family Mormyridae; genus Mormyrus; species Mormyrus lacerda. The sequence goes on along the minus strand of JAABNX020000151.1, from coordinate 15,273,627 downwards.
TTTGCTGCTTTTTTTTTTTTTTGTCGTCCTCCTTCCCACCTCCCCCTCCCCGTTTACGCTGTCCTTCTCCTTCCGTCAAGATCTGGTGTCTTGCCATCTACCGTCGGCACGTGTAAGCCCCTCCCCCAGGGGGCACCTCGCGCTAATTGTGTTCGCTCACCTGTGAAAGGCCACTGTCTGTGAGTAAATGAGCCAGGTGTCCCTGCCCCCGACCCTCCCTCTGGTCCCCCCCCGCGGGGGCGTGCTCCCTCGCCGCGTGCAGCAGCCGCCCCGCCGGCCTCGTTGATAGGGCATTTTAATGATGCCTCCGTGCTCTGTTTACAGTCACTGCTTCGTGAACCTGAGGTGAACCCGTTCCTGGAGGTGGCATTCCTTTAAGACACGCTGACTTATGCTAGTGAAAGTGGCTGCTTAGATTTACAAATTCTCGATTTAAAAGGGGGGAAAAAAATGACTGGATTTATTAAGCTCGTCCTTCTCAAGTAACCTTCACCGAAGTATCGTTCTGAACTTCTCAAATTTCCATGACTGAAGAGCACTGTGTGTTATGCTTTGCCTCCCCTCCCAGGTCAGGCCCAGCATGCTGTTCTCCTAGAGTCAGGACCATCGCTCCTGGATATGAGTGGTACCCCGGGGCCGCGGCCCCGCCTCGCGATGCTGGCCCTCGTGGTGACCGCCTGCCTGCTGCACGCCCCCGCTGCCCCCGCCACCGTGCCCTTCCCCAAGGACCTGGAGCCTATCAGCGTGGTCAGCAGGCAGCGTAAGGACGCCCGCTCTGGCCGCATTTGCATGCAAGCTGACACCCCGCTCTCAGTATTATTTGAAATATGAGCAGGAAGCGGAGAATGAAACATATGGACGTAACCCCCAAAAGGCAGAACTCTAAATGTGATCATAAAGTATTAAAAAATATCAATTAAGAAATATTAATTCAGTCTTCACAATATCATTAGATTTCGCAATTATTGGAGTTGTGGCAGAACAATTAGCAGTGACGATTAGCATAAATTTAGTGAATATTAGCAGGAACGTAATGACGCTCTTCCATTAGCAGAAATGTAATATAAGCACCTCGTCGACTGGCTGTTACATCCTAGGAACTGAGACTTCTTCCATGTTTGTTCATGGCTCTTTCCCACCGTGGCTGTGAGGGGCTCTTGTCGGAAACGCGCTGGTATTCAATTCAATTAAATCCACGAAATTCTCAAGTATACCAAATCTCGTAAACGAGTTCACCGGCATGTCTGGGGGTTTGAGTGATTTTTGTTTTTCAAACAAACCAGTGAATGGATTTTGATTTCCTTGTTGAATAATTGCAGGGCACGATCAGAGCCCTCATTTATCAGTGATTAAACTAGTCTCACAGAGATGTATATAGATTCAGGTGGGTTGGGATTCAAGTTTGGGATTTATGCACCATCTCTATAATTTGTTTATGAGCAAATAATTAAGGCTATGGGTCCAGCCATGTTCTACACCCAAATCAATTAATGCTTTGAATAAAACATGGTGTCATAATTAGAAACGGCCATTTCGGAGTCCAAGATGAAGCTTCTCTCAGCAGTGGGTTGCCAGTGACAAAATTGCTATAGTTGTGCTGCTGTGCTCAACACCATCTAAATGTTTAGCTGTAAAATTAAGTAATGAAGCGACAACTAAACTCTAAAGAAGCCGTTTCTCCCCTGTTCTCCCACACATTATTGTAGTTTAGATGCTATATACTCATTTAGTTTTAAAACAATCACACCTTCAAGGTAGCTCCTCTCCATTCTCTGGAAATAAAGGACAATCAGAAGAACATGAATACCCTGCCTGGCCTCCCAGGTGAATAGGAGGGACCAGCGGTGTCATGCCCCTGTTCTGTACGCTCAGCATAAGATGATCAGGCAGCGCCACTCGAGCCATTCAGCCAGCGCAGCCCCAAATCCGCATGGTCCGCAGCACGAGGCCCAGGAGCAGTAACGAAGCAGCTCTGCTGCCCGTTTTAAAGAGACACGGGTTCGTTTTAATTATTGTTACGGCACAATAATCCAGGGGTGGATTTTACCGCCGCCAGCTTTTGGGGGAAGGTTGCCAAGCCTTGGGTTTTATCAGAGTGATTCTGTAGTAATACTGCAGGAAACTGAACAACAGAATGTTATACCGGGTAACCTAAACATTTTAGTTTTTATTTGCTTTAAATGTGATTAAAAACCGTGTTCTCAAGTATCAAAGGACTGGTGGTTAATGAAACTAATCAAATGGTTAATCTTAAAATACAAGGTTCTAGAGAAGCGCATAATTTTAAAAAGATTCCAGCAACGCTGATGTGACTTCCTCTCCCAATTCCATTGGAAATTAGATTGTTTTGCTCTGCTTGATGACTGAGTGTGAACAGTGCAGGTTATTAAATGCCCCCTGCGCTCGACCTTTCATACATACAGTTCTTCAGTGGCTTTCAGATCTGGAAGATCTCACAAGATACATGGAACACAAGCCAAGTGTTTTGAGTCTCTCTCAGACATCTGGGACGTCCATAGTGACAGCTTGCTTTGGTTAATGAGCCACAGGAACATGATAGACATGTTGTACAAATCGGAACCGAACCAGAATCAACTTTATCGCACAGCCTCAGGAGAAGTACTTTGTTTTGCTGTAATTTATCACATTAACATAAAATTACAAAAATAACATAGTGTGGTAAAGAGACAAATATCCAACCAGCATCATAGAGTTTGTCAGGCCCGTAGCCAGAAATAAATTTTGACGAAGGGCTCAAATGCTTAATATTACTGTGTCCCTGATTGGTGACAAAAAATATTTTAATGAGGGGGAAAATATTTCGATGCTATGGAGTAGAACCCATTAGTTCCTCCTCTCCTCCGCTTCCGCAGGCTCCTACCTCTACCCCACGTTTCAGGGCCTCGTGTCCGACAACGACACCCTGAGGCTGGGCCTGGACTTCCAGCGAATGGTGCGCATCAACCGCGCGCTGTACATCGCTGCTAGGTGAGTGTGGCGTCCGCCGCAGGGCACGGCCCCCTCCTCCACGTCGCACGTTCCCGCCGGTGCTGAGTGTTCCTCTCCTGCACCTCGCAGGGACCACGTGTTCGCCGTCAATCTCAGCGCTGCGTCCGAGCGGATCATCCCGCAGCAGGTAAGCAGAAGCCTCCGGATCATAAACAAGGGAAACATTTCTGGCAAGCGTGCGTATAGTTTGTTTTCATGCTCTATTGCCGGTATCTTGGAACTGTATCCCGCTGTCTCGATCTTAATGTCATGTCTTAAATTACCATGTCTGTAATGACTCCATGCATCATGCAGCTGAACATAATACAAGGTACTTTCAATTTGGCACGGAACGCTTCATCGCCGGTATGTGCAAGCATTCCGCAACTGGTTGTGGTCCAGTGTCAAACGTGAAGCACGGGACACTTGGTAGAAACACTTCACTGTACAATATGTACGAAACTGAGGAGCACAGTAGGAATTGCAAATTTACTGAAGAACCCTGCAAATTTACCGAAAAAACACTTTGCAAAGACATTTCAAAACCAATGTTTGCATACAAATGCCATGTGCAAATGAAAGTGCAAGGGAGTAGATATGAGTAAATGTGCTCTGAGTTCTTGCACTTATTAGGTTTTTGTTTTGTTAAACATTCTTGTGTAGCTCCTGCCCCACTGCTTACTCTTGTACGTGGGCATTCGTTGGAAGCTCGGCCTAAACACACTTATGGCTACTTGATCACTTCACATTACGGTTTGTAATGTGTTACTTACCCATTGTACCTTACCTTGGAGAAAAACATCTGCCAAATATGTTGAATGTAAATATAAATTTCACAGACTGTACTTGAGAGAAGGGAGCCCGTTCAGACGATTTAGGCAGGTTGGGTGTTTAACACGCTCATGATTGGCTCCCCATTACATATGAGACGAAAAACCTTTTTGTCATTTCACATCCGTGTCAACACTCAAAAATTGACCATCGGTTCACTTGAAGCGCCTTTTCACTCCGGAATGGGAAACAATATGGTTCAAAGCAGCAATATGTGATGTGGAGTGATTCCCCTTAGCAGTAACATCACTATGATGTGACTAGGTATACAGTCAGGAAAGCCGTCCCAACAAAATCACTTTATGTGTTCGTTTGATCCCGAGATCTGGATATGGGTGATGTCACTGGATCAGGGGTGTTTATAGGGGCAGAGCCACTGGGGCACTGGCCCTAGTCAAAAGCTGATTGGCTCCTTGAGTTCCTCCTCCCCTGTCACTCACTGATTCAAATCATATCATTGGCTAATGATAAGGTTGACTCTGTATGAATTATGTCCCCCAGCTTAAAAAGTCCTAGAATTGCCCCTGCCAAATGTAGACATTATCATGTTTGAGTCATACCATTAGGAACTTAAAGGGACTAATTAAGTGAGAGAGAGAGTAACTTTGAGGCCATTGGCAGGTCAGGGACTATTAATGCGCGACTCATTTGCATTTTATTTATTTAGCAGATGCTTTTATCTACAGTCGTCTACATAATGCAGGGTCAGACAGTCCCTGGAACAATTAGGGTTCAGGGCCTTGCTGAAGGGCCCGGCAGTGAAATCGCTCGGGTAACCTTGGCATTCAAACCAGTGACCTTCCGATCCCAAGCACAGCATCTTAACCTGCTGAACCACACACTGCCATTTACCGGTAGCCTGGCGGGGGACGGGGATGGAGCTTCACCTGCCAAGGTTCCCCACTGTCCTGTAGAGTTGGAGCAGAGAAGCTGGCTTTCCCAGCATCCCCCTCTCCCCGCACTCAGGGAGAAACGCCGCACATGGGAACACTCAAGCTTACCGAGACCAGTGGATTTTTCTCTTTTAAATCTCGGGGATCAGGGGTTCAGCAGTGAGCCTGTGCTATAATTCTTGCACTGCTGGGAAGGCGGCAGTGTTTCATCAGCACTGATCCGCTCCAGAACCCAGGTCTTGTTACAAATGAATTACACAGCAAAAAAAAAAATAAAGCGGCTGCCTGTGGTTGTTTTGTTTTTGTTTTGTTTCTTTTTCGGGTTTTTGAAATGTATTTTTTGTAGAATTTGTTTAGCTTCCTTTATTAAATCTGTCAACCAGTAACCTGGAGTCAAAAGCTCCCCCCC
>JAABNX020000151.1:15233237-15244560 GCA_015163995.2 Mormyrus lacerda | reverse complement strand
AAACACACACACACATTTTCAATCTGCCATTGTACATTCATGTTGTGTGTAATGCTTCTGGGTCTTCTACTGTCTAAACAGCTTTGGAAGATCCAAAGACACAGAGAAGAACATGAACAACTAATATAGCTGCTTCATGTTGATCTCTACACTTGTGTTGGCATTTCATGGTCATACACATAGGCATAAAGACATCTTTAAATGTCAGGTTTCACATCAGTCGCAACAATAATGAGCATAGCTCAAAGTGCATTTCCCTAAGATACAGTAGATGTGCTCACTTCAGCATTACTACTGACTGGGATGAGTGACATGTCGATTCTCTCCATCGCAGAGGGTTATTTATTCACCAGGTTGGTGGTGGTGATGGTGCTCGCCATTCTGATGCCACTTCCAGGTAAAAAAATAAGTGAATCTGGTTAATCTGTCCCTGCATTCGCTGGTAACAGACAAGCAAATGTCTCATAAAAACTTTTCGTCAGCTGTGGCAACGTCAAGGTTTCCTGTCTGCGCCTGAATCCGTCTCCGATTTGCAGCCATGTAGTTGGATTCTGAGATGGTTTTTTTTCTTTTCTTTTCTTCATTGACCCGCAAACCCAGGATGCAAATGATGAGACTTGCAGCACTAATGCAGCGCATTCTTTACATAAACCTGCGTTTCGAGATGATAAACTTCTGTTTATGCTAAAGATGAATAACATGAAACCAGTCTGGGCAGAAAAATGTATGGTGTCATCAAGTTCACTGTAATTATCCAAGGAGATTCTATGTGAAAGGGAACGGTCTGTCTGCTGTAAGTAATTTTGCTTTGGAAATTCATATAATTGCACAGTGTAAATAAAGCCCCAAGTCTGTTTTTCATTGGTTTGACTTTCTTTTTTTTCTTCTTGCACTATTGCCTCTGGAGACCTTTTAAACTGACCTTTTAAATACTGTATGTCTCTGACAAATAATTTAATAAAATGTTTGCCTCCTTCCCCAATATTCATCATACAAACGTCTTTCCCTGGAGTCTGCCTTTTGCTGTTTTCATTCCTGCTGTCCATAAATCCTGCACTCCGAGTCGTGCTGCATCCTTCAGCTCCAGCTACTCTGGCCACGGAGGAGCTGTAACGTCATCTGTTCAAAGACACACTCTAGCCACCATCCCTGCGGAGATGCTGCAGACTGCTGGAAAACATAGTTCTGAAACCCTAAAATCTCTCGTACCAGAGTAGTGAGGATGCCTATTTTCTGGATTTCCTTAAACATTGTGGAAGGATGCGCAAAATTCGAAGCTTGAGATAGTTCTTGTCCCCTGCTCTTGTGGAGTTTGCATGTCCCCCTGGTCTGTGTTGGTTACTGGTGAGTGAATTGCCCTGTATCAGTTGTCAGTAGTGTGAATGTGTCACTGTACCTCTTCTGCCTAAGTTCTCCCAATCTAGATTTTATGGTCTAAAAACTGCTACAGAGTGACTTTCTTTTGAAAAGTTTTTGTTGTTTTTTTGTTACATTAGTCCGTATCCAGCATTTTGCACCATTTATTTGCACATATCATTGACTGTATATTTGATCTGCGTCTGTAATCATCTTCTGTTTCCACAAATGGGTTGATCGTGACTGCCAGCTTTGGAAGCAGCAGCACTTGCAGAAATCAGCTTAATGTACAATCTCATAGATGGTGAGTGGGCGGAAAAGACGGAAATCCAGCACTCTGCTCACACTTCAGAGTTTTGGTTTTCCAGAGGATTCCACATCCACAGCAGAATCAACCTAGCATTTTAAGTAGACTTCAGTTTGCAAAGTAACATAACTAACTGGTCATATTAAATGATGCAGTTTTAGGTTCGGGAAAAATCACTGTCTGTGCCTCTGTTGACGCATCCTGTGTCCAGCAACTCAGTTTTATAAGTTGTGAACGCATAGGCCTTTGGGGGGCAGGATTGGAAAAACGGTTTCCATCAACCAGCTCAATTTATGGTCTGTCTCCGTTTTCTTAGGGATTCCTGCCACGTGTCAGGATAGTACAGCAACGAATTAATAACAGGGCGTAAGATAGCACAGTGCTGAAGGATACTTTTTATTAAATGTTGCTGCTCCAGTTCCAAGTAGGAATTCATATACAGTGCTCTTGAATTTGTAAGCTGTTTTTGTCCACTTGTGTACAGCCAGGGGAATACTGCATATAGGATTCTCTGTTTTGCTGCTTGATTTGCTAATCTCTCCATTGCTTTTAACAGTCATCGCAAATTACCCCACGGATGCGGAAACAAGATTTACTGCCGCAAAGCACATTGTGGTATTTGCTCATTTCGAAGTATAAATATATGCTGTGTGACTTCATATGGACACTCGTGCCGTGGGTTATTAGATCCAGACCTCTGATTCGAAAAGAAAGGTTCCTCTCCATCAAATGCAGAGCAGCCTGGGAAAGACAGGTGAAAATTGAAGTCAATAGAAACCCTGAAGATCAAAGTGCACTGAATTGCATGGCAGATGGATTTCCCCTCCCAGTCACACATGCCCGTAGACTGTAGGATTATTTTCTTTGCTGGACAGCAGCAGCTGGTAAAAGCGCTGTCCAGAGAAGCCGCTCGCCCGTGAGTGACGGTAGCCTGTGATCGCTTGCTGGGCACTTTAAGGGAGGCGTCGCTATTTGTGGATTGGCGCTAGCCAATTTCAAATGAGAATCCATCTGGTGTGTTTAAGATTACTTTTATTCATGCAAATGGACTTCAGAAGCCTTTACTGCGAATAAGGAATGCAAATGGTTTCTGCGTTCAAACACATTAATTTCACCCCATTCTTGGATACCTGAGGCCTTTTTGTGTCGTTGGAGCCGAAAAGCATTTCTGCTCATAGTCATCAATTTTGAAGTTCCAGTGTGGAAAAGTGCGAAACAGGACTGATAGGAGGCCTTTTGTTTTCGTACGGATACCTTTGAAGTCTCTTGGAAATGTCTAGGACTGACTGCAATAAACAGACATTTAATTATCACTTATACATACATGCCTAGTCCAAATGTTGTTGTTGTTTTTTTTCTCTAGACAAATCCTAAGAAAAATATCTTCATGCAGCTATTTTTTTCCTGTTATGCTATATTTATTTTGAAATTAAAGCAGTAATTAATGATAGCTTTGTACAGAACAGATGCTTTTGGGGTTTTTTTTCTTGTTACACAATCTGACCAAACATTTCCCTGAATTAAATGCAAAAAGCACCTGGCCACATGCTGTCTCTGTCACAGACGTGAGCAGTCCATGGAGTGTACGCAGTCCTATTTTCCTATACTTGTCGGGGTACTTAAGGCCCATCCAACCAAATTTCGTACGTATTACACAAAGTACAACTTGATTGGCCACCATTTCCTAAGGAGAAATCAATGCCTTTAAGTCTGAAGTAGGCACACAATGTCCCCTGGGTGGTGTGCAAGTATGGCTTGCTGAAGGACAAGCAGGCCACAGAACAGAATTCATTCAGGGGCATAACCAGCATTCCTCGCTATGATTAAGTGGAACAGATGGTTTTCCAAGACTGAAGAAAAGGTGAAAACTAACTTATCTACCTGTCTGAAAACTTTGTTGTTTTATCAGAGGCAATTCTGAGAAGCTAATATATGATCATTGTGTTACAACAGGAAAATATAGGCCTGGTCATTCAAACGTTTTCAAGAGTCATAATGTACAAAATAACGTGTCCTATCTATAGGTACTGGAAACAGGAACTGCACTGGATTCTGTCCTTAAAATGCTGTTTAATTGACATTGTTTGGAAATCACCCAGGCTATCCTCAGCTTGTCTATTTTTGTCTATCCGATCTTGTCCTCATATGCCCCCCCCCCATCTGATGTTGTCAATCACTCACTTTGGCATCTTTTTTTTCTTCTTCAGAGTCTCTCCCGGTTTATTGTTAAGAACGTGGGTCTCCCCCCCAATGACCCCACCGTGGCCTTTTAGAGAGGCTTCTGTTTAGCGTCGGTTAGTAAGGACCGCTATGTGCTGGAATAGATATGTTCCAGTGATGGTGCTGTGTATGCAGAGGCTAGAGACGCACCTCTCCTGCGTTTCCGTGCCCCTCCCATATGATCCTCGCTAAGGGGAATCTGTGCCGCAGACGAGACCGGGAGGCAACCGCGCGATAATGCATCATTCCCGCTGAAATCAAAACGGCCCACTAACACCTCTGTTCTCCCTCCACCTGCCGCTTGCACGCTCACGGGCACTAGTGTTTGTGTTTATGATGAGACGTGAGCGGAGTCAGCCCAGGTAGCTGTCCGTGCGCACTATTCCACTTATCTTCCCTTCACAACCAGAGATGGAAATTACTGATGCGTCGCTGCCCGGTTATGTCCAGCATCTGAGAGCTCTTCAGTGGAACATAATTAGTTCCTAAGGGCTTCTGCCCCTAGGGCTGTCAGGCCAATCTGTACCTTTTTAAGATGCATCCCACGTTCGTCACGAGCATGAAAAGCCAAATTCAGAGAGGTCTTTAAAGAGGTGACACCATGTAACAATGCATTATGTAATAACTTGACAGAATGTGATGCTAGTACATACACCGTGTAGCAATGCATTATGTAATAACTTAGTGTTTTTATAGCTAGCAGACCCCAAAACCTTGTGATCCCAGCTTCCACTTCTATTACGATGATAATACCAGAAAGTTACCAGTGCTGACAATCAGCAACAAGCCCAGAAGTAACTTTTAATAAGCTTCCGACTTGCCGCTAGGAACCTGAAAGGGTGACTGTCTGGCTTCAAAGGATGTTGTTTAGTGTGTTTTGTATGGATTCCTGAAGACATACATTGCAGTGAGTTTGCACTTTTATAGTGGAGAAAGTCAATAACATAAAATATAGGATGCTGGGGAACTGAGAAGTGTAATTCAGCTTAACTTATTCAATTGGTAATTTAGGCATAACTGTCCAAATGGCCATTTTTTTGGATAATTTCCTTAAAAACAAGCCAACTCATTAGCAATTTTATGTCGGTCAGACTGTGTTGTTATTTAGAAACCTTTTCTAAAGTCACCTCAGATTTGCAGTGAAGGCCATCTAATATACCACTAGCCTATCATGTTTAGCTAATCAATACCTCATTGAGTTATTTAACTAATTAAGCTAATTAATTAATTGAGCAGGTAGTGAATTGTAAGGAATACATGCAATGGCTGCCGTACCCCTGAGGAGAGGTTTGGGAACCAAATTGTTCATCTAGCCATCCAGCAAGATATCAGTAAGTTTTCGGAGAACAGAAGAAATTTTTGTTAGTTTTTTTTTTACTGTATTACTGTTTATTTACACATGTTGATATATGCAAATGGTATAAGATAGGGGAGCATATGCTACCCAAATGAACAGATGCAGCACTTAAAAGTAGTGAACTTTGGCAAATAACAAAAGCGTAAAAAAAAAAAAAATGTGTGATGGTGGTTAAGGGAGATGAGTGTCTCTCGATCGAGACTCAAAATTCAAATCCTGTCATAGGTGGAGTGATGTCACAATTAAGCCCTTGAGCAAAGTCCTTAACCCCCGAGAATACTGGCTGACCTCGTTCTCCGGTCCGCGTTTGTGTGTTATTTCACACAAAAATATCTGCTAAATGTAATCTGTTTCCGGAATGTTGGTCGTGGATCTCCCAGGAGATGTCCTGCTGTTTTACAGTTAAATAAGGTAACTGATCTGAATGTATCCAGCAAAATAACCAGTTGTAAATGTGTTCATTGCTTCGGATGAAAATATCATGCAAGCAACAAAATACTATCATGAAATGAATAGAGGGAACTGGAGAAGCAGCCTGTTAGCAGTCGTCTGGTTTTCCACATATTAGAGGGTGATTTATATTTTGCCTAGAATCCATGCTGCAGGTAAGACGCATAGTGTCCTAGATGTACGGATGGATGGATGGATTACACTAAACTGCATTGTATTAACATAAAAAGTTCAGGCAAATTAATGTGTTTAAGTACTTAAACACATGGTGTGAAAACATTTTTTTCCAGGATAGGAAGTAATTTGTAGTTCATATGTGGTAAATATAATTATTATAAGAATTACTTTTGTAACTACAAACACATACTTGGATAATGTTTAATGAATCAAACTCTGTGTTCATACTTTATGAGAGAGTGTAATTTCTCAGTATCACGTGTTTGTTTTCGCTTAATATTCAGTCCTGACACTCAATGATGAGCAGAAAACGTGACCAGCAACAACAGACTTTATACAGGCGATTTGTGCAGCTACTTCCACCAGGCTTGCTGTGTCCTCTGTTGTGGCTGCTGTCTGTATTTGAGGTCAGCGCTTTGCGGTCGGATTCATCTGCCCTTGCAACCCAGATCTATCCTGTATCAAATCCTCAGCAGAGCGTTGGAGCAGATGTAGCAGCCACTTGTGTGATGTTGCTTTCAGAAGATAACACACTGGGCGTGTTGAAGGCTGTTTAAACCGGCCTGGTGCTGGGGGAGGTCCAGACTCCTGACAACTTTCCATGGGGTAGACACTGCAGCGGGGGCGGGGGGTGTCCTGATACCAGTTGGACAGCTGCTCAGCGGGCAAGTTCTGACAGGCAACAGACGGACTGGGGCACAGGGGACAGAAAGATAAGGACCTATAAAGATACAGAGATGCACAGACAGCTGGAAAGCCAAGTGGACAGCGACAGGTGTCTCCTTGTCTCTTGGAGAAGCAGTCAAAAGTGCTGAGTAAAGAGCTTGTATGCTCCAGTTGGTACCGGTTTCAGCTGGTTGCTAAGCTCCGCCCCCCAGGACTTGAATGTGTGGCGGGAATGTCAGGCATAGCTGGCATAGCTGGCATAGCGCATAGTTTTCCTGTGAGCTTAGGCCCATACCCGGACGGAGCCTGCCCTATCATCTTGTCTCTTCGGGGTACAGATCACTGGGGTCAAAAGAGAATGAACTGGGACACTGATGCATGGAGCTGTCCGTGGAGTTTGTGGTGGTTGATCATTTGAAACACAATCCCCTATTACTATATTAATTCACCATCGATGCTTATGTTTATTATAGCAAATAAATACCAGGTAATTGAAAAATCAAAAATCAAATCAATCCTTATTATGACTAAGTTATCTTTTGTGCACCTAAAGTACTATTAAATAGAACTTCTAAACTTGTAGTATCGCAAATAGTTAATTTTAAACTGTAACGTTAATATGTAACAAATATATTTTGCGTTATAAATTTTTGCCATCTTCATATAGCCAAGCCCTACCTGGAGTATAAATAATGATACATCTGAGAGATTTACTGCTGGTGTGTTTTTCTAGAAGATTTAGACGGTTTCCTGCAGCTGGGTCTGTCTGGGCTGATCTGGACGGAGTATGTTCCACTCAGCATTTTGGCTGGCTGAGATGAGGCTTCAGCCTGGCTGGAGGTTTGTCTCCTCTGAGGGTCTGCAGAGCAGCCGGCCTTCACTCACACTTAAATGTCAAAGGCAGACCGAGGAGGACAAAAAATGTAGACAAAGGACATTTTATCAAGTGTAAAGAAGCATGCAAATCTTTTAGCTAAAGCAAGTTCATCTATTCTGTTTAAGGAACACAAACATGATTAACAAAATGTTACATCATACTGGACAATTTTGAGTCAATATATTTATTTATTAAATGTGAAATATTTTATTGAACCAGATCAAGCATCCATTGTTTGGAAGCCTCCTTAGCATTACCCTGCTTCTAACTGCTGCCAGGGATGTTTAATCTAGCTTTGGGCATGAGAGCTGCAGGAGTCAGTTTCTCCATTGGGTTAGATCAAAAGAGGAGCTCCAGAGGAGAGGAGTCCCGCTAAATCTAAGGACAGCCAGCTGCTGCTGTTATATCACATGCAGACTCTCCCACCAGTCGAGCTTTAGGATTGGGGCGGTACTTTATATGATGGTGGACTTCAGGGTCTGAATCCAAGGTGAGGACTTGTGCTTCATCAAGCCAGATATGGCTCAGATGGTTCCTTCACTTTGCAGGACATGATATCTTGCAAGTCTGACTAAAAACAAACGTTGTCTCAATCGTGGAATTAGATTTTTTTTTTTTTTTTATTGAACGAAACTGTTGAAAATCCAGGGCCTGTGGACATAAGCCTACTGACTGGCGGCCCTCTCTCTCTCCTTTCTCCTTCCTCCTTCACCTTTCTGAGACCCCTTGTGACTCAGCCAGCATGGGTCTCATTAAAGCGCAGTCATTACCAGCAGCTCCAGCCTCGCTTGTGTCTGCCTACCTGCTACTGCTGACCCGGTGGTTTGTGCCTGAGGAGGATGGTTCTACATAGAGACGCAATTAGTCCTTTAAAAGAGGCTCTTCTGTGCATCGACTTCTCAAGAACCCATTTCCACAGCAAAATGCCTTGCAGTCACAGAATTATCTCCCCCTTGTCCACTTTTTTTGACGTGGCCGTTCCTGTATTTTGCAGCACACTGCAAATCTCTGGTAACTGTCAGCAGATGGGGCCTTCAGGTAAAATCTACAAAGAAGAAATAAATTTTGCAGTTACAAGGGTAATTTCTCTGTGGCATCTACAGACAGACTTTCCTACAGTCAAACATCACCTGGTTTTACGCAGTTTCAATATAACCACATAAATAGGCAGTAAAATTGACTCAAAATACTTACATACCCAATGAATTGCAAAATTATAAATGACCTGTTAAAAGTAAACCATCCCTAAGTTACTGTACCAGGTGCACAACTCAGAAATATTGCCTGGATTGTCTGGTAAAGTTCATAATTCAGTGACCTTACTGTACATCTACACATGAATCTTCTAACAGCTAATTTCAGTCAGGGTTGTGGGGAGCTTGGAGCCTAGAGTCTATACCAGACCATACAGAGTACAAGGCAGTGGTATATACCGGAATTGATACCAATCCATGCCAGAGCACATACATGTACATGCTCACGCATGCAGTCATACTGTTATGTATGGACCTTAGGTACTTATATGCCTAACCAGTAGATGGCACTGTGATCTCTGCTTAGGTAGGAGTTCTGTGAAAAATACAGTAAAAGGAACCAAATAAAAAGAGACGCTGATTTTGTGCTTAAAAACACTGATGTCGGCTGCGTTATTGAACGCCTCCATGAAACCTTACCAAAAAGGGCAGTAGTACACCACACATACCCTATGAGAAATTTTAGAGATACTTTAGCCTAACTGCACATCTTTGGTCTGGAAAAATTGTAGGTGACACAGGAAAAACATGACAGCTCTACATGCAGAGAGTGGCAGTGGGATTTGTGCCCCTGAAACCTGGTGGTGAGTGGTACCAGTACTGCCCAGTTCAGTCACCAGTGAACATGCAATAAGTATACTAGAAGGAGTTTCTTTGTCACCAGTTTCCAGTTGTTCTATTATGAATTATTTTGTCTTTTTCCTTTTTCATTATTTATAATTGTCTTTTGATAAAGCATTTCCAAGTCTTTCATGAATTTCCGTTTCATAATGGTATTACAGTGCCATCTAGTGGTTTGAAGCATTCCTTCGCATTTGCTTTGTAGTGAGGGAAGATGCCCAACTACCCCATTATACATTTGTGGTTGCCACGAAACTCAAAAGACTGTATCCCAGTCCACTGTAGGACATTCACTCTTGTTTAAATGTGGCTTAGCTGCCAGTTCTCATGAGTTGTATATTGTTTGCTACTAGAAAGATGTAAGCATGTACAGTTCACACAGAATTAGGGCAACATCCAAACCCACGGTATCTTGCACCAACTGAATGTCTCGCAGAATACATAATTTTGAATATTGTGCAGTGTGACTATTCTCCAGCAGGTGGCCTGTAGGCATGCAGCTTGTGGAAGTGTCTTACTCACAATAGTGTTCAAAGATCACCAAATCAGAAATATAATTCAGTCTTGATATACAAATAACCATAATACATATTTATTGTGTAATGGGCTCCTACGCTCTGGCAGTGATTGTGGGATACTGATAATATGTGCTTTTTCTGTGAAATATGCTTTCATTGTATTCTATTTTGCCACAGTGGATTGAGTGAATTCTTTATGCACAAACGATTCAACCATTATATAACTGCATAATGTGTATCTATTTGTGTACAGTAGGTAATTTTATTCACTTGCATCATCAGATTCAAAATGTCGCAATTTGCATATAAACATGCGCCTATTTGTATATTAAAATGTTCTTTTTTTTGTGCTCGTTTTATTAAGCCTTGTGCTTTGCGTGGTCATAATAGCACGATTGATTGTTACTTTGAGAATGTTTCTTTTGTGTAAGCTTGTCAGAATCCAAAATATCGCTTATAAAGAGAAAGCCTGCCCAAAAAGTATGCATATGCTGCCCCCTTGTGGCTGTCTTTATTTTTGCACTGAGCGTCGATAAACTGAATAGCAAGGAGCGTAGCAGGTGGACTAAAAAGCCATGAGCATTTGCGCCTATAACGTGTTGTCCCTTTAACGTGAAGTTTTAAGTATTTGTGCAATAGCTAATAGCTTCTGCATCACACGTACTTCTAGTGATTGGTTATTACTTTAGTATAAATGATCAGGGGTATCAAAGGAGTATGGATACACAGGCACTTGATAGGTGCTCTTGAATAAATAATATTATATGTAAAATTGGGCAGGGGGGCCCAATGTAACATTTTGTCAAGGGGGGGGGGGGGTGGCAGAATTTCTAGATATGTCCCTGGCAATTACATAGTTAAGTCAAGTCACACCTCCCTGGCAGATGGTATCAATCAGGCCACCAAACACACTTCAAATTCCTCCCACGGTTCAAGGATCCATGCCCCTGTTACCATGTGCTTCTTAGGAACAGACTGCTAATTTTAAAGTGTTATTTTTATTGTATTTTTATTGTAAGTATTATGTTAAAATTCAGAGAGAAAACCTATGCAAGTAACATTGGTAAATATCATTAACTTGGTAAAAAAAAAAAAAAAAACATCAAAAATTTCTTCATAATGTTGTATGGTGCTGGCCCCTGTTAAAATTTCAATTAAATCCAGTTTTACTATAAGTGTGGAATAGTAATATCCATCTTCCGACTGCTTATTCAAGGTAACATTGTTTACTGGTTATATTTAAATATTCTAGTAACATCAAAAACTGTGTCTGTCCATGAGGTTTGTTTTCTTATATTTAATTGTACAGAGTCAGGGTCAATCCTCAATATCAAAAGTTAATGAAAGGGCATGCTTAGACAAACTAGAGGGGGGACATGATCCAGGTCTATAAGCTTCTAACAGGTTTGGATGCTGTTCAACCAAATAGTTACTTAAGCATTACTTCAAATACAAGAACTCGTGGCCATAGGTGGAAATTAGCGGGAGAACATTTCAAGCTAGATTTAAGGAAGCACTTCT
>JAABNX020000151.1:15205210-15233137 GCA_015163995.2 Mormyrus lacerda | reverse complement strand
TCCCCAAGCGAGCTTGATGGGCCGAATGGCCTCCTCTCGTTTGTATATTTCTTATGTTCTTACGTTCTTAATCTTAAACCAAAGGTACACTGTAGCCATTTACATTTGCCTGAAGAGCACTTTTACCCCATTCTAAACCAATTTGCAGTGAAAAATGTTACTTTTATGAAACATCAAACAATGACTACAAACACTGATCTCTCCTGAGCCATCTTGATCTTGAGCCTGTTCTAGACAGCTATTATAATTGAAGACAGTCATAATGCTCTGATTAGCTTGATTTAACTTCAGCAAAATTTGCATGCTTGCTTTTCTCTGCCTAATGAAATATTAAAATCTGTACTGTGCACAGTTAAAACATTCAGGAAGTTGTAAAATAGTTTATGAATTTCTTTAGATTTTTTATTATTCATTTGCAATTACAAAATTATATTGTGCATCACTACATCGATTACTCTTCCTTTTAGCTATAACAGTAACATTTTAGCAAACTTTGTCCCGTCAGTGTTTGCTGATTGTTTCTGTCAGGGCTCCAAACTACTCCATGGCCAGATCCGTGATCCAGCCCAGATTTTCAACAAAACCAGCCACTCTTCCCTGATCGACATTATTAAATCCACTTTGGTAAGCATTTCCTGTTTGACTGGTTGTTTTCAGCAGCTCCTTCTGAGGCGTTTGAGCTGTACTAACTTGTTTGTAGTTGATATGAGTGTATGTTTCCATTCAAGTACAGACCTTTTGCCTGTTTTTTTGGCATTATGATTAAGGTTTGGATTCTGATTCTGGTGGGTTTTTTTGTTTGTTTTTTTTACTGAATGTGTGTAGATGCCTTTGTATTTTGGATTCTGTTTTGTTGAATTAGTGACCATGGAATGCAAGCAGACCTCAGGCATGTTCATCCCGGTTACAAGTTTGTGTCCAGTTCAACGCTTTATCTTCCTGTGTAATACAATGTTGTAATTTGTAACTTAAAAAAATAGCCTGTGTATCTCGGCTGAATGCTGCCACCTACAGACCAATGAAACTCCAACGGAGTAGATCAGTATTGAGCAGAGGTGGAAAGTCCAGGTTCAGAAAGTATAAATCCAAACCAAGATTTTGTTTCAACCAATCGGTTGAGTATGAAGCAGTGCTTGAAGTGGGAAAAAATACCTGGTGACATTGGTGCGGTGAAAAAAAAAATCAAGTCTTTAGGATGTGTTGGTTCAAAAACCATTTTAATTTAATCATTCTTCCAAGCAATAACCTATAGGAAGCCCACGCTAGCATAATAAGTTCATGGACCACCAAAGACAACCACCACTTCTGTTTAATGTATCTTTTTTATTGGGTTTTTCAGATAACAATGCCATCATGATATTCACAGTATAAATTGCAACAGTTTGCATTGCTTCCCTGATGCGATTGGTTGGGACTCAGTGGATGCATATGATAGGGCACTGTCATGGCTCGTGGGTAATGTAGTCTTTTATCGGTCTTGTGATATTGTCTATTCTCGGGCCACTGTCGCTGCGTTGGATCAGTTTCAGTAAGTACCGGAACGCAGAAAAAGTGGCGGAACCCAAAAGACGAAAATACAGAAGTTCCGGAACTGCGTTCCGCTGCGTTCCGGCCCACTTCAAGCACTGGTATGAAGAGTCACATTCCCAGAGTAGTCAGCTGGTTGGTTGAGACACAATCTTGGTCTGGATCTGTACTTTCTGAACCTGAACTTTCCACCTCTGGTATTAAGGTGGCAGATAATGCCGTCTCTCCCAAGTTTAACAAGCCAAACAGCTAGGAATGATGTCATCTTCGTAAATCTTAACACCAAAAGTCTTATTACACGGGAAAAATGCACTTAGACAATTGAGTAATAATTGTAAAATATGAGAGGAATGAACTAAATATGTTTCCGACATGTACCTTTCTTATGCTAAGCTTGGGAGAATGTCAAGCATATCAGTTAAATGCTTTTTTTATGGTAGCGAACTCCATTGTAACCACTGAAGTATCTGACAGGACACAGTATATCAGGTGCATTCATTAAGCTAATGTGTTACAAAGAATCCATCCATTTGCAGTGATTATGCAAAAATTGAAATGAAACTGTCTATGTAGATGATAACGTACAATTTCCAAAATACAAAATTCCCTCTGATGATGTCATCATACTGCACGCTTTTGATGCTCTAAAATATATTTAGACGGTAAATGTCCATTTAGACATTAATAGACAGTCTCAATAAATGATGACAGTGAACAATAATTTCTGGGAACGTATTGTACAGTGTTCCATAGTAAGATGGAAATAAGATTTACTGTTATACATAGTAAGTAAGATTTACTGTTATACAGTTGGTATTGTACAGTGAATGAGTGAATGTGTCTAAGTGGTTCTGGTCCATGCAGACAATTGGTCGACTCGTGGTTGAGTGTAATAGCTAAAGGTAGGGATGCATTTGTCTCAGTCTGTCGTTGAAGGTTGTTCTCTGCTTGGCCAAGATGACCCACAGAGGGTGGGTCCAATATTCCAATATAGCCATCAGTTTCTTGAGTGTCCAACATGCAGTTCCCAGTGGGTCCGGACTGGCTCCTGGAACTGATCTGGCTTTATTGATCAGTTTGTTGAACTTTTCGGCATCACCTGGGCTGATGCTATTGCCCCAGCACACCACCACATCAAAGACTGCATTGGCAACAACAGATTTGTAGACAGCACACAAGAGTGACCTGCATATCCCGAAGGATCTGTGTCCTCAGGAAGAAGAGGCAACTTCGACCCTTCCTGATTTTATAAAATATTTTATCATCATCCAATACAATTGGCTTTAAATGAGGCATACAGCAATAGACGTTTTTTTCTTTCTATTCTTATTTTTCCCGAGTGTTGGCTGCATCCAGTTTTGAAGCAAACTCACCCGTCTCACAGCGACTGATGACTATCATTACAGTTCCTATTCTGACCTCTAATTACTACTATGCGTTCTTTTCGGGAAGCTTTTTTTTCCTGAGAGCTCCGCAATAAATGGGAAAATGGTCTACAAATACTTTGTAAAATCTTTTACGGTAAAATCCTCCCTTACTATTGCCGAAATGTTAAGTTATTTCACCACCAGGGGGCTCATGGAAATATTGCCTTAAGTGTGTGCTGAGGTATCCGATTCACATCCGTAATGTTTGAACAACCGAAACGTGTTGGGCTTCACCTTACCTTTTGAGAAACACTACAAGCACCACTGCCATCATTACATTTAGCCCTGTAAGCCAATACGGCTAGCCTATTCCAATATTTTATACCTGCACCCTGGGCTTGTAAATCTAGTCGTAAGTAAATGAGGGGCCAGAAAACCAGCAGTCATCAGATACGGCACATCCTGCTGGGGAAAATGACTCCTGTTACAGGACAATTGAGCGCAGAAACGCACACGGCTGTGGTTAGCGATGCACAGCAAATATTGTTTCGACATCAGACCTTCGGATCGCACTGATTTAGGATTTTGTGCAAATTCACTTCACCAACTTTAATACCTCTGATTTGTTTATTGATCCGCTGTAAAAAAAAAAAAAAAAAAAAAAAAAAAAAAAAAAAAAAAAAAAAAAAAAAGGTTAATGAGTCCTGGTAGTGTGTGAATTCAGATTTATTTACATAAACAAAGCAGACGCATGCTTATTCGGAGTGGGTAGTTAACGTAAAGGCATCTACCCGTTCTGCGCGTTAAACAGGTGGAAGTTCATCATCAACTCTACTCAAGATGCTTCTCACCTACAAATAGCGCGCGCCGCTGAATGAATACACCCCACACGATCGCTATAGCAACTGGTTGCTATTAGCGACAAGACAAGGCTACGTCCCCCTGTGGAAAAGAAACGAGACTGTAGGCGAAAATGAGCAAGAAAGAGTGGGTTTCACATAAAGGGGGCGTGGGTATATGTATGAAACGACAAGAGCGCACGGCTGCAAATACAAAGAGCAAGTAATCGTTTAATAAGTATTGCTGGATAAGCGCAGTTCGCCGCTTAACACGGGCGGATCCGGGAGTTCCCGACGCAGGCACAACAGGTAAGCGAGTGATGCTATTTATGTGAACGATCAAGCACATGGGCATGGATTTTAATAGGAAGATTGATCATAAATTCTCGGATGCGGGCTTTTTAAGTTTAGTTACTGGGTTTTCAAATAATCTCAAATGGAGCAGTGAATAATTTTGTTTTGTCGTGTTTTTTGCGTCTCTCGCTTCCTTCAAAAAAGGTTCAGATTTGTTTGTTTTTTTTCGTTAAATTTTGGTTTTCATTGTAAGGTACCTAAAGAAATGTCACGATTTAAAAGTAATATTAAAAAACAAATTAAGAAATAAAGGAATACTTAAAAAACAAAAAACAGCGTTTTTTCCCAGAAAAATACATTTATTGAGAATTATATTATTAATTCATTTTCTATTAAAACAAAACAAAAAAAACTGTTCATTTGCATAGCTTTAACTTCAAGACGTCATGCTGTATGTGTGTAATACCATACCAGGTGTAACTCCTGCCTATTCTGTGTCAGAGGACATTTCCCATTTGGGATTATTTCAATTTCATTCCCTCTGTAATGAGACATGGGGACAGACCGCCTCTCTGATTCCGGCCTGTCAGAGGAACTGGATGTCCATTTGTGTTTCCAAATGGGTTTTACATGCTACCCAGCCCTACATGAGCCAGGCACATAGCATGAGGAGCCAAGTACCTACAGCAGCTGACCATAACAATACAGACCATCATAGTGTCAATGACTCATCAGTCCTTGCCTGCAAAAGGAGAGGAAACCATTTGCTTTTATTTTTAAGCTTGCCTTAGAGAATCCGTATGTAAACCTATTTTACTGGGGGGGGGGTTTGCTGACCACAGATTACGGATCTTGTAGTGTTAATTTGCATTTGTATGGCCTGTTTGGGCATATTTTTTAAGGATAATGTTTATTCTGTTTGTGAAAGAGGGTGGTGTTTGTGCAAACAGACTTACTGTCCACAGAAATGATCTCAGCAAATGAATCTCCTTATGTAAGGCAGCAGTGCATATGAGGTTTACTTGCAAATGTGGGCTTATAATTTATACATCACTTGGTGTCCTGACTAATGACAGATGGTGCACTGGGGAGAACAGCATTTATAGACAATCATATATGAAAATTTTTCAATGAAGATCTAAAGTGATAACAATAAAACCCAATAAATCAATTCATGGATAAATTCATTAATACAATCACAAATTTAATTTGACAAAATCCTAAGAAGTTTTCTATTTATCGTCTAATCACATTACAAATATTTTTCTCATAATTTAGTCTGCGGAGTACAGATGTAGTGCCTATGTCAGTCTACGTTCACAGATACAAGAGGGCATCTACAATGAACGCTGACTTTATCTTTAGAAAGCAACTACAGGCCAATATGGCAAGAGCTAACAGATAATAATTAACAAGAAATTGCACACACCAGGGCAACAAACATTTGTTTTTCTGGAGACAAGCTGATTATTATTAGTATAGGATTATTGTTCATAATAGGTTATGAGGTTACAGTATATATAACCAAAGGATGGCCCTTTCCTCTCAGTAATATCTGTGGACAAACAGTAATATTTAATATTTGCTATCTGGTTTCTCATTTTTGAATACTGGATATACTTATTTTCTATGACTGAACCAATGATTACTATAATAAAATTATCTTTAGGTTTAAGGTAAAGTAGTACTACAGAATCCTGTGCAGCTGTTCAGTGCACTGAAGTTGCATTTATCTCTCCTTAAATTCTAGCCGTCTCATTTTTCAGTCATTAACATGACAAACTGAATTGACATTTACATACATCCTTAATATTTTAAAAATTGTAGAAATAATTTGAATCAATCTCTGAATCTTAAAATATAAGATCTTAAGAGATAAGATAATCAGACAAATCATTTAAGCCGTTGTCTAATGCAATTTTAAGTGCTCTTTTAAATATTATGTTGTTTAAAGGTATTTAAATTCAAATGCAGATTTAAATATTTAAATATTTTTCTATATCACCATGCTTCAAGTACCAGCCTTCTATAATTATCCATTATGACGCAGATTTAATTTTATATAAAGTGATTATGAGTTAAATTATCATCACTAAAATAAATTGATTAATTTCTTATATTGACAGGAAGTGGTTACCATATATTACCATACCATACCATATTACCATAGTCTCTATTTTGCAAATCCCCTGAGCTAAACAAACAATTTTATGTTAAAATACTGAGATGTAAATAGTTTAATAATATATAAGGAAATGTTATATAGCTTTCTTTCATATACATTTCTGTCATTGCAATGTTTGTATAATTTGCTGAATGACTGATACATAAATATTCATTGAGCAACATCAGCTATAGCAACACAGCTGCCAGCGTGAGCCAATATTGCTTGATTAGACAGCTTTTTGTGATAGATTTACAGTTGTGGCAGAAAAGGCTAATCAAGAAATATTTTTATTTGAATTAAAAACTAAGCAATCAAAATTAATTTATTGCTGAAGTCATAATTTTAGTCTGGCATTTGTTTTGTGGTCATTTAGCTACATGCGCTAAGTGGTCTTGCATCCAGCTCTTGAGCTCTGCCTGTCTTCTTGGAGGTTCTCCTCACAGGTTTCCATGTGATCTCTCCAGGTACTTTAGGTTGTTGGTCACACAATAAATTTCTGTCTTGGTGATTGTGTAAGAGCCCTGTCATATAGGGACTCATATAGCGCCCCTCATTTTTTGTTTTTGAGAATAGGCTTGTTCTCCTGAGTGAAAAAGAAATCACTCTGAAATTTATCTTCATTAAATGCATCCTTCAGATGGACTGGCATTCCTTCCAGAGTGTGTCCCTGTGTCTCCTGAGATAGGCTTTAGCTAGAAGCACTTTAATGCACGGGGTTACACGGGCTGAAGCCCAGGAGCCTTTGCTGAAAAGGGGCCTCAACTATCCTTGTTTAATAAAATCACCCCACAGTCACTGCCACCCCCCCCCTCCCGCTTTGATAACTGTAATAGGCACATCTTAATGCGCCTCTGTGCTTCAAATTCAGCATGGATGGATGGATGGATGCTGGGCCAGACCTGGGTGTTCTGGTGCCCTAGACGAGATTCTGCTGAGCAGCCCCCACCATCAGAACAGCAGAATACAAATTTTGTCAGTTCATGTATATTAAAAACATTTCCGTAACACTGGATATCTGGCTGCTAGCCAGCTAGCTCACGCCATATTCACAAGAAAAGCAGTGAAATATTAAAAGTAGTGTAAATAACTGCAATGTCAGTTTTTTCATTCTTTCTCTCGTGCCCCCTTATCAAACGGAACCCTAGGCGGTCGTCTATGTTACTTGTCGGACAGGCCGGCCATGAATGGATGGATGGATGGGTCCAGCATGCATTATACAGTCTTACATTCTGTGTTTCTGATTCAAAATAGTGGTGACTGAAGCCTGAACAACATTCTGTCTTCAAATGCCGCATCTTTTTGCCAATCCCATCCAGTATCCCTTCTCAGACCCTCTAAGCTTGATAAGTGACTGTCCAGAGTCACTTAGGGACATTGATGAGATGAAGGATTGATGAGAATCCAGCTGTGCTTCCTGTAATGAGAAGTGCATTGCTTACTGTAATGTACCCCTGTGCTCCACACTTCATTATTAATTAGCAGTTACTGTCAGGGATTTATTTTGGTATAGATATCAGAGGTCTGCCTCTGCCTAACATGACAAACGTGGCTAGATGACCTGCGGCTTTGGAGTAGCAGTGAAAAAGTCCCTCTGGTTTAATCTCACCAATTGATCAAACAATCAAAGAACTTTTCTCGGTGTACTTTTCTTTTTCTTAAAAAAATACTCAGTTTGGTCGGTTTTGCTTGTTTGTTGCATTGTTATTAAACTAAACTAGTACTGGGACACTTGGCCATTATACATACAGGAACTTTTATGACATCCCATTCTAAATCCATAGACATCAATATGGAGTTGGTCCCCTCTTTGCAGCTATAACAGCTGCCACTCTTCTGGGAAGGCTTTCTGCAAGATTTTGGAGTGTGTCTGTGTGAATTTTTGCCCATTCATCCAGAAGGGCATTTGTCAGGTCAGGCACTGATGTTGGACGTGAAGGCCTGGCTCACAGTTTCCATTCTAGTACATCCCAAAGGTGCTCGGTGGTGTTGAGGTTGAGTTGAGTTGAGTCTGCAGACCAGTCAAGTTCTTCCACACAAAACTCACCATCCATGCCTTTATGGACCTTGCTTTGTGCGCTGGGGTACAGTCATGCTGGAACAGAAAATGGCCTTCCCCAAACTGTTCCCACAAAATGGGAAGCATAGAATTGACCAAAATATCTTGGTATGCTGAAGCATTAAGAGTTCCCTTCACTGGAACTAAGAGGTCAAGCCCAACCCCTGAAAAACAACCACATACCATTATCCCTCCTCCACCAAACTTTACAGTTAGCACAGTGTAGTCAGTCAGGTAACGTTTTCATGGCATTTGCCAAACCCAGATTCATCCAATGTGATTTGTCACTCCACAGAAAATATTTCCACTGCCTCAGAGTCTAGTGGCGGAGTGCTTTACACCACTTGGCATTTCACTTGGTGGTGTGAGGCTTGCTTGCAAGTGCTCAGCCATAGAAGCCCATTCTGTGACCCTGACGGCACACAGTTAACCTGGGGTTAATGTCAGAGGAAGTTTGGAAGTCTGCAGTTGTTGAGACGAGAGCGTTGGCGACTTTTACACACTATGCCCCTCAGCACTCGGCGACCCCGCTCCGTTACTTTATATGGTCTGTCACTTCATGGCGGAGTTTCTGTTGTTCCTAAACGCTTCGGCTCTGCAATAATACCACTTACAGCTGACCATAGAATATCTATCAAGGAAGAAATTTCACAAACTGATTTGTTGCAAAGATGGCATCCTATGATTGTACCACACTTGAATTCACTGAGCTTTTCAGGACGACCCATTCTTTCACAAATGGTGCTTGATTTTATACACCTGTGGCAATGGGTCTGTTGTTCATCTGATTAAGAGGTGCGTCTCAATACTTCTGTCTGCATAGTGTATGTTGTATTTATGCCAACTGAAATATGTACAACTTGAAACACTTAGTCCATCCTTCTATCACCCCTTATCCAGCTCAGGGCCACATGGACCTATAGCCAAGGCTAAGGTTCACCAAGGCAAGAAAACATAAGCATTTTGCATTGACTAAATTAATTTGTTGCATTATGCTTAATCGCTGCTCTCTTACTTTTAATGAGGCTTCATGGTGAGCTTTATAAATAATCCATCATCTTACAGAAATAATGTGTTGAGTTACTCTTGCGTCATACTGTGTATTTTAGCAAATTAAAATGACACTCACTTAAATCACACAATTCTTTTTGAATTATATCTAGGCAGACAGAAAGACTTTTGGTCATCCTTATGACGTTAGGTAACCATTACAAGCCATGAACTAGCATATCGAATTTAGCGGATGCAATATGAACGACAGCACAGAGCTTTGGGCTTCTGCTTAAATGCTGTTTCTGGTTTCTTACTGCTGTATCAGAAGTGCATGCTCCACCTTCACCCTTCTGCTTACACTCACTGGGTGTTCAGGCAGTGTCTGCCTCTTCAGGTTAGCACCCAAACCAGAAACTCACTGATTATGGTATGGTTCTCGATCTGTAGCACGAATCAATATTAAGCATTTGGGGCAGTGAGAGCAATGGCAAGATTTTGTAACATACTACTGCTCGTATAGAATATTTTACCCTCTTAGACTATTACAACTTACGACTTAAATTGCTTATAGTCAGACGTTTGTCCTGATAAGGAAACATGAGCTCCAGCAGTAATGTTGGGTTTGCCTAACAGAATAAGGTTTGGGTTATTTTTATAATACTAAATATAGGTGTCATACAGCAGGTTAAAAATATGGACGGACACTGGCCATGTAAGTCCCCTCGTTTAGAGAATGGATGTCGCAGGTCGTAACAGTGGTGTGAATGTAACATTCACTCTGCGTGCCTGTAAGTCACTGCTATGAGATATTACTTAGAAACCCAATTGTGATGGATTACAGACTGTCCAATCCCGCCTGTCACGCTGGGTGAGGGGGGGGGCTTCCAGTGAGACAGGAAGGGAGAGACAGGAGGGGTTGGATGCAGTGAGCACAAAGACGACCCGTGGTCCTTGACATCTTGGCAAGACCCCCCCCCCCCCCTTGTCGACTCCCAGGTGACGCTTTCCAATCTCTGTGACAATCCTCCGTGACCGCACAGCGTGACCATTCCCTTCACGCTAGCAGGAGGGTGGCTGCCTTGATGTGCAAAGCAGCACTGAAGCCTCCCTCAGACCGTGCGACCTCAGGTGCCGCTGTGAAGGTGGCTCACGGCTTCTCTTGCCAGGCTTTGGTAAAAGTTTGTGTGTGTCTCCACTGCCGTGCACATCTTCTCCACTTGTGAGCGGAACTTTCACCTAAAAAGCCACACTAACAGCCTAACAGAAGACTACATTTTAAAGTGCTTATTCATGTTTGCATACACACACACGCTGGCCATTTTTCGGAACACATTTAAGCATCTTATCAGAATGTGGCTGCAGTTCGGTGCATAAACAATCGATCCTTTATTGATCCCCATGGGGAAATTGTCTTTTTACGCCTCCTTCAACTACTTCTGTGTAGAGCAAGCTGTCTGCGAAGGGCAGCCACCCGTTGGGGCGCCCAGGGAGCTGGGGGTTAAGGGCCTTGCTCAAGGACCCGCAGACATGCTGACATCAAGATCGAGACTTTGTTCCAACTGTCACTGAACTATAGCGACGCTTGTACGCTGTTCATTTCTCACACGTCAGTATCATCATCGAAATCATGTGGACACAGATCAAGAGCTTCAGTTAATGGTCAGATCAAACATCGGAATGGGGGACATTTGTGATTCCAGTGACTTACACCCTGATATGGTTATTGGTGGCAGTCGGTGTGTTTCGAGTAGAAACTGCTTCTCCAAAGTGACGTGCAAGTGAGACAAATAGCACAGAAATACATGCTGTCAAGGAATCAACTAGACTGGCAACTAAGTGCAGCTAGGCCGAGCATCCAATGAATGCCCTGCTACCAGTGTAATTTCCCATGAATAATGTCTGGATGTGGAAAAAACTGTGTGTGTGTATGTGTGTGTATTTGGGTTGAGGGTTGAATATACATTACATTGTGGGGACCAAATATTTTGTTTGGTCCCCACAAAGAGAAATTTAGTTTTATAAACATCTGTGACTGCAATCAAAAAGCTAAAAATGTGAAAATCCTTGTATTTGGGTTGGTTACTTATGGTTAAGGTTAGAGCTGGGTGGAGGTTAAGGGTGTCATTTTTGAGAACACAACATGTGGAAAGGTAAACCACACCGAAGGGGAGGGGGGGCATCTGGAAATAAATTTAATCAGAATGTAACAAGAAGCCCAGCAAAATTAGATTGGCTGGGATCCTGGTGGAGGTCTCTAATTATTCCTCAAATGCCCTTTTTCATCAGGAGCCCTCGACAGCACTGTCCCCAGCTGCAGTCGGTATGTCAATCTAGCAGCGTGGGGGGGGGGGCAGTTTGCTGAAGGACAGCCTCAGTGATGGCAGGGGAGTTCCTGAGCAGCACTTTGCCCCCGTCCGGGGCGGCCTTGCCGGTGTCCTCCTCCCTGACACTGGAGCAGAAGGCGGCATTCGTCTTCGTCTTCCTGCTCTTCATCTTCCTCGGCTTGCTGATCGTCCGCTGCTTCCGCATCCTGCTGGACCCCTACCGCAGCATGCCCTCATCCACCTGGACCGACTACATGGAGAAGGACACCTTTGATTACCGCATCGCCTGAACGGACCTTTGCCTTCTCCCGAGACCCATGTATGACATCATCCAGAAGACAGTTGAAGCTGATGAATGGATCCCTACTGGGAAGGCAAAACCCCAGCTAACTCTGACAAGCAATTGCAAGGATTCTATGTATGGGATGTAACCTTGTGTGTCAGCTGACCAAGACTAAACACCTCAGGTGCCCATGGGAGGGGCTCCATTCAGTCTGTCTCTGTTTCCAAACCCACATACATAGACCTGTCATCTTCTTCCAGTAAGCTAAATTTAAATTCAATTATATCCCCAATTATACCCCTCTGCTTCTGATAACAACTCGGAGAGGTGAGCCCCTCCTCTTTTCTGAAGGAAGGATTTATCTCTCAAATGAGTAAATTAGCTTTATTATTTTTTTTTAGGGCATTAATTAAAGTACCCGATATGCAAAGTCCTATTACTTTTCACTGTCACCAACATCAAGCAAAAAATTATTTTTTAACTTGGTTCATAGCAGAAAAATTGAAGTTTTGTAATACCGTGGAGATCCGAAATCTCCACTCCATACTTCTGTGGTGTAGGATCACTTGAAACACTGCATTACGTAGGGCGACGACGTCCATGTGTGATAATATTGCCTATTTTATCTAGGTTCACCGGATATCTTTTTGAATATGTATATACCCATGTAATCCGCGATATGACTTTTCCGTGCTGAATGTTTTATAGCTGAAATTCAAGGAGACAGCAATGGACAGAAGCTCTGATCCCCTGGAGAAGCAGCATTAGCACAAGAAGCGTAAACAGATGAAAGAGCAGAATATTGAGCGGCCTTAACCTTATAACAGACACGACCAAGGTAAACGTCTGGGAACTCTTTGCAAGTCTAAATGTTTACACGTTTATATATAACTGCACTTTATGCAGGATTCTTGTGTATTATTGAAAGCACCTTTCTTCCTTGGTATATGTCTGACACTTTCAATGTTTTGCTTCGAACTCACAAGAGGAATCGATAGGTAAAACAAGGCCTCTGTTATAGTTTTGGTAATGCAGGCAAGATTGTTGTATGGATGATCAATGACCAATGACCATTGTTAGGGACGGCAGACATTTTTTGAATGCAATGTAAAGGATGTATTTTGTCTAGTTAACGTTTTGTTGAAATTTATCTTACGGTTTTTGGGGATGAGAGGTCTTTCAGCTGTGGGTCACCCAGAACTAGACCTAATTAAGCTACTTCAGCATTTTCCATTAAAATGCAGGTTTTACTTGAAGTTCTATGTATCCTTCTGAGTACTACCTAAGTAGTATGCTTGAATAAAGCTTTTTCAGAACTTATTGGAAATTAAATTCTAAAATGATGTTGAACTTTGTTCTTCCCCACTACATAAAATTAGTTAATTAAGAATTATTCTGATACAGTCAGGGCAACTAGTAATTGAAGTCCCAGTACTAATGCTATCAGTCTAAATATATGTATTGCATATTTAAATTAGTTCTAGATGAGTTGTGGAAAGATAAAGATGTGGAATAGTAAAGGTATGAGTTTTACACCCCTGTCCATTGGTTGATCGCGGCTTGGTCTCCTTCTCCTTGATGTATGCCTTAGAATGTAGCCTGTTTACAGTCCGTAATACCTGAAGATGTAGCCAAGTTCTAACCAAGACCAACAGATAGAAGGGGTTCCAATTCATCTCACTAGCATCACTGGGGTTTTAGTGTATAAATCCATTATGTTATTGGTGTGCACTTTGACATAAGCTGTTCTCTATGTCACGCTGTAGCGATTAATGCGCAGAATCAGCTATCGCTTGCGTTTCATGCACAGTGCACTTGTACATCGATGTGGCACGGTGTCCTTGCGGCATGCTCGTGACAACAAGAAAGCACCTGAATGTTTTTTTGAAGTCAACAGATAATGATTGTTAGAATTTAGATAGTTTACTAAGGCTCAGCCTACTTTTGGCCATGTATTATATTTTTCAGTGTTTCATGCATTTTATAATAAAAACAACAATAAATGTTCTTGAATGATTTTCTGTGTGGATTGCTCTTTGTCACAATGCAAGAGTTTGGCGTATTGGGCAAAAAGGAATATTAAAAAGCTGTGTCTCATCATTACCTGCTACCTGTATCTGCTCAGCATTTACCTTGTTATAGATCCGTGAGACAGTAAGTGGTGTAGCGGGTTTACTACAATTATACCCCAGTATTCAAGCTCTGAGTATTCAAGATAATGCCTAAATGAGTAAATATTGATGCGCATATTTGTATTCAAGTGAAGACATCCAGGGATAATGAGTGCCGTCTGAGCGCAGCTGAAATGTGAGTATGAATTGCAGTAAATGTTATTTTTTAAATAACTTTTTATAAATTATTACTTATTTTTGCACAAATGCGAGTGGTAAACGTTGCTAATACTATGAAATGTAATGTATGGTATTGCCACAAAAAAATAGATTGCATATAAAAAACATGCATATTTATTGCCTTATTACCTCTTCGGTAATTTGATGATTTGTGTTTAAAACGTTCTTTATTGTGCTGAAATATATGTATTTGAATGTTAGGGATATTTTGGGGAGGTTTAAGTGTGGCTTGAATTATGAATGGAATGAATTATAAATTTCCCCATAATAAATAATGGGAGTTCCTGATATTTGAGTTCCCGCTAACCGAACCAGTTACATTCCTACAATGGGGTTGTAGGTGCAGAGCAAATAGTCTACTTGGTGCAGAACAATGTGGGGTTAATAGACCTACAGCACCAAGGACTTTGCATTGCAGCTGGCCAGAACTGATCCTCACCATTGATCGCAACTCAGAGTTATGATGAGAATTTAATTAAGCCTTCCAGAAAACGAATATGGCTGTCTTACGCAGTTTGTTACCTTCTTTTTAAAATGTTCCAGTCAAGAAAGGACATGGGAGCTGCAATTTTTCTCATTGCCATTTTATTTTAAGGAACAAAAAATCAGCTCAATATCTGTCCATATATGTTTCTAATGACCTTCTGGTAAAGGTCTCAGTATACAGTAATATCTGGGGAGATTAAGCCAAAACAGAATGTTACAAGGCCTTGCTTCTTACCACGAACCTCCAAATTGCATCCAGGACTCAAAAAAAGTCAATAACTGTTTTGGATTTCATTGGTTTCTGAAACTTTCTTTTATAGCTTGCTAGAAAAGTAACAACACATAGAGGCCAGCGGTGCAAATTTACTTGTGATTTGTTTTCCCATCGTCCAGTGAATCTCAACACTGGCCAAAGCGAAAACACATCATGCCACCCTAGCTGTCTTGAGTGAGTCTGCATAATTATACTAAAAGGTTCTTCATTGCATAGACAAGAGAATAATTACACTGATGCAATTACTCTATCCACAGGACTTCCATTGGCAGACGCAATAGTTGGCTGGGCGAAGTAAGGGACCCAGCAGACCGTTACATCCTGATGCAATTACGTAATAGTGAAGCTCATTTGTGAATCATAATATACTGTTACACAAATTCACCAAGAAGAGGGCCAAGAAATTAGCCGAGCTCTAATGTCTTAAGGTGAAACAGTATGCCTGTACAAAATGGGACACTGCTACTATAAGTCGATTGCAGGATAGTATTGCGACCTGTTCCAATAGCATGGAGCAGTGTTTAAGGGGGGAATGTATACACATGAAGAAGATGGACCAGGTGTTATAGTTACAATCACCGACTTCACATTCTGTCATCACTGCAAATAAACCCAGTGACCATGTCGAAAAACTAACCGCTCCTGATAAGACTTTGACCATGCATATTTATGGGAGCATAGACTGTAGTGTCTTCGTACAGACGCAATACAGTCTGTATGATCACATGCACAACATTAGCCATTTTCTCTCTTCAAGCTGAAAAAAGAAACTGCACAATTTTACAAAAAATACAGTGAGGCAGTTTGGCTTAGAAAACGTCTGAAAGGTTTTCACGGCGTACTGCTTTCGGCTCCAGACTTATCTGTCTTGACTGCATGTGATTAAGACCGCACGTCCAAGATAAGAACATAGCAGAAGAAAGGAGCAACTGAAGGCGTATTTAGTGAAGGAACTGATCAAAGGGCAAAGCATGAAAAGAGGAAAAAAAAATCTGGAGGTTATCAGTCCTGTTCAGTTGCTCTCATTATGTACGGGCTGGAAGGCAATGCTACATCAGTCTCACCTCTGTGAAGGCAGAGATGGTTTGCTGCTGTATGCTTCCATTGGCCCTGTTCCTAAATGACAAACTGTTATATATATCTCTATCTGCCCCTACTCACCTGGGCTGGGCAATCATGCTGTACAAGAACTACAGGGTCAATATCTATCCATAGTATCAGAGAACTCAGTCGATCGTTACCCCTCCTCATGAAACGGTAACCACTATGGTTAAAAAAAACACAGGATCGTGAATAATTGCCAGACTGGGTCACTTTTCTGCCCGTGGATCATTTTTACACAAGAAGGATTTTCAGGGCAGTTAAAACCCCCTGAGAAATTTGGTTGCAAATGGGCCCCCTGTGTTTTAGTTCTCATTAACCTCTTGTTACATTCTGTAATTATCTAGCCCCCTAAAAAAAACATTACATGTATCATCCAGTAGAATAAATTCGCGTGCTATAAGCAAACAGAGGACGCTTGGGTCAACCAACAATAGGACAAATTATATTATTCTGACATTTTTCCATTGCATAGTGCAGGTGTTACCTGACGTTAAATGATAGTTGTCTGGTTCTAACACTGAACCATCCAATTTTTATACCATTTGACTTCTATGTGGATAGACCATAACGAAACCAAAACCAGAGCTGATCTTTTTTGTTTATGGTGGAGATGCAAGGACAAAATTAAACTACATGATCGATCATTATATTCATGAGAGTGACGATTGAAGGTAATACTGCCCCTCATTAAATCCTCAGTGAAAGACTACTGGTACGTAATATTTGACACCATAAGCTTCACTAACTGTGGTGTTTTTTATACCTCCTTGAAGACAGAACCTACAATTCAAAGAGAAAATGATTAATCATTAGTCATGTCACCTTTTAATTTTGTGGTGAAGATCTTCATTTTCACCCTGCAGTCACATCACATTCTGTAGATTTATTAAAGGGTCGTTTTATCAAGTTACATGACTTAACGCTGATAACGCTGGCAACAGTAATAAAGCCTTACAAATCTGGTTCTCACTTTATACAAAAAAACCCACTTTGATTAAATGCTGCACAATTACATTCTTGTATAATAGCAATAACAATTCATTTTCTTTGTCACCATCATAGCTCTTTTCTGACAGTGATAAAACTCTGGTAATGTACATCAATGACCTTATGAATGAAGACTGAAGTCACGTTCATCTCTTTGGTATCTATTAAACTATCTGTCACTTTCAATAAGCATAAAATCTGTAAATAAGGACAAGATCTAGATTGAACCATGCTTGAATTCATTCGGATATTAGCTTAAAATGCCATTTTGGCCATTAAGTACTGATAATATTTGATAACTACTTTTGCTTTTTATCTGTAAGTTGAAAGTTTCAGAGAGAATACAGAAAGCATAGTAAGTACGACTGCTGAAAAAAATAGCCATAGATTACTGAAGGAAAAACGTACATTGTTGAAAGTAGAAAAGAAATTTTTAAGCTTCTCTACGTGACACTACGAGCTTGTTCTCCCCCGGCAAACTAAAAACTGAAAAACTGACAGTCATACCCCTCTGTATCTCGCAGGTGGCTTCGCACATTAATCATTCATAAATTAATTAAGGTGGAAGTCCTTGAGTTGAATGCATCGTGCACCCAAATGAAAGGCTGGCTAAAGGAATGTGGACCCAGATGACTCTCCACACCTCCCCCATCACCTGTCTGCCTGCTGGAGCTACGCTGGCTTATATGGTAAAACGTGAATTGACCTCGATTTCCAGCGAGAGTAGTCGGCCCGAAATAAACGCAGCTTCTCAAAATGCGCAGATCGATACCCATCATATGTGCTGTATAATAAAGCTAGAAGACAAATGCTAATGATCTATCCCCAGCCTCCACCGGCCTCCCTTTCGCTTAAGCGCACGTCTCCCAGACACCGACACGGTATACTGTACGTGACGGCGCTCCTCTTCGCGTGTCACCGGCTGTCATGTGCTCAACAACGGGCAGCGCTGCCGGCATTTGATTTATTGCTCACACACTGTGATTTAATCCAAAAAAGCCAATAAAAAATTAATTGGCTTCTACACATAACTAAAAAGTATCTAGTCAGATGTTGGCTTGTCAAGTGGAAATAAGTGAAACACTTTATTTAAGCTTATTATATGTAAATTTATCCGTTATCGCTTTATCACTGTGGTCAAGTTGGTGGTTGATCACGGAATATGCGTGTGTGTGTGTGGATTTGGGTTATATAACTTTAATGTGATAAATGTGATAAAATTTATTTTTATGTTGTGGGGACCATTTTTCAGCCCCCCACAAAGATCTGTAAATGCAATCAAAAAACTAAAAATGCCAAATGCTCATATTTTGTTTAGTTACTAATGATTAAGGTTAGGACTGTGTAGGGGTTAAGGTCGTTGGGGTTTCGGTTTTGCCCATAGAAATGAATGAACGGTCCCCACAAAGATACGAGTACAGGTCTGTGTTTGTGTGTGTGTGCGTGTATATGTGCTACTTTACGTCATTTCTGACAAATATGCATACCAAGTATATCACCTTTGCAAACATTTTTAAATATGTAGAGTAATTTTCTCTTAGCTGTTCCTGTAATTGGACTCTGAATAGGACTCTTTCGGTTTTTATGTTATTGTTTAATTAAACTTATACATGTGTCTTTTCCATGCATTAGTTTGAGGACCCCATGAATTTTGAGTTGAACTGATCTTCAGAAGCTGCACCTGACACTTTGGGAAATGTAGACATTTGCATTGGTGTTATTATTCAGAATACAACTGCTTTGATGCCTTTCTCCTGTAATACCAAACCAGCCACAAACTGCATATTATTTAAGCTATTAATGGAAATGGTTGAACGGTAATGAGCTGACAAAGGTAGATAAGCCACACACTCAGCTCTTTTGTATAACTCATCAAGGATACATTTATATGCAAAGAGCCATAAAGGGAATCAAGCTTCTAACACCTTCACAGGCATTTATTTAATCACAGTTTTGAGAGAAAAAATCCTGTTATATACAGACAGTTTGGGTGCTTATTGTAGCAGAAATTGTCCCTCTGGAAGTTTTAAATAATGAAATCAATGGATGGTGAATGCCAGTCATAAACGATCCCCAGAAATATGCGACATTGTATTTAATTCAGCTCTTGAATCAGCTGGTGAGAATTTGTATTAAAATACAGTAATCTTCAGTTACTTGTCAGTAAACCTAGCAAAATAAATCTGTATTATTTCAGGAAAAATTGTTATTTATGTGTTAAGACTGGAGCAGCATGAATGTTCCGCAAGTAGGAGTATTACTTTACTGTATGTCTCCAAGTTTTGAGGCTACAATCCAGCCCAGCTCTTTGAGTGTGGAGTTCATATGTTTTCATTGTGTTCTTTGTAATTCTTCTCTGATTCCCCTTTCATAACCCACAGACTAACTGTTTGGATTTAAGGGCCTCGCTCAAGAGCCCCAGTGGTGACATCACTCTGCTGATGCTGGGATCTGAACCAGTGACCTTCTGATCATTGTCACAGCATGTTAACCCACTGAGCACCTTCTACCACAGAACGTGTGACAGACAAGCAGAGACCAATCAAATGTCTCAGCTGCTTGTGCTATTTTTTTTTTTCCCCGCAACTTCTGTAAATCATTTAAAACAACATATTCTCCTAAAGGCATGGAAGGCCATGCTGTGATGCGGGTCAGCAGGAGCCATGCATGGGATCTGGAGATGCAAAGTAACTGAAAGCAGCGAAAATCATCCTGACAGGTTCATTCAGATTGTGCTAAAACTGAAGGAAGACAGAAAACATTTCCCTGTCTCATTGGCACAGTGGTTAAAAATAGAAGCCAGTCAATCTAATGTTCCTCCAGGCTCTTTCCTGTGGCCCCAACGGGGACAGTCATTTGGCAAATAGACCAGCCTCTGACGAGCTGGTGAGCTAACTTCATAAACGTGGTCTTTCCCTATTCCTTAGGAGTTCATTAATTCATCTACACACGTTTATTGGTCATGCTCTTGCACCTATGGGCCACCTCTGGAAAACTAGCCCCAGTAGTAGCTACTGTTTCATAACAGGCCACAGAATTTTAATGTGTTTTCCCTGTGCGCACTGATTTCTTCTGTAATCCAAAGACATGCAGTTAGATGAATTGGCTTGTGTAAATTGTACCCCGTGCAACCTGTGATTGGCTCTCTCCCAGCTCCCAGTAGGAGGACCAGGTTTGGAAACACTGATATACTGGATAAGCAGTTGGAAGATGGATGGTTCACTGGGTAGCATTGCAGTGTCGCACTCAAAGGCTCTGGGTTGTAGTCTGGATGTGAGTAATTGGATTTAGTATATTCCCCCGAGATTTGTGTGGTGTGGATGTCTACTAGTAGTCCAAAGATAGGTCTTTACAGATTGCTTTGTCAAAAATGAACAACTGAAGTTCTAGCGACGCAGAGCTCAAGTGCTATTTTCAGTGCTATTTGTTTTAACGATCACATAATGTAAACAATCCTAAAATCAGACTGCAGCAAGCCGCTTGTGACCAGCTGTCCTCATTAAACCTGTTAATATTGGAGCCAAACCTCTTGATGCTTGGCAAAGCTGGATAAAATTACTAAAAGAGATTACAGGTTCCCTTTGCACTGAAACTTGACTCGTACCAATTCCGTCAACTACTCAACTGCAAATCACAACCACCCCAAAGGGGCCAGAATTACTAAAAGGAAATTAGGATAGAAGTCATTCACTTATTCTGAAATGGTATTCTGAAAATGTAAGGCATTACACAAAAAAAAATGTAATGTAGTTTGGATTTTTAAGCCAATAAGAGTAAGAGATAATTCTTTAAAGTTCCAATATTTTTTCTTTGGAAAGAAAAATCCAGTATTTAAGTATTTTGGTTGAAAGAAAAAAATATGAAAATGTATTCTGTATGTTTTATTATGAAAAAAAGAACTGTTATACAGTTAAACTATATAAAACTCCACTTTGTCTTTTTAATACCCCCAATAGTGTTCAAAGTGAAATACAAACCAACATGTGAAAACAGCCCATAGGAATTTGTCTGGTGTTTCACTGTAGAAATAAAAAATGATGCAGTAACATGAGAGAAAATAAAAAAGGCAGGTTAATTCATAGATCAAGCCAAATTCATATGCTCTACAGAATCAGTCCCCCCACCAACCTTAGAAATATGTTTCAACATGCATCACACCTTGTCTTGCAAATCTGTGATGACACATTTTTTTTCCTCACAAAACCTTCCCCCCGGAACATGATACACATAAATAAGCTTTCACATATGTTCAACAACACTGTAGGATGAAAATAAATTTTAGTCAACAAGTTATAGTATACATATTAAATGCACTGAGATGATGTATAAGGAGAAGTGATGTAGCCGACTGTGGCATTTCAGTTATTAGTGCAGGTGGAATGTGCAGAAGTGTGGCGCCATCTGCTGGTTGGCCAATATTTCTTAAAAGCCCGGGAAAAATATCACGTAGCAAAAAAAAAAAATTGTAACACAGGTGCCAATGATAGGAATCGCTATAACCATGTGAACGCTTTGCAATATGTTGACTGAACTTGTAGAACAATATACACATATAAAAATATACTTGTTTTAATGTAGCACAGGGTCAGTTACCTCTTGCATTTCAATAGTACAGGCAGGCATTCCACAAATTGTTTTCTTAGTGACCCACCATTTTTGTAACCAGGCAACCAGATTGCCAAGAATACTGCCCAAGATGCCGTGCACTGCTTGTCTCCAGCATGTGGCTTCGTGCATACAGTTAATGGTTGCCAGTGGTAACGTGTACGTTATTCCCCTCATCACTGCTTTTCCCTCCTGGCCTGTGCCAGCTGATTTGCAGTTTGAATACAGGGCTGGGTAGTGAATCAGATGTGCGCCTATAAGACCCCCCCATCTGCCACTGGCAGACAAGGCCCCTGTCTGTATCCGAGCATGAATAATGAATTGGCAACAATTCAAATTGAAGTAAAAAAATCAAGGATAAAATTAGAAAATATGAATTATTTAAAAGGACGCTAGCATTGTGATGACAATAAGATCAGCAGCATAAATTAAGTATAAATTTTATATATAAAAATGCCTTTTGTGATTTTTTTTTAATAATAATAATTTTAATAATTTTTTAATAATATAGCGAACTACTGATCTGCGTGTCAATAGTGAAAATGCATAAAGCAACTACCTTTCCGCAGTAGGATCAGACCACCAGGCGTGCAGTGCACATGCAGTGCACGTGCAGTGACATACCAGCAATGACTGAGAAAGGTGAAACAGAGATACAAAATGCAGAAGACTGACGGTTACCTTTCCACAGTCAAGCAAACACACTGACAGCCAAAGAGTGAGGGGGATCTGACGCTATCCTGGACAGCTTAGATCATTTGGTCCATGAAATCCTGAACGGTCTACTCGGGTAATCCTTACTCCTTAGCAGGTTACTCACGAGTCCTGTGCCGGCTCTGCTCAAACGTCCCGCCTGGAATGAGGAGATAAAGGATTTCATGTTGTTCCACCAGGAAGAGAGCCTCTTTGTGTCTCATTCTCCCGACAGAAGCCAAGCTTCAGAGTGTTAGGTGTTGTCATGGCCTCTTTCCTGGTTGCTCACTCGGGCCTCGCACTGACCTTCCAAGGCCCCTTTGCAAATATGCATTAAATCCCATAATATAAAAAAATTCATACAAAAACAAAGATACGAAAAGAACCCGATGCTTCTGTACGCTGTTTATGTCGGTCTGCTTTTAAGAGTTAACCTCTGTGTCAGTGGCTGTCGTCTCCACAGTCTCTACCAGCGTCACCCCTTCCTCGCCTTCCTCCTCCTCTTCTGTGGCCTCCAGGTCCCCTGCCTTGATGATGATGGCCCCTTCCGGAAGCACGATCATCTCCTCCCCTCCCAGCTCTTCCCGCCCAAAGCCGTCGCCGTTGCTCTGGCTATAAGCTATGGCCTCGAGCTGGAGACGGTACTGCTCCGCCTCCTGCTCCTTCTTGAGAAGCTGCTGACGATATTCCTGGGCCTTACGGTTAGCCTCCTGAAGCTGCTTCTGCAGCAGCTCGCGGCAGTCATCCTTCACGGGATCCTGGAGAACAGAACGGGAAGGTGTCACGTGTTTCATTCAAAGCTGGATCCCTCGCTTCATAAGCCCGGGGACCCATTTAAAACCGTAACCCGTAGCTCAGCCCAGTTAAGGTTCTGCATCAGCTTTGCCAAACACACCTTGTCCTTGGGCTCTTTGTGGTTGACAGCGGACTCTAATCTGCGCTTTCGAGCCTGCGGCGGCCGGGGCTCCTCGTCCTCCTCTGCAATCTGCCCGTCTGGCATCGCTAACACTGCTCGCAGCAGTGCGGTTATAGTGCAAACAGAAGAGTGAGTGCCCTTCACTGGTAGCAGCTACCGTTAACAGAGAGGCAGGGAGATGTGAAGAGCTTACTCTGCTGTCCGTTTTGCATGGTGACGAGGAACCGCTGGCCATGGGTGCCTGGTTGTATGTTGCCATTTTGATCTGTCACTATGGTGATAACCCTCTGGGAACCCTCTCCCACCATGTGCTGGAAGGCTGAGCTCTCCACAATGACCTCCTCAGAGTTACCTAGGGGAGGAAGACGACATCATTACATAGCAGAGTCCACAGTCGGCAGCCGCAGATGGACACTGCTGAACGGTGCCTATTTATAATTCCGGTTAATAGTGACAATAATCACAGCGGCAATGTCTGGCAGAGACAAGCATAAATTCCCAGAGATTTATCATATTTCTTTGCTCTGTCATTCTTGGCCACCATGTTTAGCTGGGCTGTCACCATATTCTGTCTACATCCTGACGATATGCAAAAAAGAGCGATAAATAAAAGAATCACCGGCCGAGGAGAGAGAGGTGCTGTCAAATGCACAGTACAGCTCAATCTGCTTCGATTAAAATCAAAGCTGTCACAATGTCAGATTTTTCCCCATTTAATCGGCATTATTTTTTACCCATAGCTAATTAAACTTTATGTCAAATTCAATGATTGTTGTATATCAAGTTTTTGTAACCAAATAAGCAATGCTGTGTTTTGATTTTGCAACATGACCACTGCATTTAGCCATCATTTAGACTATCTTATTATTTTAATTTATTTGTTTGTTCGTTTGTTTGATGTTGGTTTTTGGAGTGATTGTCTGCTGCTCGGAACCTAAGAAAAAAATTGAATCAATTTAAGTGAACAGAAACAACTCAATTAGTCATCTACAAAAAGCTGACAGTCATTTGAGGTCACTGTTGAAAGCATAATCAAACACCTGGTTGTACTGGTGATCACAGTCATGTGATGCTTCACTAACGGCCACTAATGTCGCCAGTACATAAGTGTGATAGATTTCCCTGGAATAAATACGGAGCAGGGATTTGGCCAGTAACAGCCCCACTGGCACCGTTATATCAGACTTAACCTTTCCGCCCTTCATGGATCTGCCGTCCGAGTACCGTGGCTGAAAAAGATTAAGCTCAGCTGCAGCATCATGCTGACATGACAGTGTGTGACACATAACATTTACTGGAAGTGTATTACTGGGGCTCTCCCACATCTGCCATCAACACCGGCTTCCATCCATCCATTTTCTGCAACCCCCATGTCCTATTCAAGACGGAACAACCTCTAACCAAAAGGACACCAACCCATCACAGGGCACACTCACATGCACACCTATAGGCAATTTGGTGACTCCGATTAACCTCAGTTAATTTGGTAACCTCAATTAACCGGGGGGGGGGGGTGGACTGCAAACTCCACACACACTTAATTTTTCCTGCCGATCTGTGTACGGTTGTGTAAACAGAAGGTTATGCTCGGCAAATGTGTAGAGCAATGAAATAGCAGAGGGCAGATATTATCTTCTTGTTCTGAACGAATTCTCTTCTTTGTCTGGGTTATTTCTTTCCACAAAATTGTGCAATGGAATATCTCTTTGTGATCCCTCAACGATTAATTATATATATGCGGGTAGCTCCGCACCTCCTCATACAGCTGCTCACAGAAAGCATCCACAACTACAAGTACTCTTCTTCGACCCTTTCGTCATCGATGCCCGCTCTGTGAAAATCAGTGCTGCCACCTACTGGAAATACCTCGTCAAATTTCCTTGCACATGCACAGTCAAAGCGCAGAAAGCCGAAAAATCCGGGCTGCACACGCACACGGTTCACGCAGACACCACTGATGATGAAATTTATGTCAGTCGCATGGTGCGCAGGCCGTAATGGCACGCAGAAAAGTGAAGTATTAACTTCATATCCAGGTTTCTTCTTACCTGAGACAGCTTTGGTTGTGGCAGGAACAAGATCAGACAGGCTGACCATTGCCGTGGGCGATAAGATAAATTGAGGACTTGTGACGGCAGCCACGGAGGTGCAGGCCAAGTTCTGCTCCAGGTTTACGTTCACGTGGTTCTGCATTCCCTCCTGATTAAGAGTAAGGCACACCTTAGAAAGACAGCAGACTTGAGATCTTAATCCCGGTTACAACCTCAGCAAATAGCATCTATCTTTGTTCACTTCTGGCGAGTGCAACTCCTTACACTCTTGGGTCAGTATACATACCGTGAAAGACAATCCCCCCAAATCTTAAATAAAGGTCCTTCGTCTCTGTGAAATTTAGCCAATGCTTTACTCTGAAATACAGTAAAACCTTGGATTGCGAGAATAATTCGTTCCGGAAGTATGTTTGTAATCCAAAGCACTCGTATATCAACGCGAATTTTCCCATTATAAATAATGGAAACTCAGATGATTCATTCCACAACCCAAAAATATTCATATAAAATGATTAATACAAAATATAAAGTAAAAACACATAAAACAAATTAACCTGCACTTTACCTATGAAAAGAATCCTGGATTGTGTGAAGGAGACGAGAGAGAGGAGAAGAGGAGGGTTATTTTGTAGGACGACTTTCACTATAACTAATGGAATCACTGCTATCTGTTGGCTCACTGGAATCTTTTTCTTCTTGTGCGACTTTAACAGGGAACCTATACAATTACAGCCGCTTTTGCCTCCTTTTCCATTTCGTGGAATTGCATTGCATTGCCGTTAAACAGATTCATCACTCGCACTGCTACACCCTTATTCGGGTGGTGCTTTTCTACTAAATTTTGACTATACAAGTGAGGCACGCCGACTGAGACCGAGCATGGGAGACGATTACCCACAATCCCACAGCGAGAGAGAGAAAAGAACCATAGGCTCAGTTGTGATCACGTGACGCTCGGCAGACAAAGCGTATATATATTATACTTGTATTGCAAGACCTCGCTCGTTTATCAAGTCAAAATTAATTTTAAAATTTTGCTTGTCTTGCAAAACACTCGCAAACCAAGTTACTCACAATCCGAGGTGTTACTGTATCTCCGCCCGTGAATTCCCGAATAAGGCCCACTGACCAGATTGTGTCGTCTATCTTTTATTACCTGCAGCATGAGCATGAGCTCAGCGTTGTTCCTGTCCAGGGAGATGTCGAAAGGGGTCTTGTCGAACTTGCTGAGGGCGCGGACGTCAGCGCCGTGCTTAAGCAGCAGCTCGGCGACCTTCTTGTGGCCGTGCTCGGCCGCCCAGTGCAGCGCAGTCATCTTCAGCATGTCTTTGGCGTTGACATCTGCCCCGTTCTGTCCGGGAGACGTGCCGAGACAAAGCAGGGGACATGGCACTACTCTGATGCTCTGAGCCCGCATGCAACGAAAAGTGTACCAAACTTTTAACGGGCCCTACATATAACATCCTAGCACACAAAAAAACACATTAGACAGCTAGTCGCATGTAAGATATTTTCATTATTTGAAGCAGATGTCCCCAATTCTGTTTCTAATGGCCTGCTAGCAAGCTTAGTAATGAGAAGGCCTATAATCACCAACACATGGTACCCCTGATCTACAAGATAATGACTGGCAAGGTTCCCCCCTGCCCCAACATTATGGCTGATTTATTTCAAAAATGCACACAGTGAACGATGACAGAATATCCAACAAAGCCACCACAATTTCCTGTAGTGTAGAGATTGGCCACAAGTTGACTGTACACACTGTAACACATAACAAACACAAAAAAATGGTATGTTTGTGTGGATTCTCTAAAATGAGAACAGCGTCTGGTTGAATAGCTCACAGTACCGCAGAGCCATTTACAAAATCCCTCATTCAGTCATCTAGACAGATAGTTAACAGCCGAATCACTTCATCTTCTAATTTCAGGACTTTTTCCTTGACTATTGTCTAGTTAGACAGCTATCTAAAAATGTCGGTGATACAGTCCCAATAAAGACCCAGTCCTGCCTGAGAAGCCATCAGTGAAGATGCTAAAGGAAGATGTCCAGCTGTAACAATCCTAAAGCATTAGGTGTTGGTCTAATTTCTACGCCGGCTGGCATGATGAGAATTTATTTTTATTTCTTGTTCGTCCTCAATGTTGATAATACGTTGGTCTCCACGGACTGCAAAGGTTTCATGTACACATACAATACAGGTACAGTGATACATAACAAACTCCACAACAGGAGTGAAGACCCTTCCTTACCTGGATGAGCAGCTCCACAATCTTCAAGTGGCCTTCAGCGGCGGCCATGTGCAGAGGGGTCCGGTCCACTTTCGTCCGGGCATCCCTGCTGACGCCCGCCCTAAGCAGAACTTCGGCGGTAGAGAAGTGCCCAAACTGGGCTGCAAGATGCAGTGGCGATGTCCCTAGCTGCCAAAAAGAGGCCGTAGGATCTTTAGGACTGGGCCTTGCAACACAAGAGGATTATAGTACTGTAACATGATGAACCTCCAAGGTTGGGGGTGCAGCCTCACTTCTGCTGTGTGTGTGTGTGTGTGTGTATGGATTATGTTCATATTACATTGTGGGGACCAAATGCAAGTATGTGCTATTCAAA
>JAABNX020000151.1:15157988-15170512 GCA_015163995.2 Mormyrus lacerda | reverse complement strand
TGACCCTATAGGGCCTCTGATGGAAACATGGAGGGAGGGCGTTTGGCTGCCAAGGGCCCTTGAATTGTGGTGGTGGTTCTGG
The DNA here is from genome assembly GCA_015163995.2 of Mormyrus lacerda. Lineage (NCBI taxonomy): Eukaryota > Metazoa > Chordata > Actinopteri > Osteoglossiformes > Mormyridae > Mormyrus > Mormyrus lacerda. Next base: position 15,170,430 of record JAABNX020000151.1, on the reverse strand, counting down.
TGGTGGGGGGGGGGGGGATTGGGCTCGCAAACGTTTTGCCCAGGGGCCCACACAACCCATAATCCGTCCCTGGGGCAGCCTACTCTGGCTCAACACCAAGGTCAGCAGCAAAATGCCTGATATTTTACACAACATCAAATCTCCCTCTCCAGCTCAGGTGGGGCCGCGTGTGGCTCAGTGCGCTAGGCTTCTATGCCTGTGATCAAAAGGCCTCCAGTCTGAGCCTGGCCTCCGCAGAATAGCCACATCCACTGGCCCTTGAGCAAGGCCTTTAACCCCCAGCTCCAGGGGCGCTGCTGCGGGAAGCTGCTCTTTGCTGCCAAGCTTGCACTTATCTGTATGGGTATCACTGAGCGCAAGACTGAGTAGGTGAGAAGAGAATTTCCCCACAGGGACCAATAATGTTTTTGCTAAGATTATTATTAAACCAACATATAATCTCTCATCTCAAAGGGATTGGCAGGTGTATTTTGTCATTCACTAATTTGGATAATTCAGTGAATGTTGAACACAAACGTTGAAAATTAGATGCTCTTGTGTTTTTTCAGGTGCAAGTGTATTTAAAATATAAATGGGTAAAACAACTCAAACCCTGTATTAGACATTAAAAGGGAGAAGATATTAAATTTCAGAGTTAAAATTTTTATTATATCAAAAAGGACAATAGTGGACAATAACTAGCCGTCATCATCAGATTACTCACATGAATACTAGGTGCAGGGAAGACCACATTACAAGTGGACAACTGTTTTTTTTATATATTTAACTGAAAATACTACTCTTCCATGTTTTAGTTTGGTGAACTGATCATTATTCAGTTCTTATACAAACAGAAGCCATGGACTGCTCCTTTAAAAGTAAAGATCTGAACTATCTGAACTCCAATTTATACAAGTTGGATCTTTCCAATAAATTTTGAATAAATGACAAATTCACATTTCAAGTTATACAGGATTTCATAGATTGATTAGTAATTATAATTTGATCATGACATAAATACTTTTTATTTAGGTTGGAAAAAACTTAGGTCAGTTATAAATATATACTGGGTATCGCAATAATACAGTTACCATATCCAAATTTTGTTCTTAAAAACTTACGATAAAGAAAGTTCCTTTTAAAATATTTTACAAACTTGCTTCCTCTTAAAAACTATAAAAGTCTTGAATGCCTATTACAGTATTTCCATGAACGGGACAAAAATGTGTTCTTTAAAACATCACGTTTAAAATGCTCATCATTAAAAACTAACCAGAAATAGCTGGATGACCCTACCTAATACTCAGGCTACAAGCAGGCAGTCCCTGTAAGGCAGGTACGCCTTTAGAATTCACCAAAGGGACGTGTGTTAGCACTGGCTGGTGTGTTGTAGTGTCCGATGCAGTAGCAGATAGCATGGAATTCTGGCCTACAGCATGCCTGCCTTGGTGTGGGCATCGTGCATTGACAGTGCCAAAACATCCCCTCTGCCTAGATCTTCTCAACATAGTTCCCAGGAAACATCCCTTCTTTCCCTCTCAAACGCCCAAACCACCAGCCTGATGAATCTAGGAGGGAAAAGAAAGCAAAATGAGCATCACAGTAGCCCTGTGATGGACTTCAGCAGGTTACATGCATGTTTTTTATTTATAGTGAAATAGTCTGCTAGATTCTCAGAGCAAGCACATTGCTGTAAGGCCATGGATATCGATTGATTAAAAGATAACAATGATTTACAAAAGTGAATACCTTCATTTATGATGTCAATTATGTCTGCTGCATTAAAGCTTAGCTCATCTGTGTCCTGGGCATCGTAGGCATACAATGCTCGGCACTGTGGGGAACGAGGTTTAGGTTTGGGTCGGCCTGCTCCCGGTTCTGGCTTGTATTCTTTGGAGCGTCTGCGATGGAGGCTGTTTGGGAGCATAAAGATATTAAACTTGGATTTTTTAAATCATTTGTTCAAAGATAAATCACCCTCTGGGGATGAGGATTCCCCAATTGCTTCTGTTGACTTGGCTGGTTACAGCATGCAGACCAATTCAGTTCTCGCCCTTCTGCAGATACATCATGAACAGCCAAGCAGAAATGGCAAACAAATAGAATCAGGGGAAAAACACTGCTGAGATTCACCTGAACCCACTGGGACTCACCCTGCAACTCCTTGGTCAGGCACATTCATGAAGTCCATGTTGGTCGGGGGCTGCTGTGGAACCCTGGATTGCCGCTGGCCTTGGTGTCGAGGTAGAGTGGGCTGCTCCATACTGCTCTGCTGTCGAATAAGGGAAGCCCTGGAGGCAGGCCGGTTCCCCCCTGGACGAGACCTGGTTTCAGCCCTTGGGCGAGCTGAGGAGGAGGAATGGAGAGAACAGACCGGGAATTCAACATTGAGATGCGTGGTCCTCATTACAGGCCGCATGCTCCAGGTAAACATAATGTAGGATTTCCATGCTATTCCTTTGCTCACCATTCCTTCCTGATTGGACTTGACGGTTGTCCAAGTATTGGCTCTTTCGCTTGTCTCGTCGTGTTGGTCCTATGTGGGGGGGGTGGGGTGGCAGTGTATGTCAGAAATTCACATGCCACAACCGAAATTATTAGATAGCTATGCAAAACGCATACGGAATATCTAGCAAAGATTTTGGAATCATGTTGGTGAAACACAGGCATTTAGGTCATGAGACTTTCCATCAAATCAATCTCTCTAGACTCACTAGAGTTCTTGGGTAGTCCTGGACCGATGGTTACCAACAAGAGCTTGCTGCTGGGTTTCAGAATGGCTTGGTCTCCCTGGCCCGTCTGGAACTGAATCTGCCTGGAACCTGCTGCCCCAAAAGGACCCCAGCCACCCTTTTTCACCTTAAACTCCAGCCTGGGGGAGAAAATATCAGCAATTCAGGAGGTACACAGTCTACAGCATTCAAATAGAATAAAAAGGTCCTTCACTTCTGTTAAAACTGTTACATCTTGAAAACACCTGCAGTCATGATATTAAAACAAAGTACTTAATCGACTTGACAAAAAGAGACACAGTGATGCGTTCTCTATCAAGCAATATTTCTATATTCAGCAAATTTGCAGCTCCAGGACCAAAGCAGAATGGTAAACTGTAAATGTAACATGATCACAAACAGCTTCAGAAGAATCACACCACATCCAGCCCTATCAAGGAACTAGGAAAACAAAGCATTGCATATTAGAAGATAAACTGTTACAAGAAGAAGGAACGACGGAGCTCAGCTGGGTCGATTTCACTGGTAGTCCTGTAACAAATACCCTACACGTGTAACAACTCCTACAGTAAGAGGTTATTTGAGTGTGAAACAGACATGAGGGTCAGCGCAGTATGCAAGACACCCGTAAGACGCGCTAGGGTCATTCGGGGCCCTACGTACAAGTTGTTGAACTTTATTGGCAGTTTCTTGCGGGTTTTCTCCTCGTAGCGCTTGTACAGCAGGCTTAGGAACTCCGTCTTGAAATTGCACTCAAGCACGCTGTCGTACTGCTCCTCATGGATGATGAGGAAGTCATCCTGGAGCGTGCTGGACGGGAGGGACCAAGTCTCATTAGCTGTGCCCCTTCCTCAAAATCACCCACATATTCAAACCTTTTAATAAACAGTACGACAAATGGTATGCAAGATTTCATGTGCAAAAAACACATTACAAGTAATAAACGTAAGGGCTACTAGGTAATACCTGAGAGAGACTGTTTGGACCTTGTCTAGTTCAATTTGCCTCTTCAGAACCTCTTGGATCTGGCCTTTCTCTGGGCCTTGCTTAACCTTCTCGCGTCCAATCAAATACAGGAATTTGGGGGTCAAGATAAGGTCACGCTTCACTGACTGTGGGTGAGAAAGAAACACAAAAAGTCATTTCCAGCCAGCATATAGCGACTCTGCACCTGGAAAGTTCCCTCTTTAAGTCTACCTCTTTACTCTCCACAGTGAACTCAGTGCACACGAATCAGCCCACACTCTCAGGACCTACGGACACCCAAACCCCATGCCTCACCTTGAACCTGCGGTCATATTTCACAACAACATCTGCAAAGTCGATTCGCTCTCTGCGGCCCACGAACTGCCGTATCTCAGGGTGGTTGTCAGTGCCAATGTAATCTCCCACAAAATTGCGGTTGATGCTGTTTCTCCGCCGCTCCTTCTTGTTCAGGAGAAGGTCTGATGCTGGAGGATAGGATGACAGTGTCAAAAAAAAGTGAAACACTGCCACCTGCTGTCAGAAGCCAAGATGGCACTCCTATGATTACTTGCCTAAGGAATTGCCCTCTACATTGTTTGCAAATCACAACCAAAGCTTTTTACAAAAATTCTGTAAAAGAATCAATTTCTATTTGCATAAAATGTGCATAAATTCTTAAAAAAAGTAATAGGGGGGGGAAAATCACACATATGGAACAAGTGAGGAGTCATTATTTCTTCACAGGCAACAGATACGCTGAAAACGAAAGGTCATGATTACCTTCTTCCCGCATGCGGACGTATTTGCGGACAGCGACGTGCTTACGCCAGGCCTTCTGGATGACGCGGGCATAGCCGTTGTATTTCCTCTCCCTCATCTCCTCTAGTAGGAACAGCTAGGACATAGTGGAGGCTTGTGTATACATGCATCAGCAAATAAAACGTTGCCACGTAAAATATGGGGTCTTTTGGTACTTTCACTGGAATATGATGATGACAGTCCACATGAATATGACTGTCATTCCTCCCAAACGCTGGTGATCATTGCCAGTTACTCGCAAGATGGCAACAAACTGGACTTACAGACTCGGGGGCCTTGATGAAGATCTTGGCCTTGCCTAGCTGGTACTGGTCTTGCTCCATGTTGACGGAACGGAGGAGGTGCAGAACTCCCTGCTTCTCGTCTCCACGCCACTTTGGCCATGTCTCCTTGGTCAGGATGGCATATCTGCACAGATGAATTAGAGCGGTGGACCAAGCGATTCTGAAACCCAGCAGCAATGCTGTTCCTGGAATGTTTCCATTCCGATCCTGCCTTAATCAAACTTATATGCTCCTTAAAATCGGCTAATAATGAATGTGGCAGGTTGAAAACACAGTGTGGGTTGGAAGGAAAACACTCTGGCAGGAGGAGGCACCAGGAACAGGATTGAGAACCACTGCGTTACACCAAAAACAATGCATTCTTAACTCACTGTTTGGCATGTTTCCGCCAAATTTAAGCATTAACCAATAAAAGCTTCAAGCATCAAATAACCTGAAGGTTTATTCAAGTTATATCCAGAACTATTCCCCCCTGAAATGGGCCTTCCACATTGCCCAGCACGCACCTCTGCAGGAACTTGCTGAAGATACGGCGAAAGGCATATCCGGCCCGGCGGACCCTGATGTTCTCTCTCAGCCCCAGGTACTCCACCTGGTGCTTGACCCGGCTCTCCTCCCAGTCGCGCGAACGCTTGGTCTCATTGGGCTTGATGCAGCGTATATAGTGAGGGGTGCACTTCATCAGAGTCTGCACCAGGTTGTTGGCCTGTTTCTAAGTTCAGACAAAGGAAATGATGAAATTTATGATTTTTTTTGAAAATCAGCTCTTCTTAACCCTCTGGGGTCTAGGGGTAGGAAACACACTTTCACTGACTGGGGCATGATCACGCATTTCTCCAAATATCATAAACTTAATTCATGGCAATTAATTTTTTTTTCTTATATATTTGTTTTGCCATTATACTCATCTTTATTTTAATGTATACTGTAAATGTTTTTTGTTTAATTTCACATCAAAGTATAGACATTGTAAAATGCAGTTTGGAACACTTGCAGAAACATAATAAAAGTGCATAGTAAGCAATGCTGGCAGTTTGTTTTGATCCCAGATATCTGATCACCAAAGTCTTGGCTACATGTAGATGACTAAATGGTGTAGTTGCAACATTCAGTTAGATAAATAAGAAAAAGCTAACTCATGCCGCTATTTCTGGCTCCTTTCATTGAATATGTAGCGACTTTCATGCGTATGAATGAGCCATTGTCACCTGGCCACGTCCCCCCCCCGTTTTTATTGCGCTGATGGGGATGATTCTGGGTCGCGTTTCACCGCTCCGCTGTTCGTCAAATTACCGTCTGAATGCAATTTGAATATGCGCAAATGCGGCTATTTAGAATGTGAATAGCGATCTTCGGGTGACAGCGACACTACACGCCCCTTTGCAGGTAAAACAAAGTAAGGTGACATGGTTTAATTTTTTGCAAATTTAACCTAATTTAAAAAACTTTAATACTTCCGACAATGGACATTTTGAAAAGAAGACAGATTTCGGATTTAGCCAGCGTTTTTGTTCATAATTCTACATTAAGATTTCAGCAAGATATAAATAGAAATAGACACGGATAGTATGCTGCAACGCCGACGATGTACTCGACCCCAGAGGGTTAAATGAGTTACAGGCCAAAGTAGAGCCAAACACTACACTGGATAGCAGCTCCTTCCTATTTTGTGCACAAACATCAGCCTATTTACTTCAGCAGTGAGCCATTCTGCTGACCTTGGTCATGATCACGACAGCCTCCCAACTGCACTCCTCATATAATCTCTACCTTGATCTTGCTTCCTGCAGTAGTGGGACGGCCCCTTTTTTCCGCCTCCAGATTCTCTGGGAACAAGTCCTTGATGAAGGAACTGGACAAAAAAAAAGAAAAAGAAAAGAAGTAAAACACAAAAGACAAGAAAAGACTCGAGTCGTATTTTATGCAAAAGCAGACACATTCGTTGTCTGTTCACACTCACTATTCACTGCTCTGCATCAATTCAATGATGTCAATAAAGAGCACGTCTCTGTTCCTCTCACAGAAGCCACTCACGTCGTACGACACCTACAAAAGCCGACATGTATATGGGGTTTGTCGCTGATCCAAATTCCACATTTGGGTATGTCTAAACACGCGCTGCAGAACAAGGGATGAGTCATGGCAGAAAACTACTGTTTTGTATTTGCAACTTGAGAGTAAATTTACTTCAATGCAAAAGTGATCCAAGATCAGAGTCTCTGACTATTTCAAGAGACTAAAATAAGTTTAAAAACTAAGACCAACAATAACAAAAAGATTTGTATAGAGCGCCCCCTGCCTTGCCAGCATAGTGGTGCACCACAAAGCCCTTGTTCCAGCTGTTGAAGTGTTCATGGTTGCCGATCTGCATCTGCAGCTTCTGGATCAACGTCTGGTCTGCACCTTCTCCTTTGGCATGCATAGTGGCGCACACATCATCCAGTATACTCATGATGCCTGGCGGGTTCTGGCAAACGTAAATAGGAGCGCTGCAGTGACGTCTCAGTGATCATCCATATGCCAGGCAGCACAGTCTATCATTGAACATACAGTCACACAATACACGCTTTAAAGCAAGATTCTGGACCGTGAGCGGAAACTGGAGTGTCCAGGGGAAATGCCCAGAGGTAGGGATGGGAAATGAACCCAAACTGTGGAAATGAGAGGCTCACACCCCCCGCGGTCATGCAAACAAGCAACGCGCCCCCTAAAAAACATCAGCCACGTCCAATCTGGGCTGAAAGTCTGTCACCAATGATCCATCCATACCATGTCATTGCTTCATAGCCAGCAGGCGCTGCTAACCTTTACTGACCCACCTGTCACTAAACCATTAATACTCACCAGTTTGGACTCTATGAGGTCACACACTACTTTGTTATTGAAATACTCGATGGGTGTCCATTTGATGCCCTCCTGCACATACTCCTCCTGTGAACAGAGCGGCAGACATGGTGCTTCAGTACCACAAATCTGACCGGAGGACCATATGACCTTCGGCGTTTGCAACACTGGGCCAATAGCAGGTCACGCAGTGCGACCGGTTCCTTACACTGGAGCAGCGAACCCCGAGCCCCAGAAAGTGTCAGTCTCGCTCACCTGCTCAGCCTTGAGAGTGAGCTCGATGAAAATCTGCTGCAGCTTTTCATTGACAAAGTTGATGCAGAACTGTTCAAAGCCATTTTTCTGTCAAGGAAATTTTTTGAAAATGTCACATTGTAAAGAAAAAAAGCTATAGCACTTTAGGTAACGCGTTACATTAACTGCACCTTCATAATGCCTTTATTATGCATTTACAGACTGTTCAGTGTACCTTCATAATGCATTCATAAGTATCATGCAAGTGTACTATAACAAGCTAACAATAATAACAATATAATAACAATGTTTGTTATTAATGTATATTAAAGCTGTTAAGGTATGGGCATACTTACACGCTGCTTATGAATTCATTATGAAGGCTTATGAATGCATTATGAAGGTAGTGTTAACGTAAAGCGTTACCTTAAACATTAGTATGTATAAAAACATCATATTCATTAGAATAAGTTTGTTTAAAACAAATTTCCACCCAGATATTTTTATGCCTTTTCTACTACAGTAAGTATAACAGATAAGTAACTCAATAAGTAGTAAACAAGGACCAAAAGCTGGTAAATGGAAGAGTTTCATATTATTCCCAGGAAATATGTCAGAATCAGAATTATCTTGGTCACTTCATGACAGCAAGGGCTCAATGGAACTGAAGTAGACGAAAAATTGATACTGGGGGAAGTCTCTCGATATAAATATCACTGACTAAAATCTTGCTAGGAAACCATTTGATATACAAATAATGGTTATTGACCCTGAAATAAAATCCGCAGTCTCTTCTGCGGAGGCCATAAATTGGGGTTGCAGTCAATTAATCAAATCAAGCGGAATAACTCGATGATATGGGTGACACAATTAAACACAAGAAATGTGGCTTTTCCCAGATAAAGGTGTTTAATTCATAAACACACAGATTATGCCTTTGGTGATGATGCAATTCCAGTTTAAAGTCAGATCAAAGTTTTTCCTTCCTACCTGGAAGATCTCAAAGCCATAGATGTCCAGCACACCAATGTTTAACTCCTCATGGTCCTTCTGCATGGCTTTGTTAATAGCCTAAAGCAAAATAAGCAGAGGGAAACCACTGCACATTTACAGCCACAGTCAGAACTATTCCAGTTCCATTGGGTCGAGTATAACACTAGAAATTAAATAAATGTTTTATACGATCTGTTTGTGCTAAGCCAGGCCTTACTTAGCATCATAAAGCTTCAGTGCAGGGCATTGTGGGATGGCACAGTTCCATGTCACATCATGATAGAGACACACATTCAAAAGGTGCCTGAGATACAAGCTTGACTAAGCCAGCCAAGACACTAAACTCACGTCAACGAGGTAGTCGAAAAGACGAGAGTAGAGGGCTTTGGAGAGGGCGTCCCGTGTGAAGGCAGCCTGCTCCGTGTTCAGGGTGACTGAAATCGTCTCTGACTTGCCCCCCCACTTGCTGTCCATGATGCGACTGGTCAATTTATTTTTCAGGCCTTCCTGGTTAATGCCCAACAGGTAGGCGGGAAAGGCCAGGACTGAGGAGGGAGACAGGAATAAAAGCAGGGTAATTGCAGGCATGAACACAATATGATTTAGATCATTAACTGCTGAACAAGGTCACATCAGGTTGGGGAGCATGCACTGGTACAGCACGTTGCCACGCCCTCCAACGAAACAAGACGAAACACCTTGGGATCCCGGGCTTATGCGTAGCCCAGCTCCATCCTCCAGAAATGTCCACCTATCTGACACAGCCAGGATTTGCGTGGGCATCCCTTAGACTTGGTCCAGCCTCTCGTGTCGTCAGCAGTGAGGATCCTGTGAGCTAGATCACCCTCAGGGAAATGCGTCACAATGCCATAACCGATGCTCCCTCACAATGCAGGTTATGTGCCTCATTTGAGACTCTTTGAGCAACGGCTTTTTCGACACAAAGTCAAACCAGCCTTACCCAAGGATTCTCCAAAGAGACACAGTACCTAAGGAGTCCAGTCTTTGTCTCAGGTCACTGGATAGTATCCTTGTCTTGCAGCCATACAAGTAAGAAAAGAAGGATCAGGACTCGAGACTTGGATCGTCGTCCTCTCACAAAGATATCCAAAACATGACACACTTCTTTTCAGAAACCTCATGACCTCTTCAGATCTTGATTTTGTTCCAGGACACTTGCAAACAGACGCTCAGATCAGAGCCTCCATTGACTCACAGCATTGTTGGCAAAGTAAAGATTGGTAAATCTTTCCACACCAACAGATGCCCCACAGATGATTGACCCCACAACCCTGTGCAAAAGCACTAAACAGAGTAGGAGGAAGAACACAGCAACACGCCCTGATGCCCTGATGAAGCCCAGAATCCCTTGGGAAGAATGCAGAGATTCGGCCTCCACTCTGCACAGCACTTACAGTACCAGTGCGCAATGTCAAGGAAAATTGGGGCTACTTTCGCCATGTTCACCAGACCGGTGAGGACCGACAGAGTCCTCATAGCCAGCGCTGTCAGTGTCCATGGTCAGATTGAAGTCACCCATGACCAAAAGAGTGTCACCTCATGGGCACCCACCAACCACCTAATGAAATTATGAATAAAATATCGCCCTCACCAACATATCACTCACCGCAGTCTCAGTAGACTTCCAGAGTGTGCTGTCGCCCAAGTCCCATAATATACTCGTTGAAAGGAGTGTCAATGGACACTATTGGGAGGAGCTTATCCGTCACAGCAATAGCTACTACCAGAGTATGGCAGCTACCAGGGCGACCAGACCAATAATAGGCGTACCCACCTACAGAGTTCTGGCCACTCCCTGGTCTGTGTACCTTAGAGTGCGCCACCAATGAAATGTAGAGTTTAGAAAGCACCTACACAACATGGCAAGAGGGTTATCACGCTGGAAAGACGAGACATTCCACGTGCCTGCCGGACAGATTGCTTTAAATCATGACCCGAGTTCCGCCATGCAGCAGGTGACGCCACACCAGTTCCAAATGCCAACAGACCTGTCCCCATCGGCTCTCCGGCGGTTCCGACTCTTCTGGAGACGAGGCTCCCGAAGGCTTTCCCCCGTCCCCTTCACCACGCGCGCAGCCTTCCCGCGGGCGGCTGTAGCAGGGCTACTACTCCCACGAAGAGCAGAAAAAGGTACCGTCTGCCATTTGAGCAGGGTGAAGTTTTTACGGTGACTGGAGTGCTAATCCTGCCACCAACCCCCAATTTATTTTCCTTGCCAGGCCACGTGGTGCACGGCAGCCATTTGTAAACACACCCAACTAAATGATGAAATACCGTATGTAGATTCCAAACTTAGCTAGCGTAAAAGCACAGATCTGCTGTGCATTCGCAAACTCTAATCGAGCCCAGACTTACAAAAGGACTGCCATAAAGCGTATTAGACATCTGAGTGAAATACAATGGTTTGCAATGATGAGAGCATGCACTGCTTCGTGACGCTTGTGAAAACATTGTGCAGCTACGGCAGTTTATTGGCTGGAGGTGCAGCGTATACTTTCATTATTGCTATATTATTATTGTTCTGACTTTCAAATTTGATTCAGAGACTAACGGAATGGATCTTGCGCGAACCTTGAGGATTTTAATCGCATATTATTTCAAGTTTCATACAATAATTACACGTTAACTCGGTATTCCTAGCATGTCACCAACACACATCAGACATGCACGTCCTTCACATCCTCCAGTCGTACGTAGCTACCACCGAAACCGCTACACACATTCAAAGGCACTTAAAAAAACAGACTCACAGTCAGTGCTCTCCACCACAGCGTAGTTGCCCTCCTCTCGGAAGGCGATGTTGCCCAGGTGCAGGATGCCCGCCACGATCTGCAGCACGGCAGCCTGATCGTCCTCGGTGAGGCCCACCACCTCCATGGCGTTCTGCAGACACATGCAGCCACAAGCTCACGTGCTGCAGTACAGCGCAGGCTCACCAGAGCGGAGGACTGTTTTGGAACTCGCGGTCATGCATTTTTTCCCATACACTGTACGTGGGACTTTCCTTTATTAAGAAATGTAGGCATATGTATATTTATATACATACTCGTTAGATAAGATTAACTTCAGTTTGGCTTATTTAAAGTTATAACATTGCGTTTCATAATGTATCCGTTTATGTAGGCTATTTTATGCCTTTTGATGGATCGCTTGGAAATGATGGCTTTATTGCTATGTTCCATTCATATTATGTTCAGGGGTATTTGTAAGACGACACATTGTTATGGTTTCATTTCATACTTTTTTCCCCCCAGAGTGCCTCAGCGTCTCGGTCCAGGTCCAGACCACAGTCCATCTATGGGTGACCTCTGCTATAGAGTATACCCAACACTGCATCTGTCCAGGTCCAGACCACAGTCCATCTATGGGTGACCTCTGCTATAGAGTATACCCAACACTGCATCTGTCCAGGTCCAGACCACAGTCCATCTATGGGTGACCTCTGCTATAGAGTATACCCAACACTGCATCTGTCCAGGTCCAGACCACAGTTCATCTATGGGTGACCTCTGCTATAGAGTATACCCAACACTGCATCTGTCCAGGTCCAGACCACAGTCCATCTATGGG
>JAABNX020000151.1:15142959-15154984 GCA_015163995.2 Mormyrus lacerda | reverse complement strand
ATGGTATGCCAGCCGCTATACTGCATCACAGTATGGTATGCCAGCCGCTATACTGCATCACAGTATGGTATGCCAGCCGCTATACTGCATCACAGTATGGTATGCCAGCTGCTCATCCGCAGACAGTAGAGCCCTGAGGAAGTTTCTCTCTGCCCCAAAAGCCACTGGCTAATCTCTGCCATCCCTGGAAGCCATTGCTGCCCCTCCAAAGCCCAAAACATCCTGAGAGACTCCGCCCGTCTCCCTCTGCTGCCCTCTGGAAGGCAATAAGGGGGTCATAAGACCACAAACAACAAAAACAAAAAAATCTGTGTTCAATATCAGCCTTTAGTGATCAAAAAAACAAGTGAAATAACGATTCTTTTTATTTACCTTAGTCACCCAAAGTATTTATATTTACTACCTGCCTCCTATTGGTTGATTTTATATATGCAAATACAAACAAGTACTTATTTGTATACCTGTTTTTTGTCATTTTTCTTTTCTTCTTATCTTTCATTACACTGAACAGAAGCGGCACTCCTAGTTTTGTTGTGTATTTAGTTTACAATGACAACAAAGCTTCTGTTCGATTCTATTCTCCAAATTGCAGAAACAGCCTCTGCAAGTTAATCTCCCCATAGTATTTAAGGCAGTTTTGCCAGTAAATTAAGACCAAAACAAAACAATATAATTACAACTGTAAGCATGTTTATCACTACAGACATGTGACCAAACTCAACAGTATGATTTGGATGGAATTTAGTTAATTGTGATTATGATATTTTTGATTTTTTAATTTACGTTTATTTTCACAGTGTAGATAAGGTTTTATTTTATTGGTTTACAACTGTTCCAGATTGTGTTTGCAGTTTTAATAATAAATAGCTTCAGAACAAATTCAATTCCCTGCTGTACCAAAACTGTACCAAACCACGAACCCAAAACCAAGAGTTGTACCAAACGGTGACTTGTGTGCACCGTTAGACCTCTAGTCCAGCTGTTATTTCCCTGGGGATTAATGGAGCACCTGCCCATCTAGGAGGAGCTCACCTGAACCTTGGGGCCTCCGCCAGACACTTTGGAGATGTAGCTCATGATGTACTTGGCAGCCACCGTCTTCCCAGCTCCACTCTCTCCACTGGCGTGACAAAGACCAAGACAAACCACGTCAAGCTCAGACTGTCGACGCGGACAATGGCAAACGCCGCGAAAAGAAAAACCAAGAAGGACCAGGCGTGCGGAACCTGACCCATGTAAGGCTGGTGTGGGTGCGGCTTTTTGGGACGACCTCTCAATCGGCTAATAATAACGCGGTGGTCCTCAACTTCAGTCCTGGGGACCCACTGTTATTGGTTGACTGAGAAATCTTCACAAAAACCCGCACCAACGGCGGCCCTCCGTGGATCAGGATTCCTACCCCTGCGTTAGGCCGAAAACCGGGCATAGGGAGTGACAAATTGCGGTTTCCTGTAGCATTTATCATCACCCACTTCACGTGAGCTTTGTCCTGAGGCTCCAGCACCCAGTGGTCTCACCTAATAATGACACATTGATTCTCCGAGTCGATCATCATGTTGCGGTACATGTTGTCTGCCAGGGCGTAGATGTGAGGGGGGTTCTCATACTGGGCCTGAGGAAGAAATCAACACCGCCACCATTACCTCCATCATCGTCAGCGTAACCATCACTATTAACTTCTAACAATAGAGCGATTAGGCTGATGTTGAGTACGGTATGATGTTTCTTTTGAACCCAGAGTGAACTACAACTGAGCTAAAATAACCTCCTAACCTCCTTATTTACAGCCAATTTAAACCTATTAGTACTATTAAAATTGACTGATTATGCATTTAAACTTATTGGTGCTCAGTTTAGCATAGTCATACCCAGCATTGAGGACACCAAGGTGAAGTCTTCAGTGTTTTTTCGGAAGGAATGCGATTTCATGCCACTATATATTAGAATATGGATTGTATAATAGTGAAATCAAATGGGCTCTATTATCTGCGTAACACTCATTCATTCTTGAAAAGCACAGTTAAGAGTGTCAACCAAATGAAGTTAGGGCTCGATATATCGTTTCAGCATTATCATCGCCATGTGCGCATGCCTAATAATCAAATCGCATTTGTAGGCCCTGCTTTATGTATGTTGACAACAGCTGGGACCAACATTTCACGCATTATTGGTAGATAAATTATATTCGGCTATAGCGTATTATTTCAGGTAATTTCATTTCCTTTCCCGTTTTATAAATATCTGAAGTGAAAGTGATCAATTGTCATTGCTGACAACCGCGAAATGCGTCCTCTGCATTTAACCTGTATGTGACATAGTGATGCGAAGCTAATTCAGCGCCCAGGGTTCAGTGCCTTTCTGGTCGGGGATTCGAACCAGAAACCTTTTGATCACAAGTGAACTTCCCTAATCATTAGGCTACCCATGCCCTGTTAAGACTGCTTAATGCTGTTCTCAGAAATTTCACATATTATGTGATATTGTGCAGCTCTAAATCATGTCATATCAAATGCGGTGAAAATGCTGGAGTGAATCACAAGGGTAAACAAATAAGTAACACCATGGTAAAGCAGGCACAGAGAGGAGTTAATGGAGAGGCACCTGGAGTTAATCAGTGACTGCTGGCAATGCAAAATCCATTCAGCAGCTGACTGGCTGAGGCATGGAGTAGAACTAAACAGGCAGACAGGCGCCTCATGATGCCGCATACATCTCAATACTGATGATTCACGCTGGTCTTTTAGTCAAACTTCCATTTATTAACCATAATCCCTTATGCAATGCAGGCTCCCAGCAATATTTCACATGCGACTGCGTTAATCAGCAAGCCTGCATAAGATGATCACATCTGCATTGCAGTGCTCAGCTCGTCTGCCTCGCTGCACGTTCCCGTAGTGAAAAGGAAACTAAGAATAGGTATTATTGGGAAAACAGGTAGATGTGACAGCACTGGAGAGCTGCAGGCCAGTGGAGGGAGGAGGACAGTGCGGGAGATACGCAGAGAGCAGCAGCAGGTCCACACTTGCTAAAGCGCAACCTTGCGGCTTTTGCTCCAACAACTAATCGCTAGCCTATCCCTGCAGCTCTTGGTTTAAAGTTCCTGCCAATCAGACTGCGATCTAAGATCCTTACAAAGCACCGCCCACGCACTGATATAACAAAGCATTCAGCATAGCACGAAGAATTACTTGGAACAACTTCATGCCAAGTCATGATATGGTCAACAAGCCTACAGATTTTCACGGGTGTTGCTGTATTTTGTAGATGTTGAAGGACCAGTCACCCCTCTCATTGGTTTTATTATGAGTTTCTCCATTTCCTTCACTCACTTTACTCTCTGTGGGAGCCTGAGAAACTTGAGGATATCTGCATATTTATGACAGATGTCACACCTACGAACAACATCTAAGAAATATGAGTCTCACGCTTCTGCATGTTGGAGACAGAGTACTGGAAAATAAAGAGAATGTCTTCTGTTATCTGAAAAGTTACCGATATCTTGTCGGATGGTTAGAACACCGCTTCAGTTCCCAGGCCTCTCCTCAGGGGCACCGCAGCCATTGCATGCTATTGTTTAATATTACCACTAGCTCACTTAACGTCCTGAGGTATTGAAAAGCCATAAGTGTGCCAGTGATTGATTTCAACTTATATCTGGCTATGTTGGATGGTGACAGTAAATTCTGGGGTGATGAGAAGCTTTGAAATGGCTACGCTAACACTTTGACAGACATCATATCAGCATGAAGAACATTTTATTTGGACCGCCTAAGACTTCTGCTCAGTACTGTACGTATTCTTGCTGAGAATACATTCTGTATTCAGGGCTTTCATGTTATCTATGCGCCTAGGTTCCGGAATCTCCAACTCGGTGGTAAGTTAAAAAAATCACACCCCCTTACCGCCCCTTGGTATATTTCCACCTCCCGGTCTGTGAAGTATGGCAGTTGTTTAAAGGGATTGACCGAGATCAGTACTGGTCCTATGTAGGTCTGTTACGACAGTGTCAAGGAAGTAGATTTTCATTTGCGATATCTGCAATTCTTCGGCTTCCAGAAACATTTAGACATTTGCACACCCTCAGCTTAATGTTTCAAGTGGTTAATCAGAATCAAAAAATTTCTTTACGTTTTACACTACAATGGATTAGGCCTACATTTATTTACACTTAAAAGCATCAAGCAAGTGACACACACTAGACATAAGCTGAACTTTTTATTGTAAAGAAGGTTCTGTAAAAGAGTCTAATTTTAAAGAGAAAACTATACAAGTTTTCTAGAGAAAACAATTTATAATGAATGAAAAGAAAGTAAACAGAGCAGCCAAGCGAAGGTAACTGAACAACGACACTTAAGGTGGTTTCAGTTACACGCCTGCTCAGCGAGCTGCACTGGGCAAAAAGGATACAAAAATGAAGTCGTCCATGTATCTCTTCTTAAGGTTGTCTGTGATGGCGTCTTCGTTAATCTTGGAAAGCAGGACCATGTCATCCACGCCACTCACCTTCACGTTCTGGGTCTGCCAGTGATAGCGCTCCTTACTCCCCTGGGAAACAAAAGGTCATAGGGCAGGAAAAAGACCAGGGAAACAGGAAGACAGCTACAGTTACTGAGGATTATTTCTCTCATTACCAGTATTTAGGCTTAAATCATCCAGAAACGATTTATCTCCAAGTGTATTAAATTATGACTCAAACCACAGACAAAGTGCGATATGAAAATCAACCACCTGAAACAAGTTCTTAGATTTTTGCTTAAAAATATATGAAGTCCGCATTATTAAATACATTGCGGAGCGTTGCGGAATCACAGCTTAACATTCCAATGGTAAAGAACCACAGAAATGTTAGGTTTTACTTAAAGGACAGACGTTAAACACAGGAAGAACAGGTTATGAGCCTGGATGGAATTTAGTTAGCATTTAAATGGATAAAACCCACCTACACCTATGCATATTGTAAATTGTGAAAGAATGCCTTTATGTCTTTTACAAGTTACTTCATCGTTAATGAATCTCTACAGGAAGTAATATTTATGCAACAAAACAAAGCATAATTTATAAACCCAACAAATGGATACATTTGCAGCAATGACTTAATGCCAGAGATCACATAAATATACTGTAGGAAAATTCTTCGTTCAGTACAACAATACAAAGGTATGTACAATGGGTCAGTTCCCTGTGGGTTAGTATAGCTACTTATAGAAATGTCCATGCTAGTTTCTTCAAAATGCTTCCTTTTTACCAAATTATCAAGCCAAATGCTCTCATAAGTCAACCTGCAAATGCCTGTGTGCAAAAAGTTTGCAATCATGATGCCAATTAATACTACCAAACGATGACGTCATTGCTAATTATATTGGCGTCTAGGATACTGTATGACTAAATCCGCTTCTCACAATCCACACAATAAAAAAAACATTGCGAGAGTTTATGCAATATAACTACAGGAAGACAGCTGATCTAAACTGTCGCTCTGAAGTTGTGAAGCATAATATTCTATTATAAAACGTTCTCCATAAACAATCCATTTTCATCATTTTAAACACTGATACCGCTACAGAAATGGCACTTTTTCCATTCATAAAGTCTGTCTTTCTAAAGTGAATGGAGACCAGACCAAGTGATTTGTAGGAGTGCTAATAATATTCCATGTGGACATTGCAATACAAAGATGCTCGTGTCTAATAAGTGGCAATATTACTGCACGAATACATTCATGTTAACTATAAACTTCCTCAAAGGTCCACTGGGGGACATGCACTGTATCACACCACATGGCAGAAACAAACTCGTGAACTAGGATGTGAGATCGTTATGACAACCATCGGTTTGTGTCTGCTGAAAAGAGGAACGGCGCAAATGCAGACACAGAGAGGCGCAAGATTTTCAAAGCAGTGCAGAAACTCAGAATGATTTTAACACTGTCACTGAATTACATCCTAAACACATCAACAGTCCTTTCAGGGTGTAGTCTAGACTCATCCTAAAGAATTCTGTACATAATACCAAATCACACTGATCATTCTACCTATTCCTTACCTACTGCATTACATGTAATGCAATAATAAAATCGATATTGAGGATTAGACAGGTAACACTACTGTGAAACAAAGAAAAGTGTGTGTACTCCATCACAGAACTGAAAAAAGCACAAATAAAATTCCATTCTTAGTCACTACTGTGACAAGCCATCTTATTTGAGAAAACACTGTAGTGTATATCATTCTCTTTAGGGATCTCAACATCTTTTAACAAGAAGTGTGAATGAAAATGCAGACTGAGTAACATCTGTAATATTCACAGTAAGTCCTGCTTATTCTGGTCAGCGAACATGACCTTCTGCACCCATGCAACTTTTTTTAAAAATACTCTGCCTTAAACTCGCTTCCTCCGCCAACGTTCCTCATTTCTCTGCACCTTGAAAAGACAACAGGAAGAGCTGCGTGATGCACACAAGAGCGCCATTGCTCTGATTTGTACTAACGAAAATCAGATTTGTTTGTACCTGCACGCTGGTTCTTACCAGCTTACTTTCCTACACATCCATCAAACCACCAGCAGAGTTTCTCACTACTGCTGTGTAACCGGATCACCTGATTAAAACACCTGTAAGGATTGGAACAGAACTTCCAGTGACAAAGTCCTGTATTTATTTATAAAAAAAAAATACTACCACACTCCGCATTCCTCCTCTCATCAGGAAGTATGCCAGAGCTGCGTGGTCCTGTACAGGCACGCTAATGTTAAACTGGAGATCGTTACCAGATCTACGCAGATAACTGACAGCAACTTGCTGCCTAGATATCCCCTACTTACTTATACAGTTTTACAACATTTACGTATATTAAGATACTGCCACATATGAGTTTTCCGTAATCTGTGCCGCGGTACTCTGTATTCAATTCCCCATACTAGGATCCTTAGAGTCAGAGTTTACAAGAGTGGGGATTTGCAGACACGATGCAAATATAGAAAATTACATCTGATTAAATACTGTCACGTTAAAATGTATCTAAAACGCAGGGTCAGAATTAAAACCATGTTATTAATGAGTAAGGCAGACGTACGCCGGCACAAATACTCGACAGAAAAGCGAAAAATCCCAGTACGTCTTAAGCTACGGCTTCCGCGAACTCACCTGCACTCCGCCCTGCAAACGCACATAATGTACAAACACACACATATGTTTAAACCTTTGGCCTAAATTTTCGACACAACGTTTTCAATCATTTTTCAATCATTATTTCCTTAAGCTGCCGTAAATATACCAACAATATAATACAATCTTTAAAACATCAGGACAAAATGCCCTTCCCGGTTTTCGCCTTGGATAATTAAATCCTGGAAAAACATAGAACGTTTTAACGTTTGACCCCCTCGCTAATTACATATATGTTGACTTACAAATAAATAGCTTAACCTGGTGCACTTACCATTGTGGTTTTTGCAACTTTCCGAATACAATCGACAAAACTGTATCACCTTTACGCCGCGGAAAAAGAAAACCAACTTTTTCAGGTTGAGTTAATATATAAAATTGGTGTACATACGGCGACTAATTAAAACGGAAAAATGCCCAGGCAAAATCATCTGTATCCCAGGACGATATTTCTAACTACATCGGTAGTTGGTTTCCCAAGAAAGATTACAAAGGAAGAGTAGACATGCAGCGTTAGACTATTTAATTTTTTTTCCTTAAGTGCCGCAGCAGCAGGTAGGTACGGCAGTAATTCCCTACTGTCTAATTGAATTGTGGGTATTTGAACAACAGTAGTTTCCAATATACACTAGCGCCACCCTGCGTGAGTTAAGAAGTATAAGGAATGAAGAATTTAGATGTAACGCAGGGCAAACAGTGGTTTACATATTACATGTCATACACTACTCCTTGGATAAAGAATTAAGTAAACCAACGAAAAGTGATTTTCATTTTGACGTGAATCTACGTAGTCATGTTTTGGATAAATGAAATTTACACGATGAATATGTTTTTTACATGAGTCAGTGAACGGCTTATACTTACATTAAGAAGTACCAGGGAATAATTATACTCACTGGTGAGTTATTTCATTTATAATTTACTGACAACTGTGGATAAAAAGGGATGGAACCACGAGCATGGTCTTTGTAATTTCAACCACTCTCTTGAATTTGACTGAACAATATAATTCTAATTAAGATACCACCATATGTCCCAATCTACAACTTTTCCAATTAAATGTAGTTATATGTTACAGGTACAACTCCATTAAAAAAACACATTTTGTACTTCGATTTGATTCACTTAAAATGAATTGGGACTTAAAATATTAGTAAAACTGAATTTAACACGAACACTCTGCCTCCGTTTGTGTGGCATGTCACACTGAATTTAACTTTAACTGAATTTAATCAAATATCACTTTTGAAGCTACAAAAAAACTACATAACATACGTTATTTGATGACGTTCCAAATATATTAAACTATTGCAGCTTTCTAAGGAACCTTCAAAGATGTCTCAAAAAAGAATCT
This sequence comes from Mormyrus lacerda, assembly GCA_015163995.2. Lineage (NCBI taxonomy): Eukaryota > Metazoa > Chordata > Actinopteri > Osteoglossiformes > Mormyridae > Mormyrus > Mormyrus lacerda. The sequence continues at coordinate 15,146,468 of JAABNX020000151.1, read as the reverse complement.
AGACATTGCAATCATAATCCGCTCTCGTAGCAATTAAGCCATATCACACTGGAAAAAGTGTACAGTGACCTTGCTTGAGTCTCATCTAAATCTCTTATTTTTAACTTCATAAAGGCATTTACCGCTTTCAAATTATGCACTGGGAGGGAGCTAGTTAAGCCACAGTATCGGACGGCGGTATCGGACAAACATATATGAGAGCAATGAATGCTAACTAATCTAAAACACTGATGGCATTCACAGTTGTGTTGGTTCGTTTTCTGTATTCTTTTACACCTGTTGAGCCTTGTTAGTTAAGAAGGGCTTGGTTATTTCAGACACCTGCATAATGTGTAGAACTGGATCATACAGAAAATCCCCTCAGGACAACAAAAGTCCTATTCACTAGAAAGGCAGTATGTAAACTGAGCTTCAAAGAATCTACTGTGTTTCGAGCATTTGAACACGGCTGTATATGTTGTACGTAGACAGACGAGAAAATGTCTTTTATTGTACAAAGAAACATTCACAAGTTAAGGGTCATTCACATGATTATGTGAGATGGTCCATTACAACAATTAAAGGAGATAGAACAGTCCACAAAATTAAACTTGAGATAATTCATTGAGACTAATAGGTGTGTCTCCTATTTCCACAATCCTAACAAAAACGGTGACGTGAGATATCAGCCGCAGATACAATTTAAGAACTGAACTGCAGGGGGCGAAAACGAGCAGAATGTTGTACAGCTGTTTTTGGAGAAGCGGGTAGAAAGCAGTCTGGCGCTTTCATAGCACAGACTATTTCCCATCCTTAAACATACTCCTCAACTAAATCAGTTTTCCTATATGGAATTTTCCTAAAGCTGTGGGGAGAAAATAAAAAATAAGGAGAAAAAAAAAAAGCACCTCAGTCAAACTCCTTTTTGTAAACCTCAATTCCAGATAACTTTGTTTCAAGTATGTGGACCTCAGAATATGTGCAGAGAAAAGGGTTAAAACCACAGAACATTTTTTTTTGTTTAAACTCCCTGAACCCACAAAGTCTTTCTTTAGTGGCTTAGGCATGAAAACAGTCCTTTTCACATCTCATATCATCTCCTCCATAGGGGGCAATGGGGCATCCAGGCGATAAAATGGAAAACGGTGAACAAATGTTTCATTCAGTCCAAAGATTCGCCTTCAAAAATCCTGCATTCTGCTTGGTGTCATGTCAACTGACACTCTTAAAAAAAAAAAAAAAAAAAAAAAATCATTCTCGCAATCATCTGCACAAACAACGTTTTTTGGGATCCTCCCGACATTTCACGAAGAACACTCTGCCTACGTTTGTGTGGCGTGTCGCGTGTCTTAAGACTACCTGGTGAGGTTCCTCCTCCACATCTACAGGGAATCATATGTCAGAGTGCGCCTATGCACTCCAGGGACCTTGGGGTCGGGAGGGACCCCTACTGTGTCTATCACAGTGGGTATGCATGACGACTTTGATATTGCATCACAAACATGCACAACAAGTTGTAATCAGATCCAGGGCAGGTGGGGATACTAGGCCTGCTAGTAAGAGTTCTCTGGCTACAAGGCCGACGTTGTAAAACAGGGAAAGACCCATTTGCTTTGGTGGAGTCTGTTGGACTGCAGGTTTGTAACTTTACAGAAAAACGCATCACCTCCTAGGAGGGAACTGCTGTACACATACAAATCAAGGTTGTAGCTGAAATCAGACATCTGTAGTACTGTACAATTTCCACTAACATATCTACACTTCAGAATTCCATAGGGATAATAGTTTGAAGCTCTATTATCTAAAACGCATTTTTAAAACAATCCACAGTAAAACTAGACTTTTTTACCAAGAACAATAAAAAGTCTCGTTAAATCAGTTTACTGCTGAATGCCATATCATGTAACAAAACGGAGGTTTTAAGCATCACATTAATCAAAGATGGTATTTGTTTCTGCAATCCATCCCCTGAGATATAGGATCACACTCAAAATTGAACCTCAACACACGTCAAGAAGTAACAACTTTCCTTGAATTAAACGAGGTACCAAACATTCATTCCTAATAGGTGGTTAAAGAACAGGTTGTCGGGATGCAGCATTCGCAGATGCGGAGATCCTCTGAAGATCGAGGTGAGGCTAGTGACCTGGCACGTCTCCCGTCACCACGGCTCAGGTTATCATGGTTCCGCCTCTCGCCTACTGCAGAGGAACTGATTTACGCCTAAGAGTGATGAATCTTACGACACGTGGCAAGTACATACTTACCATGAATTTAATAAAACTTAAGGAGTACCATCATGAAGGTGCACCAATGTGAGGGGGAAAGTGATCCAAAGCAGCAGGTAGTGCAGCTTGTAGGAATTCAAGAACATCACAAAATGAGAGAAAGTGTGCGGGAGGGTTACAGGGAATCGATGCACTAAATTAAATGGAGATGCAGAAAACGTGAAGGGAGAAGAGAAGAGACCAGATATGACATCCGAAACTCTCAGTCGTCATTGTATAAAAAAAATTGAAGAACTAGCCCAAGAGTGTCCATCCAGTGGGAGAGAATTCATTCACGGGATACTTCCGGGAAGGGATGTGAAAGGAGAGACGGACCCCAAGTCTGCCAATGTTCTTCCACGCGAGTCCCTTTCTGCGCCTCCAAGCGGGATCACATGATGCCGTTGGTGAGGTACTGGAAGCCATCATAGAGCTTGGTGGTGAGCGAGCGCATGGACCCATCGACCATCTGCTCCACCAGCACCTGCAGCTGCTCCTCAGTCAGGTTCATGTGGAAACGCTCCTTTAGGTTCCGGATGGTGCTCGAGCCATGAAAGCAGGGCAGCTGCGAGCCTGGGGAGGGGCGGTGAGAGAACTCTGGTCAGAGGCCGCGGTAGGTGGCTAACAAAAGCTTACTTAATGCAGAGAAGGGTTGAGCCATATTAATAAATGGCATGATACCTCTATCAGTTTAATACTAGCAGCAGCACAGCCAGCAATTTACACAACAGTCAGGGATACACGCTAAACACACGCTAAACACACGCTAAACACACGCTAAACACACGCATCGCGCGGGCTGGCGGCTGTCACTCATCAAACGTAACACTCAAACTTTTTGACTCTCGTGCAAGAAATCTTACGGCTAATGTATATTACAGTAAGTCAAAACACTTGTTACAAAGTATCGAATTTGGCGCCATGTGTTCCCTTTTTCAACTAGATCCCCAAATATAAGACATCGCTTTTTCAGAAATATTTTGAGGAACAACAAACGTCTTATATTCAGACCAACATAGTACCTGCAGACTTTTAATCACTTTCATTTGATTCAGTGTTACTCACGACATTTGAAAAACAGATAATTAACAATACTCTCATAACTGACAGCAGGTCACAAATAATATCCATTTTCTCTTTACATTGATTGCTTTTATTTTGTTTTACTTATTTTGCTTTTATATAACGCAGTGGTTCTCAACCTTTTTTTGCAGTGGGCCGCACTATGTCCAAGTTCAAGTCTCACGGGCCGCATATTATTTA
>JAABNX020000151.1:15132607-15142859 GCA_015163995.2 Mormyrus lacerda | reverse complement strand
GATGTATTATTATCATTAGAGAGTATAATTCTACTTACCATTAATGGGACACATTTATTATTATTTTATTTATTTATAATTTATTTTAATTTTTTTTTACGTGGTCAGCATCGCGGGCCGCATTTGCATTTGTGACGGGCTGCAGGTTGAGAACCACTGATATAACGTTATTTCAAATCACCGTAAGCAGTGCACTGAAAATGACTGGTGTGAGAATAAAGCCCTGCTTGACTTTCATGCATTCGCGTACGTGGATATGGAGTTACATCCATTCCAAAACTAGAGGACGATAAAACACAAAGTGAAAAATTTAAATCTGCAAGTCACAAAACCAGGAGCCATTAGCCTATAGCATTTTCTGACAGAATCGGCCATGAGCCCGCCCCCAAACTGTCAAAACCACCCTCATGTCAAAACTCCAGCACAAAAATTTCACTTGAGCAATGAGAGTAGCCAAAGGTAATCCATTTGACGCATGATGATATCAAAACCAAAGCATATAAACATTCAACAAAAGCGCAGTATTATGACAGAACGCACACGCAGCTCTTCTTTCTGTGCTCGATAGTTTCATATCTGCGCTGGAGGGTTCGATATTTATGCAAGCAGATTTATATTTTTCACCTTGTGTTTTATCATCCTCTTGTTTTGACATGGATCCGACACCATTCTCGGAGTACTCTATTAACAAATGACTGACAATGCACCAAGATGGCGACGCGAGGTGATTGTGCAACACTATGGCAATCCTCCTGTACATGACAGTAAGTAGCGCCACCTATACCATAAGACGACCGATACAAATACGATTCAGCAAAAATATTCAGCAGAAAAAAAATGGGGTAAAGGCATAAATTGACTAGATGGATCTTGAGATTTTGCGAATCGATATCGAATCGTCAAAATCAGGATCACTGATTGCTATTTTTTCCCCAACCCTCACGTTAAGAACGATGCTATCAGGTCTGAGCAGCTAAACAATATTAGCCAGTTTAGAAGTGTGGCGGAAGATGACTACCTTGCTGCATGATCTCTACAATCTGGACCACTTTATCCATGTGCTTCCGTGCAGCAATCAGGCCCTGCAGCATCAGCATCTTGTAGTAATTGAACATGTCACCATCCTGACCCCCCATCACCTGAAACAGACGCACATAGATGCAGCCAAGCATTAATCCACAGCGGAGAAAAACTTTCGCTTATACCATGGATGAGACTTCGGACCTACATCAGACTACAGGATTAGTGGAAGAGATTCAAGGGATATAAGAAGAATACAAAAAATGAATGTGAAATTTCAAAGCAGAAACTGTGTACTGCGAATTATTGTTCGATAATTAGTTCAGAGAAAAAAAAAAACTGCTGTATATGCATGTCAGTGTCAAGTTATGTTATGAAATCGACCCCTCTAGCAATCTCTGCAAGAGTTTGCATTATTGCAGTAATGTCCCAACTCGTGACTCACATCCACAAACTCGCTGGTGAGTTTGAAGGCGGAGGTTTCGAAACCCAAGTTACGGGGTGAGCTGGAAAGAATGAAGCCAAAGTCTATGTGGATGATGTGGCCGTCGGCGTCCAGCAGGATGTTGCCATTGTGCCTGGGAACAAGGATACGCAGTTGCAATAAAAGTGGAGAGATACTTTTGATCCAATTTCGTTCGAGCAGAGATGAGACAGGAAGATGGTACAGATGGAAAGACATGCGTTAGGAAAGTGTTTCCCAACCCAGTCCTCAGGGAACCCTGGGCAGTCCACATTTTTGCTTCCACTCAGCTCCAAGCACACCTGTACCAGGTATTCGGCGTTCCTGATTGGCTGGGAGTTGGGAGGGAGCAAAAACGTGGACTGTCTGGGGTTCCCCAAGCACTGGGTTGGGAAAATGAGACTGAGAATGAACCATCAACAAGGACAAAAGGAAGAGAAAACATGAGTGAGATGAAATGAAGGTAAATTGATGAAACTGCATGAAACTGAAGGCTGGCAGAAAAAACAGATTTGGCCTGACCACAGTGACGCATCGTGGGAAAGCTAGCAGGCAGGAGCCTGGGTCTCACCTGTCCTTGACCTGCAGCAGGTAGCAGATGAGGCAGTAGCCGGCGCAGCTCTGCACGAAGTTGCGCTGTGCGCTGAGGAAGGCCTCAGTCGTGTAGTTTCCATGTTCCTGCAGGAAGTAGTCCAACAGTGACAGCTGGCTCTGCTTCTTCACCTGGTGGATGGACACGGCGTTCACCACAGGCTCGATCATGCCGCTGTCCGAGGAGATGACCAAGATCTTGTATGGCTTTATCCACAGGGGCACCCGCTCCTGCTCCCAGATTGACTGGAGGGAGGGAGAGAGAGAGTCAGTCAGCTGTGGCTTCTGGTGGGTTAATCAACTGTAAAGTCTGTGCCATAGTTACAGGGGGCGAAAAAAAACAGGAGCTGTGGAACACCCTGACCTACACGCCTCAGCAAGTTCGACTGCGAAGCACATGTCAGACCGAGATTATTACTACTATAGCGCAATACGATTAGCACAACTGAGTGTGTGACCTTGCAGGACTTCTGGAGCAATGAATGCTTTCATTGACAATGAAGAGAGCAGGTTGGTCCTGCAACATACCTTCAGCTGGCTCAGCACCTGGAACGCGAGCAGCTCTTGTCGGAGGTCGTCCCCACACTTGACGATGACGGAGAGCAGTCGCCAGTTGGGGAGGTGACCGTAAGGAGACCCCTCTCTTATTCGCCTGCAGACGTATGACCGAATCCTCATTTCAGGCTCAGATTTTAGTGACTGGTTAACAGGAAACCAATTTCACCAGAGGGATCAATAAAGTATATCAGTACATTTTTGCAGGGCCTCACCGAACTTTCTCCTGCCAAGGCTCCTTAAGGGCCACGGCAGAGGGGTCCTCTGGATCTCTTCTGAACGTCGTGGGCGTGTGGGCCAGCTGCTCGGAAAGCCTTCGCCTGAATGGTCAGACCGAAAAGGTGACCGCATGGAGACAGATGACCTTTTCAGATCACGTCTGACTTATGAAGCCAGGTGTTTTTAACGTCCACCATGAATGCCAAAGAGAAATTAACCTCTCTTATAGTGAAGCTGAAAACAAATAGAACAGGAGTGACATTATACGTCTGCTCCAGCAGCGGAACCCTACCGGATGTCCCCGGCTGCGATGAAGACAGGCTCCTTGCTCTCCTGGCTGGTGATACTGTCCACCGAGAACTGCGAGATGTTGTCTGAGCTGTTGGTGTGGATCTCTGGGAGCTGGAAGTGCAAGAAGAGCCCATAGGGGATGAGAGTCAAAAACTATAGAGGGTAACCAGCAGCAGGCCCCAAGGCATAGGGTCTGGTGCTGGAAATTCCTGTTAACCTTTTAGAAAGCAACTAATTAGATATCCTATGCAAACCGGAAAAACCATAACGGACAACGTGATGCAGACATGAGGAGATGGAATGGGAGGGGAACACTGAAGGGGACCAGGGAGACAAAGCTGAAGGCGCAGTTGAATACTGAAACAAAATTGCACCATTTAAGAGTCTGGGAAGGCAGAGCTGAAAGTGAGGCCACGGGATTTGGGGAAGTAAAATGGACAGGAAATCAAAAGTAGCACTTTGGGTCGGGCTGTTAGGCAAACGCCATGAAGCGTTTACTCTCCGCTGCTTCAGTTAAGAAACATCTACCTTTAGAAGCGGGAAGAGAAACAAGCATATTACTACTGTAATTACACGATTATCGATAAACTAATACCACTCTGGGGAAATGAGGGTTACTGATTGACGCAGGTAGAATTGGGCGGTATGACAGTGTTACAGTATATTTAGAAATCCCAAAGGTATTATTTTTAATAGCGCCAAAAATACAGATGCTCCTCGTTCTATTTTAACGGCTATGGAGACATTGTACGGAGATGCACTGCGAATGTGAAACCAGAAGTGACTAGGAGGGGCAGCAGTAACACAGGATTAGTAAAAAGAATAGTAGTGGTGTCCGATCTGTTCATCTGATTTTAGATAACTGTGTGCATTCTGTTTGATTTTCATTCTACACTGAGAATATTTGCGAACATTGTGCATGCGAGTTAAGTTCGGAAACACAGAACCTGACACTTTAACTGATGGAATATACAAATCTAAAATGAAATGAATTCATTATAATGTAGAACTTAACCAACAGAAGAATTATTTGGTAGTAGAAAATGCTTGTGGTGACCATTTGCACGCAGAACTAATACTTAGTGTGATTCACAGCTTGTCCAAGTTCTTATGCGCTTACATTCAAACTGCTGTTAGAGGACTGCTTAGCTTTGTTTCCCATACACCCTAGACCAAGGGTGGGCAAGCTCATCCAGAATGGGCCGTTGGATATGCGGGTTTTTTCTGCGACTCCCTAATTAGATTACTGATTAGAGGACTGACTGGCTGAAGAGTCCTCACACCTTGGTTTGAACAGCTGACCTAAATGTTATCCCAAGAATCTACATACACCCTGACCTTTTTTGTACGAGACTGGCCATACCTGCCCAAGAGGGTGGTTACCTGGTGTGTTCTGTGACAACAAAACACTTAGGTACTCTCAAAAAAAAAAAAAAAAAAAAAGTACCAATTTGTACCTTTGCTTGTCACTGGAGCTGCACCCTGAAGGGTCTGCCAATTGTACCCTTAGCTATAGGTTATTGTACCTTTTAAGGTACAGAAATTGAATATTTTTATACCATTGGGTACATAAATGTTGTTTGTACCTGGGGGGTGTTCCTCAGAGTCTATTTCTGTACCTTAAAAGGTAGACCCTTGATGGTACAGCTCCAGTGGCAAGCAAAGCTACAAACTTGTACTTTTTATCTGACTCCTTGATGGCACGTATGTTTGTAATTTGTGCCATTTGTTTAATTTGTTTTCACTTTGGACAAAAGCATCTGCTAAATAAAAATAAACGCAAATATTAAAAGTAGTTTTTTATATAAATATCAACCTGATAAATAGAAAACATAAAAGCCAAAAATTACTGCTACTCTTAGAGATGAGGATTCGAGCACGAGCCCAATGTGAGGAGCTACCTCCACCTGCAGCTCGCCGATGTCGTCCACGGACCAGGCCTCATCGTCGTTGTCGTAGTTGGGCACGGTGGAGAAACTGGCGGCGCGCTGTTCGGCCGTGATGCCGCAGTCGGGCAGGTTCTCCACTGAGCGCGTGCTGCGGATGCGCGTCTCTGGTATCCGCACCGGCACACTGGACGTCTCGAAGTTCTCGCACTCCAGCACCTCCACGTAAATGAGGTACGGTGCCTGGCAAAGGGACGTAGAGGTCAGCCAGGTCAGTCACGCGGTGCGTGGGCGTCATGGATAAGCACAGGGAACATTCTAGGAAGTGAAGACCTGGAGAGAGGACTATATACTTGAACATCATTAGCGAAGAGGTCCACCTCTGTCTTGTGGAAGATTTCATCACGTCCCTCCCGGGCCTAGATGAGACAGGCTCGCCTACCTTGTCTTTGGAGTTGAGCACCACGGCCTGGGTGTGGGGCACGCGGACCACGTGGTGGTCAAATGCCGCCGTGGGCAGCCAGACCCGGGCCGGCAGCTTGTGGTTGAGCAGCGACAGCTCCGAGATGAGACGCTGGGTCTTCTGCTCCTTCGTGGGCAGCGTGGCCAGCCGCTTGCCGATCCCCATCAGTGACTTGATGAACTCGCGCTGGGGCGTCAGGCGTGCTGGCTGCAGACGCACAAAGCTTTGTGAGCCTCTCCGGTCGTCATGGACCAAACTCAACATGCAAGCATTAACACGGATCCCGAAAGAACATGCAGCGATGAAACCGGTGCACGTTCTGACAGAATTAAACCACCTCAAACAGATCCAAAGCATTTATAGTGTCAGAAAACAACGTGAAAAAAAATTTAACACCAACGAAGGGCTCCAAAGCAAGCATGCAGTACCAACAACATACAGCAGGTGGCAGTACTGTTTAAAAACTGTCTCTTTCTTGCAGCAAACATTTCAGAAATGTCCAGACTTAACAAGCACACAATTCCTCTTTTGTTTAATTTTGCTGAGCAAAACCACCCACCGACATGAAATCACTAAAAAGAAATTTAAACAGCAGTTACAGCCTTGGTAGAGGACTCCATAGCAACCATACAGGTTCAGCTAATAAACCTTAAGGAGAAATACTGTGAGTGACGCACTTAGTACTCAAAAAGGCGTGGGGGGGGCTGTCACTGGGCCGCGGAGAGCACCAGCACCCTGTTTCTGGACCATGAAATACAATCCCAGACTTGAAGGAATGCCAAGTAATGGCATCCAGAAAAAGAAAACTGCAGTTAAGAGGTGGGAAGCATGCAAGGCATAATTATTAACATTATCCCCGAACACCACACTATGAGGGGCCACGAAGAACGGCTCATACGGATCACAAATCTGAGATAGGCCTGAATTGTTTTCCATTGTCACACTGAAGTTTGAGAACCAAACTGCCGCCGCCCCCCCCCCCCCAAACTGAACCAAAACTTTGGGCAAAGTGTCACCAGAAGCAGGATTTTCACACAAGCCAAAGTTCTGTTCAGTCACATTCACACGAAAAAAACATTACAGTATTTTTAATGACATTTTATGACTGGTCTACGGAGGGAAATTTGTGGCAAAAAGATGCGCGCAGATTGGGGAGGCTTCTCAAACCTGCCAACACACAACAAAAAAATAAAAATGCAAGGATTTCAAAGACAGATTTCGCTTCCAGAACTGTCACTGCAGCTTAAACTCAGAGCATCCATGAGTGGCAGCACCGTCTCGCATTCTGCGGGGACGTGACACGCCATGGGGGCCACAGTCACTCCAAGACGCGAATCGGAGGGAGGTCACTGAAGACGGTGCTTTAGCCCCGTCTCCTGGGGCCTCGGGAAGCACCTCAACGATAAGGAAGCGGCAACTTACTGTACCAGTCTCTAAGTCAAGGCTGCCGGTGCTGGAGCTCAGGTCCTGCGAAAGGAGGTCGTTACAGCACAAGAGCGAGGGGGACAGGAAGACGAGACAAAAAATACAAAGGGTCAGTCTCGACGGCTCCCGGTTTACCGCGCTGCCCATAACCGAGCCAAAAGCCTGACACACCCACTGAAAATCACTTTTCAAAAGGATAATGACCCTAAACATACCTCGAGGTTATGTTACGTTGTATTATCTTGTGAGGAAAAAGGACAGATGACCTGCCCCCCCACAATCCCCCCCCCAACCTAAACCCTATTGAGCTACATTTTAAAAATGTATTAATAAAACAATAAATATTCAGGTGTCCTTTTCACCTGACTGTAGGAGCAGTAATTGAACTTGACATTGTTCAAATTGTGAAATGTATCTTAGGCCACTTCCAGAGAGTTCCTTCCAGAGCCCAGATGAAGTGGAAAGCCCGACATCTGAAGGCGACAGGCCTGGTACTGAGCGTTAATTTCTATGGAGGGTCATCCTTTATACGGCTTGTTTATTCGCAACAGTGTCATTGCTTTTGTTGCCGTGCGGAAGGAAATTAAATGTCAATGTTAGTCTTCGTGTGGTTTCGGAAAAGCCTCATTTTGCCGTAACTCATACAGTACCGGTCAAAAGTCTGGACACACCTAATGAAGTTCACTTTAATCTCAACAAGATAACAATACTAAGTTATGCAAGTACTGTAAGATGGAGTTCTGTGGCAGACGACCTGACCCACCCCACAATCCCCCCCCCAACTTACAGAGCTGGTTTGGGCTGAGTTGGATCAAAGAGTAAGAGCAAGGCGCCAACTTGTGCCCAGAATTTGAGGAAAGTCCTTCATGGGAGAAGCATTCCAGGTGGAAGGTGACTGAAACAATGCCAAGAGTCTGCAATGCTGTCATTAAAGCAAAAAGGAGCTTGCAGAAAAGTCTACAAGTTGAGAAAATTTTGAGCTGTTGAACGCTTCTCTTAGTCGTTGCAACGTTTCATATGCATTACTTCATTGCCTCAAGGCCTTTTACGGTTTAACTTAGTTAAAATAGAGACACATGCATCAAACGCAGGTATGTCCAGACCAGTTCTGCACACAGTTTAAAACGCTATGTGCTGTGCCGAGTATGAAAGGCAAGAGTATGACAGGAGTACACATCACGCCAAGCATATCAGTAATACTTCAGTTTAAGGTTAATAAACTGTCACTCATTTGATAACATATTTGAAAAAAAGATTCAGATACAATCAAATTTAGAAGTATACTAAAGATATTACTCCCGTCTCACTAAATATTTACTATCAAGCTTGTAAGTGCTCCGATTCTAACTCATTTCCGAGTACGCTCACTAACCCATTGTTTTATATTTGTAAGCGATTTACAGGCGGTTTTACAGGGACCAGAAGCAAGACGTGACTGCAGTGCATATCTCAATTTGACTGTAAGGGGAATCTTTTTATTTGCAAATGTATTATCAAACAGTCAGCAACAATTTATTCATAACAAAGGAGCAGACCTTAAAAGTAAAGTGTTACTCGCATCGCCCCTCTCCGCACCCCCGCCCCAAGGGAAAACCGTATCGCGCTATTCTAAGTAACACGGCGACTAATAAGTAGGGCAATTCACCCAGCCTGGGAGGAGGCCCTGCCTCTACATACAATAGGAACGAATAACAGGGTAACCTCTAGAACAAGCCTCGGCTGTATGGAGGGGCAGATTCTGCATGGTCTAAAGAAAGGACACCAAAAGGTAGAGACCAGCACGCTGCCTGCTCACTTCCTCATCCTAGATTTTCTGCTTAATCACCACAGCGAAGGAGCTGCCTATCTAGGACTTCCTAAGCAGTCTTTCCGTGACGGCGGGCTTGATGAGACTAGGCGTGGAGCCATGGAGATGGGCGGGGCCTGACCCAGGAAAGCCGACCCCTCAGGAAGTGCGAGGGCTGTTCGGCCACGCCCAGTGCGCTTCAACAGCCGCTCTCATCTCGGCTGGCGGCTGCGTGGTATCGAAATGGGCGCCTTCGGTAAACGAGTGGAAAATACCAGCCGACCCCTCTGACAAGCAGGCAAGAGCGCAGTCACAGAGGAATATGGGAAACAGCTTTTAGCGAATTTGGAGGTGGATGTTCCCATTTCCCAGACAGCGCTGGGCACAAGGCTGGCCTTCACCCTGGGGATTCCAGCGATTCACAGGGCGGGCGCACACAGACGGACACAGCGCGCGTGCGCACACACAGTGCGCACACACGGACACAGCGTGCACACACCATAGCCAATTTAGACACCACTTAGAATACCAGCTTGTCTTTGCACTGCGGGAGCATATACCCATTTCAATTTGACCATTTATTCAACATATTTTGCTTTATACCACAAGAAAAAAAAAACACATACAGCCTAGGGTTTACTTTAGGATAAACTTCATATATTCAGCCAATTCAGCAAATGTATCATGGTGAAATGCAACGGGAACAATGTCCCTACAAGACATTAAGCAACTTCTATGGCACAGGTCGGATTCTGACAGCATTACCTCACAGTCCGGTCAAACGACGAGTGCATCACCATATCTTAAACCTGCCCCAAGCTGCACTGCTGGTGTTTAGTGAGTTGGCCACCAGGTGAAGCAAGCGATTTGCTTTGAGCAAACAGCCCTGCACAAAATCCCCCAGCCTTGTGTGGGGCTCGCTGGGGTCTCCGGGGAAAAGGGAGCACAGGGGGGCACAGAGGAGCACAGGGAGGCACAGAGGAGCACAGGGAGGCACAGGGGAGCACAGGGAATAACAAGTCAGTGAGAACATGGTGTCATGGGACCCAGCTTCAGCCAGGGGGACTGAAGTGAATTCTGATCTACACCTACACATAAAGCAGCCAAACCCCAGAGAGCAAGAGACAGACATCGAAATAATCAACAAAGGGCAATGAAAGCACAGAGTAAAGTAAAGTACGCAATTAAACCTTGGTGTGTAGAGACTTTTTCCCATGACGGCCATCATACTTTTCTGCATATGAACATAAGTATGGCGTGTTTAGAGGACATAGAACACAGCTAATACAAATGTTGTCAAAGCATCTCAGTATTCCTAAGACCAGACATGCCACAAGATGTCAATAAACAGAATTTCATGTAACTCTGGGAAAGGTCAAATACGCGGATTACAGCAGGGTGTGTGATTTCAAAACAGTATTACTATAATGTTGGAGAGGATCTAGACAGTACTGAACAATAAAGTGGGCAGGAACATTAATGTGCAAACACTGTAATGTTCACTGACATGTCAACAATTACATTTATATCATAAATTGAAGCAAATTATATAT
>JAABNX020000151.1:15107567-15121178 GCA_015163995.2 Mormyrus lacerda | reverse complement strand
AATAATAATAATAATAATAATAATAATAATAATGTCAGCGTATCCTTAGAATGGTTCAAAAAATGTAAAGTTCCACCCCTTTCCGTTATAACCAGATGTCGGAGGTGCAGTCCCCACCAGGGTACCGCACCTCGTGGGCCAGTGCCGGTCCGTCTGGTTCTTTTCCAAAATCAACCAGGAAGGACGGATTGGCAGTGAGGCCGCCGCTCACAGTGTCCACGTCGACCTGCATCATCACCGAACCCTCCCTGGCGAGTGGCAGAAAAGCGACAGGCGTCCATCAAAGCTGCCTACTGCGACCATCAGGTTTGCCAGCTTGATTAAAAAAATCGATAGATACGAGCGGCTTGCAATCAGACATAATTAAATTATAGCCCATCATTTTGAGCATGTTTCCTACATACCAATACACACACACACACATACATCAACATAAATGAACAGAATTCATATCTACACTGATCCTGGAATTGACATATGGAATACATAATGGTATGTGGCTTTATTTGTATTTATAGGAAAAAAAGTAACTAACTTGTTTTTTAGGACAAAAGTGTTATTGAGTAGATTTCAGTTGTTAACGGTTTGTATAATATGCTTTTGTATAAATTGCTACTAAATATTGATAATCATATCAATGGGATTCTTTATCTAAGCAAGAGTTATTATGCATAGAAAATGTGAGAATGTGATCATCGGAGGCGAGTAACTGTTGATGATAACCAGAGGCACATTAACATGGTCACAGGGAGAAGCACTGGTGAAGGTGAATGTTGTTGACCCAGTTAAAATTTGAGCCCCCTTCTCAGCAAAAACCCCTGGGCTTCAGCCTGGGTAACCCTGAGCATTAAAGTGTCTCTGATACTAATCTCTGATAACAATTGTATACTTTGTGAAGTGAGGCAGACAATGTGTTGGAGTAGGGAAGGAAAAAAAAGTTTGACTAAACGAACGAAAATCATAACATCCCGCAGCTGTTCAGCAAGTCAGATGTTTGCCAGACAGATGCTGGATTCCAGAATCACTTTCTGCAGCTCAAAAAGAATTTATTGACAACGTGATCTGGATGAGTCTGGGAAGCTAATGAAGGACTCTCGATACTGAGGCTAAGTAAACCAAGATAAAGAATTAATAAATCATAAAATGTAAAAGATACAGCCACAGAAAAGCTATCAACAGTGCACTGCAAAGTAACAGCATTAGCAGTGCTGATGTACCACGTGTGTCACCTTCTGCAGATGCATCAGCAGACACATCTTACTTATTAATGTGCAGTTTTTCACCCAAATTCTACAACCCTGGTTAAACCCACTTGGAATTTTCCAGAAAGCTTTTCTTACATGTTGTTAATATTTACCATGCGAGACACACATGAGCCAGCTGATTAGTAGAGCCTTACATACGATTGTTAACCTTTTAGTGGGAATGTTGAAGCCACAATAATTTTAGTCGTCAGAAAGAGCAAATCGGACATCAAAAAGATCAGATTCTCACTTGATGAGGTCTGGGTAAAACTGCTTGTCCCAGCTGCTGAAGAGTGAGGTCGTGACATACAGTCTCTTCCCATCCAGGCTCAGCTGCAGCATCTGCGGGCTTCCAGGAACTCTCTTCCCCTGAGCAGGATTGCACATGCACAAGCAGATAGGATCCCTGCTCCACACAAGTACACCAGCTGCTATTGGTTTCGAAGGACATCCGTTGGTGTGACCAGACTTGGGTAATTCAGGTCCAGAGAGTAAAAGTCCAGACCGGGATTTTGTTTCAACCAACCAGCTGAGTACTCTGTGACTGTGACTCTTTATGCTCAACTGGTTGGGTGAAACAAAATCTTGGTCTGGACTTTTACTCTCTGGACCTGAATTACCAAACCCTGGGTGTGACTAACCTTTATGACGCAAGGGGCTGGCTGGCTCTCTAGCTCCTGGTCCTCCACTACTTTGACGGAGCCATCACTTAAGATGCTGCCTCCCAAAAAGACCTTAGACAAATAAACACCTCGTCCAGTTAAAATCTCCAGGTTCCACAACACACTAAATAGTTTTAATGGCTATAAATGTTCTTCGTATTGGGTCTATGCCGTGTAAGTAGATATCCATCTATAATTTTATTTAGCAGAGCCATTTATCCAAGGCGACACACATTTTATGAAAGCAGGGTCTCTGGAGCAACAGGGGTTAGGGATTTTGCTCAAGAGCCCAACGGTAACATCACTCTGTCGACCTTGGGATTTGAACTGGTGACCTCAAGTCAAGGGCTAAGCATCCTAACCTGCGGAGTCACGCATCCATCCTATCTTGCTTCTAATAACAGGTGTGAAAAGCTTCACTTTATACACAGGATGTCATTTTTGGCTTGATCCAGGTCTGATTTCAAAACTCACTTGGCCAACCAAGCGTGGATTCCTCGTGTCGGTGATGTCATATTGTCGGATGTCTCCATGCAGCCAGTTGCTCAAGTAGAGGAAACGGTCATCCAGGGAGATCAGAATATCCGTGATGAGACCTACAGGGACGGAGAGATGGGAGATTTCAAACCCACGCCTCATACAAACACACATTTCCCAGTAAATTACTGCCATTTCACCTCTGTGGTTCTCCCTTAAAATGAGTGTACCCCTGTACCCTGCAGACCAGTTAACAGCCACTCACTGGGCATCTGTGGAAGAGCCCATCCCTCCACCTTCTTACTGGGAATGCTGATGACTTTCTCTGCAGCCCAGTCACCGTTCTGAGTATAAACAGACAAACGCACACGTGCGATAACCACGAGCCTTCATATCACTGCACAGCAGTACAGGACATCAGGGAAGCTTAGCGTATGCAGCTGGTATTTATTTAATCGAGTTTTCAGTTCGATTTGATAAATAATGTATGTATATGAATTAATTAAGTAGCTTTTCATCGACACGATTAAATACTGGCCTGGGAGTTTTAAAATCACAGTCCTGTGAGGCAGCATTCTAAAATGTTTTATATACCTATTTGTAATACTCATTCTTCAATTCAGTTAATAACGTCTGTGATTGAAAACCACAGTATTCAATTTAGCCGCCCCCGCTCCCTTAGGTCCAGAGTGGCATTAATGCACACCCTGCAGGGTACCCCAGTTTTGTAGAAGCGGAAGATGGTGCCGCTGAGCGCACAGCCCACAAAACCCTCAGTGGCAGCCGGATCGTGCAGGAAGCGGATCTCCAGGGGGATGGACCCCTCCTCCCCCAGGTCCAGAGACTGCAGGTGCTTGTGTGTGGTCCAGTCCCACACATGGATGTGTCTTCCATAGTGACCTAGGGGCACAGCTTGTGACGATAAACACGTGCTTGTAAACCATTAACATGAGGCAAAAAGTGATTTCTGGAACCATTAAATAAGTAAGCCCGATTATTTTAATAAATAAAAACGTTAATAAAAGGTTAGAAAAACACTTCGCTCAGGCGCACCTGCTTCCACATCTGCAGGGTTAAAGCCGTTGGCCAGAACCTTAGGAGCTCCCCACTCCGTGCTCATCATGACGTTGTGTCGAGGCTGGTACCAGAAATCATAGCCAAACGGGGCAGCCTCTCCTGGCAGCTCCCAGTTTCCAGTCACCTCGAATGTCTCGCCATCCAACAGGACAAAGCCGCCTGACACATAAGCGGAGTACAGACAGAAAAGCAAACAGGAGATTACTGAATACAGAACGGGCATCATCCCTACATCAACCTCCTTAATCTGCTTAGAAGGGAACCACAGGGGCATTGGGCCTGGCTGAAAGCGTATTGGCCCTCAGAGTGCCCCCTCCCCTGTCACTCACTTATTCAAAACATGTAATAGGCTAATGATAAAGCTGCCCCCTCTGTAAGAAGTATGCCTCCTCTTATGCCCCCCACCTTAGGAAATCCTGGAACTGTCCCTGCCACTTTAGTAGACGATCACGAGCAGCACATGGCACGCACGCACGCACGCACACCTACAGGGCCAATTTAAACTCATCAATCAACCTATCCTGCATGCTTTTGGACCGAGGGAGGAAACCGGAGCACCTGGTCAAAATGGGGAGAGTGTGCAAACCCCACACAGAAAGGACCCGCAACAAAACCCAGGACCTTCTTGCTGTGAGTCAGCAGCACTAACCACTGCGCCACTGCGCCGCCTGATGGCATGTCCTCAATTGCAATTTCGCTTGCCATCTCACGTACGGTCAAAACCAAAAACTGACATACGACGTCGACGTCAATATGCAGTGACATCGGACGTCAAACTGACGTCGTGAAATCAAACGTAATATTACAACAGTTTTTCTGTTAAAGTATTGTGAAGTGAAATAGAGATTCATTTTCCACATCAGCCGGTTTAAATAGGCATACATTTACATTGATTTTTAACTGATTCGTTACATGTCTACACACCCCACAACAAATTTACACACCAATTTGGACCAAGGAAAAAAAAAACAAGGACAGAGTGTGACACAAGAGGCAGTAATCACACCCCCGACCCTGAACGTGTGAAGCCGCCCGGTCACATGAGGACGGGCCCCAGTCTTTCAGCTTTCACGGTTCACATACTGACTTTATCCTAGTAAATCGGTAAAGTACCTGAGACTAATCCTGATGATCAAGTGCTTAAAACAACAACCCCTTCAAAACAGAGCTGGGGATGTACAGGTAGGTGGGGAAAATGCCTATAAGAACAACACAATGGATTATCAAGCAAGAACAAACAGAGCTATTGTCAGGACCAACTGGGCCAGCAAGGAGGCACCAACAGAAGAACATAAGAACCAGGACTGTAGGCAGAACTAAATCTCGGGAGTTTCCCCACTGTAGATCTCACCGAACAGGGGGAGGGGGGTTGGTTGGTTATGTTGCGTTCCATTTAGCCTGGAGGTCGGAAGTCGCACCCAAGGTAATCGCGTTCCAGTACAAGAAGTCAGAAAGCATTTCAGCAATATCAGTGACCTGTTTCATAAAGCAAGATTTCTTGCTTAGCTAGAGAACTTGTTAGATTTAAGATATCCCAGTTTAAATGGGCTTCTTTCGCTTATATTTAGCCCAGACTACCTTAAGTCCGACAAATTATCTAGCAAAAAATTCTGATTTCCGAAACAGGTCCCAATTCTAGCCAAGTTCATTGTTAGCCATAGTTAGCAATACCAGTTAACACATTTCCTGGTATTTTGCACATAAAATCACTGCAGCAACACGTCTAAAGACAGTCGTTGGACAGTTTTGTGTGTTCAATTGATTTAACAAGCCACAAATAAGACATAAGTGCTAATAAACAGTACAAAACTGCAGCTTTAAACTTCTGTTGATAAAAGGCCATCTTGTATTCATGTCAGAATTCCGACTTCAGGGAGAGTTCCAGTTGAAATTTCTGACTAAGAACCTGGAATTTCCAAACTCCGAGTTCAATTTCCTAGTTCAAATGGAATGCAGATTTAGTAATACTCCAAGTGTCGTATCAGTTGGATACAAAATTTGGCTCATGGGAGTTAAAAAAAAAAAAAATGTTCTGAGGGCAGAACGAAAAATGACCGGTTTCAGAGAAATAACCAGAGGATGTCTTGGTCCCGCTCATGTAGTTGCTTGAACCCACCTCCTCTACAATGTGACTAATTATTTCTCTGAACCAATCATTTTTTACTGCTTTCAGAACATTTTTGCTCAAGTAAAACTCCTACAAGCTAAAATTTCAGGATAGGGTACAAACCCTTATATTTTCCTATGTTGCTACTTGCCTGATAAGAAGTCAACCTACTAGGTACTCCCAAACGTCCCAGGAGCGCATTCAATTCACATTAGCAGGGCAGATTGTAAGGTTTCATCACACACTGCAGTAAGCCTGAGTCACGTGGCTGGAAACTACAAAAATAGCGAGATGTCAACCGTGTGAAAATTCTTTAAATTGGAAACTCAAAGTAGCCCAAAAGTTACCTCCCATGTCTGCAATGCCCTCCTTTCCAGAAAAGGCAGCAACAGAGCATTGTTTAATACAATGAATCTAATTGTGCACTCACAGAAACATCATAAAGGAGAATACTGCGAAATCGTAAGGATTACTCAGACAAAGACCGCACTAGCGCCTACCATATCTGTATATAAAATTCATTAAAAGATCAGATCAGGACTCGAAAATGACAGATGTAGAATTGATCTGATCAGGACAGGGTACCAAAAAAGTGGAGTGGGACATCCCTAGTTAATTGTTCAGTTAATCTTATTATTATTTCAATAAATTACGACATGGCTCAATTTCTGTCTCATGAGCAACATATGCACGAAAGTTAAAAAGTCATATGGCTTAGGTGTCATCACTGACTTTTGTGCACACACTTCCTCTTCGCGCTGGAAAGCTTAACATTCATGCTTACACATTTTTCCGTAGCTACAAAAAACTGACAGAAGGTTTGAGCCAGGGGTGTTGGAAAAAAATCTGGGGCTAACTCAAGTGTACCCAGGGCTCGACTTTTTTTCTTTTCTTCAAAGGACAATTGGCATCAGGGCAACAACCCCAAGTGATCAGACCTAAGAACACCCATGGTTTGAGCAAATAAAAAAAATGGAGGCAATAAACAAAGGCAAGTCAGGCAACACGAGATATTTGCTAATTGGAAATAAAATCTTTCTTTAAATTTCAATTCTTCAAGTTGTTGTATCACATTTCTTGAACAAATCTATTCTACTTTTCCTTGAATTCCATGCTGTTTGCTCCTGCCTTGCCCGTCCCCCCTCCCTGAGGGCCAGAGTCTCACCTTTCGCATTACCAGAAGGATCCCCCATGGCGCTAATCATGATCTGCCCGCTGCCAAGGCAGTGACTGGTGTGCGGATTAGCCAGCCCACATTTCCAGAAGAGCTCTGTGGGCTCCACAATCTGCAGACAGCAAGTAGAAAACCAACCCAGTCAACACGTACCTGGAAAAAGCTTAGAGTTACATTTTTTTTTTTAAACAAGGATGTATATAGAGTTACATTCACTTCAAGTGCCCAGTCTTCTCCTGTTCCAACTATAGAAAGGCTGTGAAACAATTCATACTGGTTAAACAGGAATTCGTTGTGGTTTTGCTTGTGGGCTGGGAGCACCTAACCTTGTGGAGACGTGGAGCACGGGGGTCAGTGCCCACATCCACCACATAGACCCGAGAGGAGATCAGAGCAGGCAGGATGAGTCGGCTGCGTTTCTTTGAGGGGTCATCGAAGCAGCTGCTGCATGCGTTCCACCCCGAGTGATGCAGTTCATCCTTCAGGTTCGGCATGGGCAACCGGTGAATGACCTGACCAAGGCACCAAACACCAACATCACCACCCTTATCCACAAGATCGGCCACTGGTCTTCCTTACAAACTCATTTATCTTTCAGTACCTAACCTGCAGGTTAAGGAGGAAAATGGTCTTAATGAATCCACTAGGTGTGGAGAAGGTACCTTGCAGTAGTTTGCAGATTTCGGATCAACATCCACCGTTGCCAGATAATCTGGCTTCTCGATGCCAGTGCTGCGGTATATGCAAGGCACATAGACAATCTCCTCACGTGGCCCTTAAAAAACAAACACACACACATTAAATCAATGCACAAACCTCCACTCTAGCCACCGCCCCCTATCTCACCAGCCCCAGTTCTGTGTGCATGATAGAGCGAACAACACGCAACAGTCATCACGGAAAGCTACACACATACATGATGTTACCTTTCATGGCCTCCAGAGGGCTTCTGTAGCCAGGTCCACATCCTTCACACTTGGCTATTGAGAAAAGAGAAACACAGAAGAGTAAAACAAAGGCTGTCAAAACTGATAGGACTACTTTCACTTGACTGATGCCGACCTCTAATCCAGAACAGGTTTTGGTATATGTAGTGAACAGGAAATATAAAGGTTAATATAAACGTATTACAATTTTTATCATATGATCAAGTTATGGTCTCTGAAACATATAATATGAGCACAGTCAATCTAAACATATACAGTCGCTCCTCTATTTACGAATTACAAAACGGCCGTTTGTAACTTGAAATGTTCATAAGTCGTTATTCAACATCATTTTAATGGTGTATCCAAGTACTGCTGGGAGTTCACGCGCTACGGAGCTGTGCGGCAGGAGGAGCGGCCAGAAGTTGTACTAGGCAGAGTTGGCGTGCAGCAAAAACAAAAATTATGTTGCGGACAGGAAACAGGAGCCCAATGAACACAATTTGGACTTACAGTCCTCTTTGTTCGTATGCACTCTTCCCTCTAAGCTGCGCGCGCACAATTGCGCAATGCTGACACGGTCTCCACGCGCAAAAAAAAATCCAACGGGAGGTATTTTCTGCAAGAAATAAAATGAAAATGATAAAAAGAAAATCCAATCTCCGCTTTGCCATTTAGTTTCCAAAGTCTGTGCGCAAAAATTAAAATGAAATAGCACCATTTGCATTTTAATTTTCCACTCGAGTCAGATGTGAAAAATTTAAAAATAAAATTAAAAACCCATTTTGTCTTTTCATTTTCAAGTTCACTACATGCAAATATATGTTAATCGGAGCAAGGCGGTGGGCAGAGCTACGGATCACTGCTGCGCTTTCTCAGTACGTTTGCCGATCGTGTCGTCTGTGTTTTTTGCCCATGGTGTCACCCAAACTAATGGCAAAGTCACACGCAGCCTAAGTTAGCTACTTATCTGCAACTTGCGATTCGTTTATCTTCTTATTCATGGCAACTTATTTCACGGCTTAAGTTACTTCCAGCTTCTTTATAGGGGAGTGTTCGCAGTTGCACATGCTGTACAGTTTTTAGTTAATATCTTATTACATATTTTCAAAATGTCTTATGTCGTGCGATATAATGGCAGGTATGCCATTGTAAGGAAACACTGAAATTAGCCTGGGCCAGACTGCCATGTTTTCAGATGGCTTAGGCTAATTTCAGTGTCATTAGAGTGCCATGTCTGCTGTGTACTATGCATTTCATATTTGCCTTACCCAAGATGAATAAGACCATAAGATTCCATTTGGAAATATGGCTTCTTATTCAAATAAGTGTGAACAATTGATGAGTGTGTCATGCGACCGGTTTACTGTTACAAATGAAAAATCACATTATGCCCCGGTAATTCCACCATTTTCAATACAGGAAGACTTTCTGATATTAAATAAATATGTTCATATATTAATAATATATGATATAATAAATTAATATAATAATGTTAATATATGTTATATGTTTTGTATTTCAAAAATGTTTTGTAAAAACTGCATCATGCACAAACATTCCCTTCTAGTGGTCCTGTGAATAAAAAGCTAACTTAACTTAACGAAATAAGACGCTACAAATAAGAAGCTAAACGAATCGGAAGTTGCATCTTTGAAGACATCTCCCAGAGCAGTGAGAGTAACATCGAACTTTGAATCGGTCAGCTTTTTGTAACAGTAATTTGCCACTGGATCTGTTATCACTGGATTCTCTCTTGCAGTATTCTTCCAGCACAGTATTCTTGACCATGGCCAAGAAACACGAAGACAACGGAATCTGCAAACATACCGAGAAAGCGCAGCTGTGACCTGTAGCTCCGCCCACCTCCCCGGTCCGATAAACATATTTTTGCATGTTGTGAACTTGAAAATGAAAAGGCAAATTGGAAAATGAAAAGACAAAAAGGGTTCTTAATTTTATTTTTTGAAAAATAAAATGGGAAAATGGGGCGACATGGTGGTGCAGTGGTTAGCACTGTATGTTCTCCCTGTGTCATTGTGGGGTTTCCTCCAGGTACCTCAGCAAGTCCAAAGACATGCTGAGGCTAATTGGAGTTAATAAATTGCCCATAGGTGTGCAGGTGTGAATCAATGGTAACAGTGTATGAGTGCCCTGTGATGGGCTGGCCCCCTGTCCAGGGTTGTTCCCTGCCTCGTGCCCGTTGCTTCTGGGATAGGCTCCGGACCCCCCCCCGCGATCCAATAGGATAAAGCGGGTTGGAAAATAAATGAATGAATGAAAATAAAATGCAAATGGTGCTATTTCACTTTAATTTTTGCAAGATTTTTGCGCAGACTTCAAAAACTAAATGGCAAAGTGGAGATTGTACTTTCTTTTTTATCATTTTCATTTTATTTTTTGCAGAAAATACCTCCCATGCTATTTTGCAATGGGCGTCAGTGAGTTACCGGTGACTGGCTGCTCCAGCCAATGATGCGATTCACATATGTATTTACGCAGCTAATCAATGTCATTGACAGGCTATGACAGCGTCCTTATGTGCTGCCACCGGTGTTTTAGCTAGCAAAGCGGTGTGGCCAATGTGGCTAATGATACTTATGCTTATGTTGACCTTTCATAATAATGGCAAAACGAACGGGCAGTGGCACATCCCCTCACCAAGCCATAGTAAAAAAGAAACGCGATTCTTTTAAGATGTAATGGCTGTCAGAGTATGTGCAAACAGAAGAAAAAAACGGTGAAACTGATTTTTTTCTTTTTTGAACAAGAAAGGTCTGCTCTGCAAAACATGTTGCAAAGCCAAAATAGTAAGAGTTTTCGGAGGGAAAAGTGTGGACAAAATGTAAGATGGACTACCTCAAGCGTCACATTCAGCACGAAAGTCATTTGAAAGCGGTTGGAATTGTAAGATGCAAGATAGGAATGGGGATCAGTACATTATTGGGGGAGAGCGACAAAGACCACGAGAAGAGGAACGAGCTGTCACTCGTAAAGAAATCCAACCCCGAGAAAGTTATCATTGACAATATTCTACAAGCTATCAACATGAATGCTTCTATGCTGTCGGTTCAACAAATTCACGATCATATGGCAAAGTGAGTATACCAGAAAGCTGAAGAAGCAAAAATTATGCCTTTGACTGTGTGAATTCAATTAATCAAATAGTGCAGAATGAGATGACGTGTAAGTTAAAAATGCACCTTGGCACACCCTGATCGTAGATGAGAGCAGACATAACAGTGCACAAAATGCTAGCCCTATATATTAAATACAGGAAGGAAGAAAAATAATATCAACCATAAAACTGTGTTTGGCGGAATCATCCAGCTGACAGCATGCACTGCTCAGGATATTGTGCAGGCAATAATTCAGTTTTATACCAAGCATGAACTACATATGCAGAGAATGGTGATGCTGACCTCCGATGGTGCCTCAGTAATGCTAGGAAAGCTTTATTAAAGTGGCAAATACCACACCTAACTGTACAACACTGTGTGCCTCATAGAGAGGACTTGGGCATTGATGATGCGTGGAAAGATGTACCTTTGATGGCTGATGTGGAAACTTCTTAGAACAGTTTATTCCACTTTCTCTAGATCCACTGTAAACAGGGGAAAATTGGAAGACCTAGCAAAGAATCTTGATGAGGATACACTGTCATTCAGGCCTCTGAACGAAGTGGCTGTTGCGGGGACCAAGCTGTGAATGCTGTTCTGAGGAACTACACTGTGCTGGAAGAATACTGCAAGAGAGAATCCAGTGATAACAGAGATCCAGCGGCAAACTACTGTTACAAAAAGCTGACCGATTCAAAGTTCAATGTTACTCTCACTGCTCTGGGAGATGTCTTCAAAGATGCAACCTGACTGTGATGGAAGGGCACTGCTTTGCAAGAGCAAATTAAATATAATATTTATACTTCCAATAGCGTTAACATACAGATCATGAACAAGATATTTGTAATTTTTATTGTAAGTGGGCTAAAGCACTTAATGAAAAGTATTCTAACAAATGTAAATGCTGTAATTTGATTCTTTTAATAAACCATGTAACTTGGATGGATGTGATGCCGGCATGACCACAGTGCACACGTCTGATGTTGCTCACAAGGTGCAATTTTAATACTGAACTCACATGTGATTTACATGCAGGGCTGGGATGTAACAGAATACATGTAATGGCAGTATGTATTCATAATACAAAAAATGTTGTGGTATCTGTATTTAGTCCATGTTGCATTCTGAAAAAAGTATTGATGCATTTACTTTTTAAAAAATAAGAGAATAACTACTTTAAAATATATCCACAGTAAAAACAAAGTAAGATCTTTTTAAGGAAAAATCTCTTTTTAAAGATATGTCTGTTCCTTTATAAATCATCATATGCACACTTTTCACTGTGCCTGTCAATGGTTAAAAACTGTCTACATCAAAGGATTCCAATTTTAATTTAAAGAAACATCAAGGTAAGTGACACTTTCTAGTTGAAACTCAACCTAGCCAGTGATGTATGTGTCCATTCATAAGCGCCCCGAACTCGCACTAAGCTTTATTTCAACTCGACCACCACTCACACTGTGAATATAATGAAGACAAAATTATGCCTGACCCGCTATTTTCCAAAAATTATTCCTTTGTGCATCCTTTGGGTAAGTGAAACATACATTTAAAAGAGAACAGAATCCCATAATTTATCACACAAGACAAAAAAATCCACTCAGAAGTATTTCAAAAAGGAAAAACAATTTTTATTATATAAGCCTATTCTAAAAGTAATCTTATAGCCTTCTGAATATGTTACTTTTTATGTAGGCCTACTGTAATGGAATACATTTCCACAATCATTTTAAGGCCATGTATTCAGTATTAAGCCATCAATACGTTTTCCAAAGTATTTAGTCCAACAATGCACAAAAACTATTTTCCCATGGCAAAAACCGCTATATCAGCCTGGTTAAGATAAGTTACGCTAAAACATTTTCAATCTGTCGCAGGGAACAAACTTACTTGTCTTGCAATTTTTAGGATCGTTTCAAGAAATGGAGCACAATTTAAAAAAAAATGTACTCCTTTTGCGCGAGTTCTGCATGTGCTCTTCGAGCCAATCATATAATCATTTTTCTCCATGCTGTCAGACTTATATACTGACTATATTGAGCAAAAGCAAGAGATTTGTCACCACTGCTTTGTGTCTGTTGACAACTTGCAGCAACACCACCAACTTATTGACACACTGTGTTCTATTTGGCTATTGTTTATTTCAAGTAAATTTCACCTCCTCTTGTTTTATAAATATTGTAATACTAATAGTAAAAATGTAAAATATTGCAATGCTGTATTTAGCAGCGACAAGGACAAGATGAATTAAAAAGCTCTCCGTACTGTACTGCTGAGGTACCGGCAGGCAGCACGGCAGGTTGGACTGTAAAAAATTCTCGCATGTATTTTTTGGGTAACAGTCCTGCAGACACACCATTAACAACGACAAGTGCACTGTACAAAGTTGCTTTATGATCTATTTTAATTATTTTAGATTGATTTTGCAAATGTTTATTTCTTTCTTAGTCTACATAATAAAGTTTCAAGGTGTATTTAAGTTTATATTTAATAGCAATTCTAAGCAAATTACTAATAACTCAATTACAGAGATTTTAAAAATACTTTTTACAGGTCTTTCTATAAGAATCTATTATTTTTCAATGTGCAGAGACATTGAGGAGCTGAAGAACATAGAAATGCAGTTGGGAAATGTTGACTTTAAAAAAAACTGGTATGATTATGGTTTTAGAAAACTACCTTATACATAGCTAATACATGGATATTAAGAAATATAACATATATTTAGATATTATATATGTATATATACACACACACACAACCTAAAAGTATGTAATAAATTTTGTATGACCAAATATCTGTTGTCACCTCCAGGTTTCCAAACT
>JAABNX020000151.1:15094317-15107467 GCA_015163995.2 Mormyrus lacerda | reverse complement strand
CACACACACACAACCTAAAAGTATGTAATAAATTTTGTATGACCAAATATCTGTTGTCACCTCCAGGTTTCCAAACTATCACTGGCTGGGGTCAAACCCTAAAGAAAACAGTCTGGAGGATCAGTGGGAAGGTGTTTGCTCCCCAGTTGCCAGTTCATTTAAACTGGTGTGGCAGAGGAGACAAAACACCGATGTGGAATACAAACATCATAGATGTGATTATCCGTAAGTAAAACCAATGTTTAAGCACAAGTAATATTTGACCTTTCAGGATAAAGTTTTTATCCTAAAGGTTTAAACACAATATGGATTTAACCTCCCCATGCATGTTACATAAATCTTTCCCATAGTCATCATTGGTTTTAATGCCCAAAGTTGCTTTTTTTCAGACTGGAGATAAAAAGTGAATAATCATAATGTAAAGGAATAACAATAAACTCACCTGTTCATGATTGACATTTATCATTTTATAAGGTCTAATGTAAGTGAATTGTGTCTGTTCTGTTTTTTAGAGTCTGCATTATGAAACCCACTGGTGTCTAGTCCAAATGAGCTTGAAGCTAAAACAACCATCCAAGAGTGGCTCGTGACAGGCTGACCAGGCTTGTCCGATAGTTCTTTCAGTATTTTTATTTTTCTGTATTTTATTTTTGTAACGTGTGCATTTTATATATTGTTTTTTAAAAAAAAAAATTTTAAAAAAATAAAATGTTATATATTGTTTTTTAAAATAAAAACTTTTAACAAACACCTTTGTATTTTATTTATATATAATAAATAAAATATATTAGTATCAATACGTGTTCAAGACTAAAGCAAACGTAGAAATAATTATTGGCAATCGTAGGATAATAAGCGGGTCGGGAAATGATCGCGTAGAATAATAAAGAGGGTCGGGGAATCATCGCGGAGTTTCACTTAGACGTAGTGCTTTCATCGCTGTTGAGACGGAAAACGTCGCGATTACATCGCCTGAACGGAGCTGTTTCAAAGCCGCTACGTAGTGCCAATGTGCAAACGCCTGAAATGCTACTAGACACCGACCTTTCAAAAAACGTACAGTATCAGCGACGTAGCGCCGACGTACTTGTGCTAACTGGGTTAGGTCTAGGTATATTCCTGTATTTATTCACCATTTCCTCACATTAATTAGTTATTCACGTTCTAAAAGGTAAAGAGTGATAATTTACCATTTGCTCTTATACTTGTTTTAATGTGACTGATGCATGCAGTTGTATAGAAAATGGATATGTATCTGATTAAAGGCTTCTTGGGTTGGGTCACATTTCAAGACGTTTTGAGCGATTAATTTAGTTGCTGTTTGGGCTACTCTACCAATTACATACATGAATCATTAGTACTTCACCACACGTACTGCTAAATCTATTCGCTGGGTATATTATGTTAACGTTAAAACTGAACACGCCAGCGATTAATATCTAACTTCCTTTACAAACACAAAATGTGAACTGGCTTCGTTCCAGGCTACAAACCACTTTAGAAAGCAAAACACGTACGACCTGTTTAACAGAGGAGATGCAAAAAAGTAGTTCCAAAGTGCTGTTCATTTAAAAGTATGGTGCGGATGAAAAATAATATAATATGGTTAGAGATAAAGATATTTACGCTTCATTTCATTAATGCGTCTTCGTGCTTTTACTAGATTTAATCTCCAGAATTGGAATGATTACACTAATTACACTAGGAATATTTCGCTGTGAAGCAATAGACAAAAAAACCTCACTCGGCGGTAGTAATAGGCAAGCTAATGGATGCTACTCTTTGCTCGTCCTACACAGTATTGACACGCATTTATACTAATAAAAATAGAGTAGGTTTCTAAATTGCATATGCCTAAATACGAAAAAAACAAAAACGAAAGAATGTGGTTTAAACAAAAGCATTGTATGTGTGCATGCAACATTTTTGTAGCAGAAAAGTACACTATATATTCCTTAAAGTAGCCTAACGTTACACCTTACACGGTACACTATTACAGTTAGCCATAGGTTGTGCACTGAAGCTTACCCAACTTTATTAGCGCATTAAAGACATACATGAACGGTATTCTCTGTTCATGGAATAAATGCTTTGACACTAAAATAAAGTAAAGAATACCATACCCATTACTCTGGGCGAACAATTTTCGGTAATTCCTAAGGCGACCGTCCTTCCCCTCCTGCTTCTCGGTTGTGTTGTGAGCGGCGGACGCCCGCTTAAGGTCACCTGCGTGACAGGGGTGGAGAGGCGCGTGGCTGTGCGAGGTCAAAACGTGCATAACGTACTCGTCTACTCGTCAGTCCTTACTATAACCTATTTGGGCCTACAGATGTCTGGAGATTGGTCCCGCTACTTGGCAAGCGTACTTTATGTCAACATATTTCTGATATTTAGCTCAAATATTTCGGTTTTTAATTTCGAAAGACTGACTTACCCGTCATTCTATTCTACAAGTGACGTTACCAAACGAGGTAAATATCTAGTGTAGGCCTAAAAAACTCCAGGATACTTTTCTCGTCTTTTGTTGGAAATTAAAATTGTAGTAATGAATAATTTTGCTCTTCAGAACAGGAAGGGAACGAAGGTAAAGTTTGGTCCGCTTCTGATAGCGGAGACGAAAGCTAGGCAAGCCATTTTCTCTTTCGTCATAACGAATATGAAGTTCCTTTCAAACTCCTTTATTGTGACATCTGCCTGAACGATGTTGTGCTTAAATCTGCAAAGTCAGTATCAAACATGGTGCTTGATATCAGGAATTTACCTGCTTTGCATTTATAAATAGCGTATTAAACAACGGAGGGAGGGGCTAAGCACAAAGTTCTGCTCCAAAGTACAGCAGCTGCTGCTGGCGAGGAAAAGTACTTTGATATGAAAACAGATACTGAGCTGTGGTGGTCCTCGTGAAACAATATCCATCCATCTTTTAATCATCTAGCCTAGTCAGGATCAGATGGAGCCTATATCCCATGCAGCATAGGGCTACACCCCAGAGAGAATGTGCACCCATTATAGACCACTTCTTGAAATGGAGTATAAGAGAAAACCTGCACAACTCAAGGACATGAACTAGCAATGCTGATGTTTTAAGGCAACAGTGCTATACACTTAGCTGCCCTGACATTAATGATATTCTTAGGTATTGTCAAATCAGTGTCAGCTTTTGCCAACCATGTTTCTTCCATAGGTCTCTGTATGTTCCATCTTCAATTCCAATCTACAGAAAAGTTCATTGGTGTTATTAAACAAATGCTATGCCTTACCATATACACTATAGCTTATGGTTCTGCTGGACACAAAACAAGCTTTATTCAGTCTTTACCCACCAGAACCAATACTGACATTGCTCGCTTATGTGATAGCTTAGTGCTCTTATATAAAGCTGGTTAAATTATTTAAATGTTTTTCTCCATACACAAGTTTGGTCAACAATTCGCCAAACAATTCTTCACTGAAAGGACCAAGTGGAATCACCATCTTACCTGTTTAATTTCTGGATTCCCTCTAGATTCAGCTACTGCCTGGGACAACAGAATTGTTGTATTTTAAGATCCAAGAGCCTGAATGATGTTTCGGGGTCTATATCCAAACCAAGCTGAAACTACACAGATAAAATTCTTTCCAAAATCACAAATACTTGAATATTTCATATTAAGACCAGCAGCATTTCATCCCTTGTGTACATAGATACTAAACCTCAAATTAAAAGCAAATGATGCTCTGAGGTCAGTGGTATTCAGATTTGCTGATAAAAGTTCCTTATGTGATATTGTAATATACTCAAACATATATCCACAGTTTAGACAAATCTCTGTAAATGTATGATAGTCTGGTGGCTTGAGAAAGTACTAATAGCTTTTCCATTAAAAATGTAATATCTGATTTGATAATAAACCCATGTTGTAAAAATACGCAAAATCTTTAATGGAAAGAGGTAATCGAATTAAAAACAATTATCAGGCAGACATTTTCTTGCTTCCTTTATTCCAGAAAACAAGACATTTTTAGAAAAAAAAAAAACTGGCTGAGAATGAAAGACAGAGTACAAAAACCTGCTAATTTAGAAAATAACCCAACTGCTGTACTTTGTCTTTAAACCTGATTAGAAAGTTACACAAATCCATTGAGGAATGAGTCTGAAGTGTATAGACATTACAAACATTCATTTTATGTTCCATGTCTTTGACAAGCATCTCAGTTTAATATGAATCGGTTCTTTACATGACAAAGAACAGCACTTCACCAAGCCTGCTTCTCACCTGTGGAAGATCTGGATGGGTCTCATGATGAAGGTCCTTGACCACATCATCATGGAACCTCAGTTCCACCTCACACCATAACTGGTCCCGGGGTCAGAAGAGCCATTTCGTACCATGGATATGCTCCTGAGGTAGCCAGCACTTGCACATAATTTTTGAGAGATAAATTCCCTCTATATTCATCAATTTCCAGACTAGTGCAAATAGACTCTGTCACACACTGACATCTCTCAGACCAACTTAAGCAATGATATGTGCAGGAAGCATTCTTTCTCACAAAGAATCTTCCAGTTACACTAAAAATGCAGAAATAAGTTATCCTATAAGCTGCCAAAAAACTGGCAGAGTCAATGCATTTTTAAAAATGTTTCTACGCTATACTTAGCTTTGTGAAACACAACACTCAATACAGGTGTGTTTGTCACAAATGATCGAGCTGTTCGTTTAAATTAGTGCAAGGCCACAGCTACTGAATGACTATTCATGCAGTCACTCTGCAATATTATACTAATGACACGTTACCAAAAAGAAACAAGCCGCCAGTGAATTTGTCAATGTTTGTGCATGGCTATAAACTGCTTGTTTCAGTTACAAAACACAAGCTCTCCTTCACACTTCACAGCATAATTTTTTTCCATCAATGGTGCTCAAATGAGTCAAACGACATACTGATCAAATGCAACATAAATAAACCCTAAACCACAATCACAGTATATGCGACCAGGGCTTTTTTCCAGAAACCACTGGATCTGTACAGCACGGCAGCATCCAACCACCCCAAACCCATAAGACAAGCCATCCTGCAACAAACTAAATTGCTAGAATAAATTAAATATTTTCAAACTATGTAGAAACATTGGTCTTCAAACCCTTATTAACTTAAAATAACATTAACTTTTCTAAGGACCTGAAAGACCATCACGAAAAACCAGCATCATACTATGAGACAACTGCAGTTCACATCTGAAAAACTTGATTTTAGTAATAACGTCACATAAGAAAGATTACGCATCATACCTTTAATGTTTACAGCAGAAGTTTGCAAAAAACATTGAATTTCTTTTAAAAGCTTTTTGCCCTTAAGTGCCAAAGACCAAAACACCGACAAAGACAAACAGACGTGGTTCAAGTTCCCCTCAGCCCTCATTTTGCTTCAATAGAGACTCAGCAAAGCCAGAGCTTTTCATTCTTAAGGCTTGTCATTCAGGGATTGGTGCAATAACCAGCTGTCACAGAGGAAAATAGAAAAGGTTTAGCCTGCTCCATCTGTCCCTGCTTTAAGTTTCCTGTAAGCTGTATAGTTGAGGCAAAGTTGAGCCCAATGTAGCGGCCATGTTGTTAAACAGGCGACGAGGCATCTTCAGGTTCCTGCTCAGGGCCAAATTCAGTGTCGTCAAACCCATGGAAGGACTCAGCATCACTGTCCTTGTCAAAGATCTGGTGCAACACCTGAGGATTGGGTGGGAGAAGGGAGCTGGGAGGCGAAACCGCAGCAAGTTCTTCATCTTTGTTCAAATGCTCCTCATTCATTTGAACCTGTGTCACTTCCATTCCAACCTCTCCTGCTGCCTCCTGCTTTTTGTCCACTTCCCTTCCATCCTCTTCTTCCTCACCATGCAATTTGCTCTCATTCTCTGGACCTAAGTTTGTCTCTGACTCCCTGGGTGTCGCCGGTGTCATCCTGAGTGCTTCGGGACCCAGGAGGGCCTCTGTCAGCTTGCACACCAGCTCCCTCTGTTCCTCCACTGGAGCAGCATCACCGGTCAACCCTGGGAGGACCCGGGCCACATGAAAGGAGCGCCGAAGAAGATCAGGCAAGCTTTTCAGGCACGTTAGTGCCTCCACCAGCCAGGCCATCAACAACTGGACCAGGTCTTTGGCACTGGCACCTGCATCCCCACCCTGGGCAACCAACTGAGTCCAGCGGGCCTGCAGGAACCCCTGCAAGACGGGCCACACACACATTTCCAGAGGCTGGAGGCGGCAGGTACAGCCCTCTGGAATGATAGTTGGCAAAGTGTTGGCGGCACTGAAGGAGGCCAAGGGGACGTCTGATAAGTGACTACGGAATGGGTCCATGATGAGCATGGCCTTGCTCTCTCCCTGCGAGTTCATGTACTTCTGCCACACCTGAGAGATCCAAAGCTCTAGCTCTTCTTCCTCTGTGAAGCCCTCCGCTTTGGCCTCAAACAGGATGGATTCAGGCAGGTTGGTACGCAGCCTCCCCGGTAGCTGACCCTTGTAGAAGACCATGGTTGGCAATAGTCTTCCATCAGCTAGCATGGCCAAGAAGATGTCGCACAGAGACTCGCCGGTCCCTACTAGCTGGAACGCGGCCTCTTTTCCCATGGTAATAGGGTTTCCCAAGAGATCCAGGTCCACGAAGACCGAGAGTTCATCCATGGCACAGATGACAGAGGGGGAAAAATTCTGAACCTGGATCTGCTTGTGGACAAACTTGGTAAAGCCCTGGGCATTATCCTCCATGCTCCAAGGCAGGCGACGGCCCACCATGTCTGTGGGTCTCAGGCCGAGGTCATTCTGGAGCATGAAGCCCACGGCCCACTCATAGGAGATACGGAAAGAACTGCTGGGGTTGGCGTGCCTATGGATCTCCGAGGCTTTCTGGAAGAGATTTTTCTCAGTGACAGGGAGCTGTTGCTCCCTTTGAGCTAACACCCACTCCACCAGGCGATCCACAGCCTCGCCGCCCCCCCCGGAATTGGTCCGGCCCTCTCGCTGAAGCTGGCGTTCCTTCTCTAACAACCAGGTCTCAATGAGCTGTGGCTGAGTGCTGAAATGTTCGGCTGCTTGGGGGATCCCGCAGCATAGAGCAAAGAGTACGATTCTCAGCTGACGCACCGAGAGGCTCTCCTCGCACTCTTTTGTCCCTGCTTCATCTACTGCAGGCTTGACAGGGGCTACAGTGGATGCAGAAGACACCGGTTTAAGTTCCTTGCCATGGGAAGCTGTTCCTGTTGTGTTCCTTAAGCTCGCTTCTTGCTTGTTTGTTGGCAATGCCTCCTTCCTTGCCACGTATTTCAGGCTTACATCCAAGTGCTTCCTTGGAGCCGTTTCCTGGTCTAGATCTTTGTCCACATTTGTGGGGAAATGCAGAGAAGGACTTGCGGGAGGCATCGTGTGTAATGTTGGCCTCACACTTGGCTGGCTGCTGCTGCCACTGCTGTTATTCTGTGGCAATGGGTGCCTAGGAAGACACAAAAACAAATGCAAAATTACAAGAACAGAAGAGTCGCGTTTCACCGATTCTGATTCATTCAAGGGCAGGGCTGAGTGTGTGATTACACTTCACTTCACAAAAAATCTACTATTTCAAGATCAAATCAATCATGTTTCTACTTGACATTACTTTTCCTACCATATTCAGGTTTTCTTTCGGTTTAAAATCAAATGCATGTCTTCCAAAACGTCAGGAACTTAAAAGTAATGCATAAATATTAAATGATTTAAGGCAGCCAATAAGAGTGGCAATGAGCATCAGTATTTAGGGTCGCGGGGATGCTGCATGGGTTATTATGCCTGGGTCATGTATGGAAAATGTCCATTATAAATAACAGTATAATATTCTAGTATAACAACTCGTGCACCTGGAGCAACGCTCTTTTAACTATTACAGTCAACTGTCAATTTTACATCCATCCAGAACACTCATCTTAATTTAAAAAGCCTTAATATTTTATAAAATCGTAAAATGTAAATACTCAGAGGTACTCAGAATACCCGAACAAGGGCAAATCACTAAAGAATCATACTTTGGTTATGAGATTAATAATGAAATGGAATCATGTAAAACTATATAAAAGCAAACCAATATGAAACAGTTACGGTTTTAGGTCATATACTGGGGCAGAGGATCATCGTTAACAGAAGAGCAGACATTTGGATTAAACTAGGAAAGGAACATGACAGAGACTAAACTAATAATCATGAAATCTGATTTACATGTTCATATATGAGCCTGAAGCAAAGGTCATTAAATAAGTACGAGCACAGCTGTACCAGCTCTCAAGACAGTATTCAAATTTTTTACCATTTAACCATTTATCTGTATTCATACAAAATATGAATTTGAATGACAGTGTTCTTGAATGAGCAAAAAAATATAATTGATATTTTGCTACAGGATTTAAAATTTTGTTTGCAACATTCACTGAATACGGATTTATATGCAGGGTGATTGCTATGCTGCATAAATGATTACTACTATCTAAAAAACTGGTAGTCAAACACTAGCCTGGGCAGGTAGATGTCTACGTTGACATAGTCTTCACTGTCAAACAATTATTAAATTAGCCACACAGAAGGTTTCATAACTTAGAACAGCAATTTTAATGCAGATATATGAACAAATTTTTCTCACTCTTCACCATAACATATATCTCATACACTCCCAAAACGAGGCAGGTTTATAAAATTACCATGTTGTACAGTAAGAAAATTATATCTGGTAATAAGCAAAGTGGAACAGTGCAGAACATAGATTCTATACAATGTATTTAACACAGTATTACTGTAAAAGACAAGGGGGGGGTCAAACCATTTTAACCATTTTCCTGAAATACGTGATATGAGTCTATAGAGCTTAATGCTTTGTCAGTAGTATGTGTGCTGATGCCTGGCACATTGCTTCAAAGACCATCTAAACACACCAGGACCCCCCTCCCCCCCCCATGAACATTAAAGTTTTTATAAAAAGTTTTTATATAGAAAAGTACCTCTGCCTTTCCATAACATATCCAAGCTTTGGGGATCCTGAAAAAGAAAATGAAAAAAGATAAAATGAAGAAAAAAAAAAGTTGGCACCAAGAAAGGAATATAAGGGATATTGTTTTAACACAGACACATTCTCCCCCATGGCACATAAATTAATGAGCACTTTAGTCCTTTAAGTGCAGTCACTTGATACAGAACAAAATCAAACACACTTGCATTTCACTCAGGAATTGCACATCTGCATAGATAATTTTAGCCCTTTCCTTTTCCATTGCAACATAGGCACTATTTACACCCATGCTGGGGTGCGGGGGGGGGGGCCTTGCGTGTGTGGTACTCTCACTGGCACTCACGTATGTGACGGAGCGCCTGTGTGGAGGGACCTTTTTTGCGGGCCGGGAGGCTGTGGTACTCCCGGAAGCAGCGGTCGCCCTTGCACAGGTTCACGCCACACTCCGAGCAGCCGAACACGCTCTCGTGACGCATGTTCTTCAGGCTGCAGTTTTTGCACCGCTTGGTCTTCACCGACACCTTGACCAGCCTGTGGCCCAGGGGAGGCGACGGCCCCTGCCTGGCAGCGCTGGACTGGAGCCGGGCCGCACGCTGGGCACACTTCGCCAGCTGGGAGCCCAGGCGCTTACGGTAACGGGCCTGCGAGAAGTGACCATCCTCCAGCCACCAGGGGGGGCTCTCCTTCAGGGTCTCCCGGAGGATGATGAAGGAGTTGATCACGGCCAGGTTCAGGAGGAACCAGAGGAGGCAGCGCCACCGGGTGTCCCAGGCCAGGCCCCCCACAGGATTGCAAGCCTGCAGTTGATTGCAGATGTCCACACCTCGCATGTTCTCTTGCAGAAGCTGGAAGGCCTGGGGACGCTCAATGGGCTCCAACTCGCCCACCTTCACACGAGACTTTCTCCACACGGTGTCGGGCAGCCCCGGCGCGGCATTAGTGGAAAGACAGCACATCTCCTTGCTGTCCTTCCAGCGCGTGGCCAGCAGGGGGCCGCACTGAAGCTGGAGGAATTCCCCTGGATTATTCAGCTTGGCCTGCGCCCACAGGCCATTGGGGAATATGGAACTCTCTGGGGGGAAGGAGCTGCTGCAGTGGGTACCGCACTCGAGCAACCGCAGCACGAGAGGAACAGTGGTCAAGGAGCTGGCCAGGAACACCTGATGGTGTTTGCCCTGGAGGCCTTCCAGTAGGGGCAGCACCACCCTGAAGCCCAACTCCTTACTCTTCTTTTGCCCAGAACATTCATTCCGGACAATCAAGCGATGGCAGTACCCAGACTTAGAGTCACACAGCAGCCACACCTGCGGCTGACCCATGCTCCGCCTCCCTTTGGCGCCGTCAGTCTCCAGACATGGCAGGAGGGCCCTGTCGATGGTGAGACACTTTTTAGGCTTATAGGCCTCCCACATAGTGGAGTCCAAAACCTCCAAAACGGGCCTGATCAAGCGCAGCTTGTCCAGATAGTCCTGCTCGTCCTCGCTGTAGCCAGCCACACGGAAGTGCGTGCCGATCTGCCGGAATCGCTCAGCTGTCATCGTCTTGAGGAACGTCTGCCAGTTATCATGGTGCTGTCCGAACCAGTACATTTCTACTTCTGGGAGGCTCTGCAGACCCATCAGGATACTGAGACCCAAAAACCCTTGGATGTCGCTCACGGTGACCGGGACCCAGTCGGGATCACCCTGACCCATCACCTGGCTGTACGTGGCGAAGGCATTTGTCTCCTTGGCGATAACGTCCAGGAAGGACGTGGGAAAGAGCAGATGGAAGAAGTCGATGGCGTCGGCGTTCTTAGCCAGCGAGTGGGCGGGGCCATGCTCGCCCGTGAACTCCTGCACTGCCGTGCCCTCTTCCGGCTTGCCCCAGCTGTCCACGGCTGACCAGTCTGGCTTGCCCCCACCTCCACTCCCTGCTTCCCCTCCCGGTTCCTCCTCATCATCATCCTCCTCAACCTCGGAACATTCAATATCCGACTCCAGACGTTCTGTGGGGAGGGGGGGAGGGGGGGTCAGAGGAACAACACAGTTAGGCCTCTCCTCCGCTGGGGCTCTTTGCTTTTCCATTTTCTCTTTAGATTGATATTCCTCCTTTGTTCATAAGCGTTGTTTTTTTTTTTTTTTTCTTTTCTTTTTTTACTTTTTCCTGCCTCCATCTGCTTAGGATCTGAATGCTTTGATTCACTTTGCGTCCAGAGAGCTCTCACAAATACTTGTCCATTATTCCTGTGAAGTGCAGCGATGGGGAAAGGCGAAGCGTAATAGAAAAAAAAAACACACTTCCTGCAATCAGCTCAGGTCCAGCCCCCACAGCCACTCAAATGGCTCTTACCATTCTGCCATAGCAGCCACATGTACCCAGA
The DNA here is from genome assembly GCA_015163995.2 of Mormyrus lacerda. Taxonomy (NCBI): domain Eukaryota; kingdom Metazoa; phylum Chordata; class Actinopteri; order Osteoglossiformes; family Mormyridae; genus Mormyrus; species Mormyrus lacerda. The sequence goes on along the minus strand of JAABNX020000151.1, from coordinate 15,096,105 downwards.
CTTCCCAGTTACATATGGGTGCCCATTTAGACAGCCAGAAAATACCAGTGCATCGTATTTTGAGGTTATCTGTTCTCGCTATGGCATAATGGTCCCACAGACACCAAGGTTAATGACGTGATATGATCCAGGTATATGCAATTTCAGGGCAGGGGAAGGTGATGATTAAAGGTCACCAGTGCATTCTGGGTACAGGATATAGAAACCGCGACTCAAACAAACAGCAAAGCTGCAAGGGGCCAACAGGAAGGATCCACCGTAATTACAAATGAAATGTAAGTAGAAGCAGGTCAAACGTTGCACACGATTGCTCATTTATAATAGCTGACTGGTGTTTTTATTTATGGTCAGAATAGACCCAGTACACATGCACATCTCCCTCAGTGGCTGCATACCAACACCCACCTTTCAAGGAGCAGAGGCTGTAGCTGTGGCTGGGGAACTGGACCAGGTGCTTGGCCATCAGATCACCCAGCAGAGTGGAGTAACCGCAGGAGCTGCAGGTCAGCTTCGCCCAGCTGGTGGAGAGCGGACAACCGTGTCAAGAAACAGGGGCGAGGATGGATAAAGACAGCGGGAGACATCCATGACGGAAGCCTGTTACCTTGGGACCGGTTTCTGGTATAAGGCCAGGTACTTGGTGCTCTTGCGAGGTACGTGATTGCTGTTAAAATAAAAAATGAATCACTGGATGCCCTTGGGACCCTGACCAGGATAAGCAGCCATATTCTATATTATAGCAATGAAATACAGTACTGTTTCACGTTTCTTTTTCTGTTGTAAAGTACTTTGAGCTATATTACATGTATGAAATTGTGTTATATCAATAATAATAATAATAGCAATAACAAAAATAATAACTGCTAACAACAATAATTCCTGTACTCCAAATATCAAGAGTATTCCCAAATATTTAATATAATAATATATAATTAACATTAGTACCATCAAAACGGTTGAAGCAAAAATAGCAGTGTGTATATAAAATATTATAGTGCATTTCAGTGACTGCAGATATATGAACTAAGTGTCACTCACTGACACTTAGGACCAGCTGAAATGGACTTGGTATGAAAGATATAAGCTATCTGAGCTTTTATAGCATTCGCGTGAAGCAATTAGAATGCATATTTATGGCCATTTATACACTCAAGCGATTTCAAGGAATATGCTGTCTTCTCTAAGCTGTATGTTGACTGAAAACCACAAAATCTTTACACAATTTCCAGCCAGACAGAATCGATCGTCCTGCACATATTCCTCCGCTATGGAATTCCTCCAGGGCTGAAGTACCACAACTCCCGCATGAGTGTGGAGCTCATTCTCCTGTCATGGGGCAACTTCAGTACCCGCGAACAACGCGTCGTGACTCACTTGATCATGTGGTTGGCGTAGGCGCGGGAACAGCAGGTGCTGTAGCGGCAGATCGAGCAATGCACGTAGGTGGGGAAGTGATTAGCAAAGTCAGGGACGTCGTAGTTACATTCCAGGCATGTCTGTTGGCCCAGCGCTTCCCTGGAGGTCACATGACAAACAGCTCTGACATATCACAGACATCTCTAAAAAGAGGTACTGTGGTGGGAGGAAAAAAATCATTATAAAACAGAGAAAAACATTCATGGAGCACGAAGAATGTCAATATCACTCACCGCTGCTCCTGGAACTTGGTGAGAAGCTCCAGCATCTTACTGACAGACTTCCTCTTGATGGGAGGCTGAGGAAGCTGCTGCTGCTTCTGGCGGCCCTCAGAGTGCACAGGAGACGGGGTGTCTCTAACCGGGGGAACCG
>JAABNX020000151.1:15071297-15082223 GCA_015163995.2 Mormyrus lacerda | reverse complement strand
ATAATATAATATAATATAATATAATATAATATAATATATTCATTGCAATTGGCGCCAAGGCAAACCACACTCAGTCACACATACAGTCAATTTCGGCACTCCAGTTCAATTAAATGTAATATTTTTGGACAGTATAAGGAAATCGACAGATCTGCCGAAAAAGGCACCCACATACAGGATGAACAAACTTCACACACGGGTGGCAGATCATACAAATCTAGGCAAAAAGACCGAAGAGCAGCCGGAAGGCTACAGAAAACTTGGCTAACGATCGAAAGAACTTGAACGACGACACTGTCAAGAAGTGGCACCTTCGGTGTTCTGAGAATGGGCAGTATTTCAGTTAAATGCATTAAAAATGCGTATTCATTTCCTTATGAGCATTTTGTAATTTGTATTTTGCTGGACGTAAAAACACAGATGTAGGCTATTTTCAAACAAAACAGATTGAGAGTATTCTGCGTATTTAAAATACTGAATAAAATGCCATTTTAAGAATGTTCATTGCTAGGCTTACAGACTTTTAGATACAGCCTATGACCATCCTTTGCGTTATTCCAAGGAAAGAAGCTGCTTTGGTGATCGGCGCAAATTGCCTATTAGTATATGCAGTAAAATAGGCATATAAATGCACAGGCAGTGGCATCTGCATTTACACTTTATGGTTAACTGGGTGGTAGATTACTTCCTTCAAATGATACGATGAAATGCCTCAGTACCATTTGCCTCAACAAAATACAGCTTTTCATAGTCCAGAGCACTTGCTATGCATTTAGTTTATATGAAACTTTCTTTAACATTGAAAAGAAATACAGAACTCTATGTATCTGTGCGACGGACGTCTACGACATTCCCTGGAAAAATGGCCGCTACACACAAATCGTGACGTAATACGCACGTAACTTAATACAACCCATTGCCATATCCCAAGGACCACGATAGTCTGCTGGATTCAACCCATCAATAAATTGCTATAAAATCTTCAGTGGAAACAAAATTCAACAAGCTTTGTAATTTTCATGACGTTTCCTTTTCAACATTATCTTTGATTCTTTTTAAAAAAAAGTCTACGTAGTTTACTGCTACTGCTTTTACATGAGCTCTGCACGTGCTCTCTGAGATGATCATAAATCATTCCCCTCCTTGCTGTTGCACTTTCTCATTTATGAGAAATTAAACAAAAATAAGTGAAAAGGAGATTAGTGACAAGAAATGGTCACAAAAAGACATTCATCTTCTGCTGTATGCAAATATTTTGTATCGCATAAAAACGAAATTCAGCTGAAGCAAATTTTATCGGCACTGCTTTTTCTACTGGCAAACCTCACAGCACCACCAACCTATTTGACAGACTCATAGATAAGGTCTATTTGCCTATATAGTTAATTTTCAACTCCTAAATTATCTATATAGATGTGAAAATGTGAACTTCTTGTAGTATCCTTCAGCCCTACCACACAATACATTCAAAAAAATAATTGGATGTCTATACTGTATTATGTAAAATGAACCTTTGCTTGAGTAGCGACTGCTTTGACGGAAATCGTAGAAAGTAAATGAAGCAAAACAATTTAAGTGGAAGTGATGACAAAAACAGGCTACGCTACTTTTTAATACGAGTTTAATCAAGTAATCATGACAGCTCTAAACATTCCCCAGTTCTGAAAACTCACCAAGTTATGAAATTCAATCAATGATTAATATTAAATCAAATTTATGTTTAATTTTATTATTGTATCAATGTTTTACTACTTTGTTCAACACAGATCATATGAAAGTTATAACAAGAAAACTACTATTTTAAAATTACAATTACTTATAGCTAACCCAAGGCCAAAACAAAATGGCTAAACTGCTGTTATTCTTTAAAACCTTTCAGTATTATATTTAGATTAAAAAATCAGTACATACATCTCGGATACAAACAGTATATCAAGCAACTTCTTAGCGAAAGGCACCAAGATAACCAATCTGACCACTCAAACCTGCCTTCCTGACATCCAAGCACAAGGGGAGAACGTAGACGTTTGGTAAGAAATAATGTTCTGGAAAAAAGATGTGAAGGAACAACTTCACAATGCATGACCCACTGCCTCAATTCAAATCAGAGGCTAAAATGTCAACAAGGATCTGTTGAAGGCACAGTGATAAGCTATTCCAGCTCTCAGTCCCGTTTCCAAACATATACATGCAGCTGGATAATTTATCGAATAGATATGCTGTACCCAAGGTCCTTGGAGTCTTGTACGGACTGAATACAACAATCCAAAGTAAGGCTCAGAAAATCAAATTATATCATGCTACAGTACATAATAGCATACATGCATGATCCTGTTACAACAAAAAATTCAAGGTACTACATTTTTTATTGTAAAAAGATCAAGTTTTCTGTCAACGGTGATAAAAAAAGTGTAAAGAGTCCTGTAATTAATTACAACTACATTAGGAATCCAAAAGGTGAATATACAATTAAAGACCCATTAACTCTTGGAAAATTTAATCTAAATTCAATTAATCTGGCATAAATTCAGTGTAAATGTACAGACACTATTCTATTAAATAAAATAAAAAAATAAATAAATAAAATAAATTTTAATTCATACACATGCCTGTCTTTACTTCAGTTCAGCTTCCTTCCAACAGCTCGATCAAAATCAAAATATTGCACACTAAAAACAGCAAGAAATCATGTTGACAACCGGCAATAAATACATAGCTAAAATTGCCAGTTGGGGGTGTGCTGTAAGACGCCGCAGATGCCCCCTTGTAGAGCAGCCTAGTTCGCCCAAAGACACAGGAACACAGCCCAGGGCAGCCGCTTACCTGAGGTGGCCTTGCTCTCTACCGTGCCGACTTCTTCATCCTCAACATCATCGTTCATCTTCTGCCATGGCTCCAGCTCCTCCTCCTCGCACTCCATAAACAGGTCGGCATCTGCCATGTTACTAAAGAACAAACAGCATATACGCATTCGCTCTCACATGCATTTACATTTACGTCATCACCTTGACTTAAAACCTGGCAAGGCAAATTAAAATTTTAAGACTGATAAAATGAAGCTGGTCTATTCATGATTGTTTAGGGTAATACACGACCACTGTGTCATGTGGCATTCCTACTAAAATCTGTTTGAAAATATCGACATATGGAATATTGGCAAAAATCCAATATGGTGCATACCTTCTGTTTACATGTGACTGGCAGCAGTCCTTTAATTAAATCATACATATGTGTTAGATCATAACAGCTTTTGTTCTAAATGTACTTGATGAATAAGCCCTGTTGGGATTTAATCAGATCGGGATTGATGCATTCGACAACTTATGATCAGAACACATTAAATATATTCTGGTCAACTTAATGGTTAACCTTTAATGGTGAAAAGAATTTTCACAAAAATGATGCTTTAAATCAGTAATTCAGCACTAATTATATATTTCCTTTTAGTTATTTAGTTAATAAACTTAAATTACTGAGTTGTTCATAGGCTGAAAATGGCTAGCATAGTCTTAGTGAACTGGGTGCAACAAAAAGATAAAGGGCAGCACACATGAGAGGAGAATGTAAACTGGGAAGTGCATGAAACCACAGATTAAGAACTGCAGTAGAAAATATACATGAGTTCTGACTATTGCTACACATGTAGCCATTCAGCTACAGTCACATGCTAAAAAAGCTTCAGGGTGAGATAACCTAAAGGAAGCAGGAACACCTGGCAGGACAGCAAGCTACATAACAGTACTGGCACGCATAGGGTAACAGTAACTTTTACTGAGAACACAGCTATAACTATTTATAGAGCATTCATGGTGCATAATAAACAAGGCTATAATTTGTTAAGTCTTTTTATAAATAGTTATACCTGGGTGCATATAACACTTTATGAATGCATTATAATGCATTATGAAGGTATCTATAATGCATCATACATGGGTGCTTTAAGTAAAGTGTAACCATGAGTTTTATTTAGTACGATTCAAGGATACTCAATACACACAATATATTCACAAAAAATAATTAATATTATATGGTTATTATATACTGTAAAATGGATTATGAAAGATGATGCAGCTAAGCAATTATCTTGAAGTAAAAAGTAAATTATGCAAACAATTTAAGATAAAGTAATGACAAAGACAGGCTAGGCGACTCCAAGGGGTTGAAGGGCACATAGCATATAGTTTTCGATGGCTAACCTTGCATTATTGAGCGAGTACCTCAAACACAAAAGCTTTCTGAATGTCTGCATGCGTTTTCTTTCACTTTTAATTTGAAGTTCTGCCACACAAGTGACACTTTTGCTATTTGCTTGGGCCATAATTGGGTATGCTCCATCCTTCCTTTGGCACACTGTTGAGTAATTGAGAAGGCAAATTTCAATTGATGCGTCTTTAAAATCAAGTAATTGAGTTTAATTGAGTAATCATGACAGTTGTAGTTTAATTTATTGAAATAGTAGCCTAGTTAAAACGGTAGCCTAGTTCAAACATTTCGGAAAATTTTGATTAGCTCATATGAATATCACACTGAATTAACAAAACTGGAAGGCACTGTTAATATTTATATAATACTAATACATTAAAGATGCTCAAGAAATAACAATATTAAATTATTAATTCACAGGTGATCGGGTGCCAAAATTAGAACACATATTGTGGAAACATATTATGCAGATAAGGAGTTCAGAACCTAACTAATGAAATAATATTTATTTTTAAAAATTCCATTATAACCTACTATTTAAAATGCAAGGATATCTCACTTCAACTTCAAGTTCAGCAAGGTGTGGAATATTTTATTTTTTCATACAGCACTTGTCGACAATTAATTTATACAATGTAATGCACATTAACAAAGGAATTGGATATTATTAATATTTAAAACTAAATACTGGTTCTTAGTTATTAATAGATCTACCATTATGTTTCCAGCAAATGTGTTTTCCACATAAAATTTCACGTAGAAAGGAATTTTATATAGTTTATATACTTTTCGTAAAAAAGTAAAAACTGTTTGAGAAAAAAAATTAGTACAATTATTAAACGAGCATAACTGTTTAGTGTGATGAGTATCAAATGAGTACGTTGTAGCCTGCCACATACTAGTGGCAGTAAATAATAATTGTGGTGTTGATACGGTACACTTTATAACCACTTCATCTGACAAGCAAGCTGCTTATGAATGTTAAAAATGGAATAGTTAAATACCCTGATCCACATTGCCGGCTTAGCACCTATTAGAACGCAGCAACCATTTCATTAAATCTTTCATTTATATAAAAACAGCCAAAGTCGCTATGTTTCAGAACATTAATATACACTACACCATTTATTGAAAATCCAGATCATTACAGAACATGCATTTCTGTCAAATGAAATGTAGATCAAATCAATATTCCCGTGGTAACCAGTGATCAATTAACCCTGGACTTGCATGCGAGGTGGAGAGAAAATAGTCCCTTTACCAGCAAGTATACGATTTTTGTGTACGTATTTCAAAGCTCTCCCAATTTCTAAAGAGTATATGAAACTAAGATTAAAAACAAACCTTGTATCTAAAAAGTTTGATTTAACACCATCCAACTAAGTTGAACGGTCAGACGACATTTTTTAAAAATCGTGAAAAAAAAATTTCAACAGCGCAGTCTTACTGTTGAACCGTGTGGTGTCCTGCAGCCTGACTGACTATTTGCAATGCGATGTTCTCTTTAGATGTTGTTTAGCTAGCTAAGACAATGAGACGTACAACGTCATGTGAATAACCCTGCCCCTCCATATAGAATGACCCATTAAAATTAAAACTCACCTTTTCGTTACGCAAAACTGACAGCTAAAACATTTGGTATAAAACAAAGATATGTGAAATTCTTCGCGGGCTTGCCACCCACTGTAAGAAATAACTGCGCTATGGGGGCAGATGCTTTCACCTTCCCTGTGGCTCGCACTGGTGGAAGCGAACTCTGACGTCACTTCCAGTGTGGAAAACTGCACTCTAATTGGTAGCGATCTATGCAAAGCGACAGAGTGGGGGAATGACTTCACAAAAGATGTCCTACTTATTTTTGCGAATCTTTCTTTGCTTGACAACAATAAAATACAAACAAAATACACACAACAAGTGTACTGCTGGAAACCAATTTTGAAAACAGAACATTTTCAGAAGATTATATATAATCTAGTGTTACTGATTTTTTATTTGTCTGATTGTAAAATGTCCGCAGGTCTGATTTTACCCCTACATGCCCAACTCCATTTTGTTTTATTTCCTGAAATAATTTTTAAAGTAAAAATTATCTTTGTGCGTCATATTGTGTAAGAAATTTGGTGAAATGTTCGGATTACCTTTTCTGCTTCACTCAATAATGATGACAAGCAAACCAGCAAGCGTCTACTATAATTTTGATGCTACCAATTTAATAAATAAATATTTCACCACAATTCAGGATTCTATGTCTTTAATTTATGTAGAGATTTGGATGGGTAGTATTTCGAACATTGGATTGAAAGCATTCCTATATTCACTAGGATGTTTAAAGAACAAATACATATTTTCATTAAAAAATAAAAAACAAACACAAAGAACAACTTGAATGGAAATATTATGGAATACTTCCATTAATGAACCTTTGAATTTTGCCATCAAAACTCACTCAATATTTTACAGAATACATCCTCATGAAGAAACATGGAGGAGTTGATTGTATACTGTTTCAGTAGTGAATGTGCCTCGGCTTATCCACAATGTTGAATATTAAATTTGTTGCGATTTGTTGAAAATTTGTGAAGTAATGAAACCATAGGGGCTTAACACTAGGTTCAGGGTTTCAAGGTAAATTATACTCAACAGGGAACTACAAATTTTCGGAAGAGCGTTGCCAGTGGCATATTGTTGCCAAGGGCTTCTGAGACATAACAAAAGATTATATGGTACCGAAATTTTAGGCTGGGATTCTATTAGAACCATGAACTGCTTCTAAAATTAAAATCTTGAATCTTGAAATGCATTAAAGGAGGGAGAGGATACCATTTTTATGTGTTTGATGATATTCATGAGAAATATGTTCTAGTGACAATTAGGTTATTGTAATTATCTCAGATAAAAGGGTCAGTGGGGGGGGGGTGCATGTCGTAGAACTTTTTAAGTTTGCAGCAAATATTCCAGTTTGAATATGAGTGTTATATTAATGTTACCTACGGTGGAATTTTCGAGGCTTGCGTCGCGAGACCATTTTCAGTATCTTTTTTTTTTACTTTAGGTAACCACTAATACAATCTTTGCTGCTCTTTCATTATTTTTTTCTGTATCTGACCTCAAATGACTTAGTGACTTACTGCCTTCCCGTGACACATTGCGCGTCAATAACACCATCCATCTGCCACCTGTCTTGGACAGGTTCGCCTTGCAAAAGGAAAACCATTTACCGAAAATGAATGTATTTTAATAATACAATAATTCTGTTTTATTATTTATCTAAACATAATTTATCCATTTTAATGTTTCGAATAAGCGTATAATCTTTTGTCACGTTTAATGCCTTCTCGTTTTATTTCATTTCATTTAAAAAGCGACGAGGTTTCACACACAGTTTAGCGTCCGAAATGAAAACGCAATTACTTAACTTTTCCTTCATGACCAAGTAAAACAAAGCCTGATATTGTTTCGGTTTGGTGTATGTATTTCTGAGACGTCCATATGTTGATCCTTTGATTATTGCATTTTCTGTTTTAGACTATTTTAAATTGACAGGGATCAGGTTTTAATAATTTGGACAACATTAGTATGAACTTCACCTCTAGTGAACCCCATTTTTACTGTACTTCATTAGTGAAGCGCATTGTCCATGAATGCAAAGGAATGAGGTGGTATATGTAATCCTTGTGTAAGCTTAAGGCGCAAAGACGCAAAGCAGATTTTGCAGTCGCTTGAAGCTGTTCACAGTCATGGTTATTGCTCTGGGTATTCTTATCGATAGCTGCGAAACATTAACTCAGTCCGACAAGTTCGTGGTCTTACGACTCAGCGGTGGCTGCTGAGATGTGGGAAGAGCTTCAGTCGTTCATTCCCCTCAGCTATGCAGCGGCAGCGATTGGTATGTCATGACTTAGCGTATCAATACGACTTCTGAAACGTCTTCTAAGGAGAAGTTGCATTGTATTTTAGCTAACTATAACATGCGATTGGATCTTGTGAGAGTTGATACATACTTTTAGGAAATTAAGACGTGCATATAAAAAATGGTTGCATGCATGTATGAATTTAGTGGATTATATTTGTTAACGTAAATATAGCTTTATTCGGGTATTATTTCAAACAAATAGCATGTAAGTCAATTAAGTACGATTTCTGATCGCTGAACGATTATTCAGGTTATGATTTTAATATCTGGCTTACACAATTTCAGTGATATACTTAGTTTCCATTTATTTTGTGACTTCCATAATACAATGAGGCCATAAGCGATGGACGATCCGTCAATAACGTAATCTAGACTGCTGAAAGTAATCATACATATAATCATACATATAAACAAAAAACTAGCTAGACGATTTATCGAAATTCTTCGACAGTTATTCTCTGGTAACTGTTACGACTATTATGTTAAGCATACCTGAATTCCAAAACATAACAGGAACAGAACAGGCCAAAGACAGAATATAACACTTGCTTAACAATGTTTTTTCTTTCATCTATTTTTTTATTATTCTAAACCTGTTTAATGTGATTAATTATGCCCTCCCATGACTTGTGATCCTGGTCTGTGGATTTATCGTCAGACTGGCTAGACTTAAACCGATTAAAAAGGCAGTCTGTCTGCTTCTTTTTGGGGAGGTTGGGACAGTGATGTAAACATGGTATCACCAGTTTCTGGACATTATTGGATTGTTGTCATTCAGGCCTGTTTCTGCTGCGAAAATGGATCGCAGGTGGGGTGTGTCATAGTAAAGTGCATCTCTCCGGTAAAACGGTTCTGATTACTGGGGCAAATACCGGAATTGGCAAGGAGACGGCAAGGGACATGGCTCGTCGGGGTATGTTAAATAACGTCCCAAGAATATTGCTGTGATTAGCCATGCTTGTGAAATGCATCATAGGGTTAGATTTGGGTTTTTGCTTCAGGTGCACGAGTGGTCATGGCATGCCGGGACCTAATTCGTGCCGAGAGGGCGGCCAATGAAATCCGTCGGTCCATTGGAAACTGCGATATCGTGGTGCGACAGCTTGACTTGGCTTCTCTGTACTCTGTAAATCAGTTTGCAAAGGAGTACAATGCTACGGAGGAGCGACTCGACATACTTATCAACAATGCCGGTAACCCCGACACTGATACATTTAAATAAAACACAATCTTAAATCAACACACCATTGATCGATTTCCAAAATTCTGCACTGGGGTCCACAGAAACGGACAGTTGTTGGGCCCCATCGCAAAGAGCATCAGGAGGCAATCGATCGATTTATTTACATTAATTACCAAAGCATGTTATGAACCGCCAAAAACGAAACAATATGTATAACCTTTACCTAGCTGGCAAATGATGGATTTGTTAGCATGCTTGGACATAATGGTCTATAAATAAGGAGGGGCCCCCACAAAAAATTCTTGCACTGGGGCCCGTTATACAGTAAGAAGCTTCTGCCATTGCATTACGCTAAGTAAACAAAGAATGTACTGTAGTGTGTGAGCTTTTAGTACAGGATCCCATGCTTAATCATAGTGCTTTGACCTTGTTCTCAGGTGTTATGATGTGTCCTAAATGGCTTACAGAGGATGGGTACGAAACACAGCTAGCTGTCAATCACCTTGGACATTTCCTCTTGACTAACCTCCTCCTTGGAAAGCTGAAGAGTTCAGCCCCCAGTCGTGTAGTTAATGTATCCAGTCTGGCTCATAAGTGTGGTAAGTCCCTTCATATCAAGGGTCTCCAACTCCAACAGTTCTGCAGGGCCCCAGACATCAGGCGTGTTAAATGAGAGGAAACCTAAAGATGTGCAGGGCTGGGGTTCTCCAGGACTGGAGTTGGTGACCGCTGCTTTATCTCATAGAGCTTCCTCACAACTTCGGGCACTTGCTGAGTGAAGCATGATTTATCTCGCCTGTTCCTGTCTGAAGGGAAAATACATTTTGATGATCTGTGTTTTGAGAAGAGACCTTACAACGCATTGGTGAGCTACAAGCAGAGCAAGCTGGCCAATGTGCTTTTCTCTAAGGAGCTGGCACGCAGGATGAAAGGTTCGAGTTTCTCCGTTCATGTTGCTATCTACCTTATACAGTAACGTCTGGCAATTTAATGGTCATAGAACATGATTAAAATTTTTGCTTCAGGAAAACGGTAAAGATTTCCTTCAGTTAAAGTCGACTCTGATTGTTTGCCACTCATTATCAGAACTAATTTGACACAAATTAACCCAAAAATGCATTTGGGTGTTTTACGAACCTTGTTCTGTCGGCCATAAAAAAAAAAATGCTATAGGTGGTACTTAGCACAAACCCTATGGCTCCATCTGTGTTTTAAGTATAATGATTTCACCCATTACCGTGTTAAGTGTCTCATGCATATACCTGCACACTAGCTGGTGCACTGGAAACTGGTTTGGGTTGCGGTAACAGGAGTAGGTGGAGATGGACGCAGACGTGAAACACTCCCCTTGATCCCCAGGAACAGGGGTTTCCTCCTTCAGCCTACACCCTGGCATTATCCGCACAGAGCTGAGTCGACATGTAGAAAGGTGGAGTCTGCTGCTTAAAGTGCTCCTGGCCATCCCCTGTATGCTCCTGATGAAGACGCCATGGCAGGGAGCACAGACGTCCATCTACTGTGCAGTCACTGAGGGCCTGGAAGACAAGTCTGGGTGCTACTTCAGGTAACTGATGGATTACCTCAGGCCTAGTCATTTACCAACAGATGTTTGCTACCTATAGCAATA
>JAABNX020000151.1:15032136-15059981 GCA_015163995.2 Mormyrus lacerda | reverse complement strand
CCCCCCCCCCCCCCCCCCCACAGTGGAGCGCAGATGACTGGCTCAGGTCCTCCTCTGCCAGGGCCTCCCTTCACAGCACCTCTTCTGGGGATGGTGCAGCCGTTGCCCGTAACAGGCAGCTAATGGACGGGGGCTGCCCCACAGCACACAGCCTTTAAACGGGAAGGCCGGCCACTGCTGCACATTCACTTTTCCATCTGCTATTCCTCCACCCAGCTTCATTAAACTGAAATCTAAGCATGTTGTTCGCTCCTGTTTGTAAGGCACATCACTGAAACTATGCTGCCACATATACAACAGTTCAGATTCAGTTTGTGTCATTATCTTATAATTACCACAGCTGGCTGACCATTCTACTGTGTAATGGACACCTGATTTTTTAGGAACTAATAACCTAAGTTCAACCTCTGTTACTATACAGGACAAAATAGAAATATTATTCTTTTTAGCAAAATACTTTTATGTAAATCTGTCAATACATCAGACTGGATGCACTGGCATTTGCACCATTGTTACCGGGGGCCACTTCAGCATGAGGACAAAGTGCACACTCTTCGGTGCCAGTACAGGGGGTGGGGGGAATTTAGGGTTATGACTTGTACGAACGTAAAAGGGACTAGTGACGCACATCAGGAGACGCAGGAGAATGGAAAGCTGATGTGGAATTTACAGTGACCGAATGTAGCACTGCTTGACAAGGGGGGAGTCTTCCTAAACTTTATGACCACCCATGCTTGACTGTTACACGTCACAGGCTGGGAGAGTGGAGGATTGTGGGAAATTTTGGGTGACTCAGTGCCTGGAGAAGAGGGGCAATCAGAAAACAGTGCAGAATGAAGCTTGAGAAGAATGGGACACTTGTGCTTCCATTGCCCACTGGTGCCCTTTGTGGTTTGTCTCAGGGCCTGGGAACTGTAAACCCCTCCTCACTGGAACACTGGAAAGGTCACCATGACTTCTGACACAACTTTTGCCTTCATTTTTGAGGGTTCTTTAATATTACAATTCTTAATCATTCTGTGAAGCTCTAGGATAACTACCCCTTGTTTTGGGTCACATGTATGTAACAACATCACTGTTGGTTAGAACTATCCTTCAGATCCTAAGATGTCTTTGTTACCCGTGACTTCTAATTCCACAGTTGAGGATATACCATCCAATCAAGCGTTACCGTCTTCGTTCTTTTTTTCATTCTTGTCGTCTTTTCCCCGTGCTTCTTCCTGTTCTCCCATGCCCAGTTTCTCTGGCTTAATGAGCACCTCCCCCCCTGCTCCCATCAGAATGTCCGGCGGCTTCTGCAGAACCCCAGAGTGTGTGAGTTGGATGCCGTGCGCCTGGTGATGCTCTATGCGCTTCGCTATGAGAGGCACAGCAGTAGCAACCTGCCTGGCCTCATGGAGGACCTCAACCGGAAGGGCGTCTCTGAGCGGTACCGCAAGGTGAGAAGCTTGAGGCTCGGTGCGTTCTGGGAAACGGGGGATGTTCAGAGGACCATGCAGAAGCACCGGTGTGGTATGACTCCACTTTTGCTGGTCCTTTTTGGTGTTTTGGGTAACATTTTTGCACGGTGTGCTCCTTAACCATTGTTAAACCGTTACTACCGTGTTATTTTTGAGTATGCTTTCTAACTCATTGTTTTTATATTTGCAAATGACTTGTATGCTGCTCTTACCCAAGTGCAGTGGTCCTTAATTACCAGGAGCAAGATATGACTGTAATGTTTTTCTAAATTTTTGTTTTTATTTCTACTTAATATATTATCAAATGAGTAGTAATAGTGTATTGACAGGTAAGGAGCAGACCTTAATCTAATGTGTTATTGTGGCTGGCACCAGACCAAATCTGATGGACCGGCCATCATTTTCGTGGCGGCGGGGGATACGGACCAAAAACCATATCTCAGTATTCTTGGACAGAATAGCGATTCCCGATTTATATATGTGCACACACACACTCACGGTGCCAGTCGAATGTTTGGAGAGACATACCCACGGAAATGTAGAGAATAGTACAAAAAAAATACATCTAAAGTCACCAAAACTATAAAATAACACATATGGAATTATGTACCGACCAAAAAAAGTATTAAACAAAAATAATATTTTTGGGGGTTGGGGGGGCTTTTCTAGCCGTCCTGATGGAGGTCCCACATACATGCTGAGCACTCATTGGCCGCTTTTCCTTCACTCTCTGGTCAAACTCCTTCAAAATCTATTCTACTGTGTTTAGGTCATGTGGCCAGGCCATGTGATGCGACACTGTCACTCTCTTTTGTAGGCAGCTTGGTGTGTCCCAACTTTGGGCTGGTAGTGTGCAAATACCGGGTTCGTTTCCCTGTTTTCAAATATACTAATATAACTATTAAGTGTAGACACTTTCCCTTACTGCAACCAGGAGCATCAAAATAAGCACAGATATAAGCTATAACTCGGCCTATATCTGTGTTGCATGGGTCCAGTAAAACAGCCTGGGCATAAAACCCTTTCATTCCACTATCTCTACCAACAGCATTTTCTAATCTGTTTATCACAGTGACAGCTTATTGATCCCACGTGGGGAAATTCTCTTTTCGACCCCCCTTCTTGCTCTCCATGACACATAGATACATATGTAGGAAGGAGCAGGCCCGGCCCCGAAGGTCAGCTCAAGGGCCAATGGACACATGACGATTCTGCCAAGGCCGGCCTCGAACCGGCGACCTTCCGACCACAGGCATAGAGGCTCTTAAAACAGAAGGCTTTATGTTTATGAAAAACTAAAATCTAAACCTAAAACTACTTGGAACTAAAAACAGAAGCCTGATAACCATTAAAAGTGTGCTTAACTGAAAAGGCCCTTATTTTAAGTTACTGTTTGCAGCTTGACAACATAAATATTGCAAATTATTTTTAACCTGTGAGCCCCGTTTGTCAATGTTTTTAAATGAAATGGACCCGCATCAAACGTGAATTGGTTTGATTTTCGGTGTGGATCCTGGGAGTGTGTGCAGCGTCACCATCAATTTTCACATCCAGGAAGGAATACCATTGGTTTCTGTGTAAACCAATCCTTTTAATATAGCCCTAATTTTAACGCAGAATAAAAGTATGTTGATGTAACAGGTATTGTATTATCCTAAATCTTGTTTTGGAAATATATTGATATACCATAAAGATTTTGGTTATCGATGAAGCTACTTGAAGTAATTGATGGGCGGGATGCTGAAGGGTTAGATAAGCAAATGATCTGTAGCCACGCCTCTGGAAGGGATTGGTTTATTTGTTTTAGAATGAATAGTCTTATTAAAAATAAAATTGAAATAAATGATGGTGTCCCTAGTGGATGATGCTAGGGGGCATGATGGAACACAACAGCTATCATTTTTAATATTTTTTATTTTTCAATGACTGATAGCTGCTGTTTCAGTTACCTGGGTAAAGACTGTGTTCTAGCATCGTGTGACTGTGTTACAGATGGTACAATCTGTGGTAGAGTATGGTGGGAAGCGTGTCAGAGGAAGTGACCTCATCACGCCCACAGACGCGGTGGCCATCACCAAACAGTTCTTCAAAGGTCTCAAGGTACAAGATGAAAGTGTCTCTTTATAGCATATTTGCAAAATGTTCTCAGAGGCGAGCAACTGAGCTTCTGGCTTGCTGATAATTTTTGTCGGTTTGCGACCCAGGTAGACAACTAAGCCTTTAATAATTTCACTCAGGCACATAATCTTTTTTTATGTGTTTATTACTGTTTTTCACAAAGGAAAACATTTAATGGCTACAATGACTGATCTGGGGCTGAAGGGGTCGGTTATTTACATCATTAAGGGAGTGTCAGTATTTGACAGTGTAGTGTGTTTCTGTAAATCAGCACCATCCCGCTTCTCTGACCCTAGGGTGTGGAGAACGTGTACACCCAGCACCAGCCCTTGCTGCACGAGACCCTGGACCAGCTCATCAAAGGCCGCCTTAAGGACAGCCAGTTCCCCTACCTGGGCCCCAGCACCCTCAGAGACAGGTGGCGGCTGCCTCCAAGTGCCATTGACTTTCATTGCTGCATTAAATTGCTTTTTTTGTTACATATGCGTTTAAAGACCCACGTTTAGTGCATTCGTTCAGGTAAAATCCATTGAACTGTGCAGGCGTTTATCTCCGCTCCTGTTTTATTTCTGACATCGTTAATGCATATTATCTATCTTTATGGATTTTACGTACATTGTGTTTTGAATCCTTCCTCGTAATTTGAACTGCAGACATTCTAGTAACAGAATAGCAAGATGATGGTTCGGTGTATATCTGTAAGAACAGGCTCAGCGGATAAGATGTATCCCTCCCCGCCTTAAGTGTGAGAGCTGGAGAGCTGGGTGGCTGCCCGGCCACTCTGTCAGAAATAGTAATGGAACACCCCCTTTGCCTTGAGTTGTTTGTTCCCAGCTCTCCAGCTGGCTCTGCAAACACAATGCAGGCCTGATAGTCTCTCAGCCTTGGTTCTCCAAGCCTGTGTCCCCGTTTAAGGGGGGGGAGGGGGGTGGATTTCACTGGCCTGTGCTACGAAGGGGTCCGCGTCACTCAGATATGTTATCCTGCAATTCGCACCCACCGCCAGGTGATGCACCCCCCCCGTCCTCCAATTTTTGATCCCTCGTTTTACCTTGGCTGAAGGTGGGGTGACATGTGACCCTTTGGACAGTAGGGGAGGGGCTGGTTAAAATAGCCTGGGGAAAGGAGAGTAAACAGCCAGTCAGTCACAGACATGGAGGCTGGCTGCTGGACAGCTTCTCTCACCCCAGTGGGAGGAAAAAGGCTAACAGTCATCCCCGGTCTATGGGCCCAGCCGCATCCTCTGCAGCCGGCATTAAATGCGTCAGCTCCCGCTCCACACTGACCGAGCGTTGCGGATGCAGGTCAGTCACAGAGTGGCACATGTGGCTTTCAGCTGACTGGGCAAAATCTTTCTTATGACTGTGACCTCAAGATAGCGATGGAAGGAAGAATGAAAGAGCGGAGGGACTGACAGCTGAGGGAGGGGTGCCCTTTGACCTGGCACCCCGACCTTTAACCTCATCGCGCACTCTTGTACTGAAGCGCTGATGCTGATTCTGGAAGTTACTTTCCGTTACCTGCATCATAACCTGTCCGCTTCCTGTCTCGTCAGGCCCCAGGACATCATCGTGTTCATCATCGGGGGGGCCACGTATGAGGAGGCGCTGACTGTTTACAACTTCAACCGCACCATGCCGGGGGTCCGCATTGTACTTGGAGGGACCAGCATCCACAACACCAAGAGGTCAGCTATAGCGCCATGATGGTGGCTGGCCGTGTGCTGCGGGCAGGCGTGTCACGCCCGGAGCCTGTGTTCACAGACGTGCGGTAGCTGCTTGTTTGGGGCCGTCCTGCGCTGCAACTGGGCTTCCTGTCAGCAGGCATCCGCAGGTCGCATCCCTCCTCCCTTCTCAATTTCTCTTTCCGTTTCCGTCGTTCTTCTTTCATTTCTTTAACTCCCACTTTATTTTTCTTTATTTTTTCTATGCATTACCCCCCCCCCCATCTGCTCCCTGCACTCAGACCCATCAATGCCCAGTTGTTAGAGCAGCAATTACAGAAATGTTTAACAGGGCTTTTGGTCCAAATCTCCAGGGCAGGAGCCAAGGGTGAAGGAGGTTATAAGAGGCAGCTGGGGCCGGGGGTGGGGGGGGGGGTGGGGGTGTTGAGACAGCTGCTGGAACACCTCGTGCCCCCCCCCCCGTTGAGGAGGTCACAGCGTCGGGTAGACTGCAGAACCCATCCAGCCGAGACGGCACCTGTTGGTGACACGGCAATCACTGTGGGAACAGGGCTGACGTGTGCGCACCTCAGGTCTGCCACTGCGACAGCTTGCGCCCAGTCTGATGTCGGCACACATGCTGGGAGTTTGATTACCCCACTTGGGGCCACTGCATGTTGCAAAGGTTCAGCGTTTCCCCCCAGAAATGTGCCAGACGGGGGAAAAGCCACCCAATTTAGACATGGCTCTTTAGGAGTACAGCTGCCATATAATTGTTCAAATGCACTAGAAATATAGTAGGGGACAATCAGACCAGTATCGCTGTCACTTGGCAGGGAGAGGAACCTTCCGGAAGGTTTTTCATGTGCACCGGAATCTGGTAATTGTTGTTGTGTTAGGCGCAAATAAAGGTGAAGGCTGATTTAATGCTGGTGCAGTAGCTCAGGTGGTTGTTGTCGGGGGTCTCGCTGACCTGCTAACCTCCCAGAGGCAGCTGGAGCCCATTCCCCTCCAGGGAGACCCAGAGGGAGGGGGGCGTGCAGGTGGGTCGGCTTCACCACTCTCGTGCTCAGGCAGCGAATGAGCAGCCCCGCTGGAGGAGGAGGAGCAGTGCGCAGCGTGTAATTAGCGCTCGCTCTCTGATTGTCACGTGGCATAACGTGAACCGTGTGGCGGCACGTGGACGGAACCTTGCAGCTGGGCCTCTGGGTGGCGTGCGGACGGCAACGGGAGCCTCCGGCCTGGCACCCGGCACCCGTCCGCACAGCTGTGCCCTTGGCAGGGCTCCATTCCGGTGCCGTGCCGAAGCGCTGCGGGAGAACCGCCCTGAATTCCGGCTGGACGGGCTGGCTGTCCGCCGTCAGCGGCGTGCACCTGACGGCCCGTTGTTCCTCTGAGCGATAACCGTAGATTCCCTTTTTCTGAGACTCGTTTGATAGCGACCGGCCACGCGTACACGGGCATGGTCTGCGTGTGAATCTGCTCGGGGCAGGTGCAGTCACAAGAATATCTACACACTTCATGCCCTGCTGCTTTCTTCTTCTGGAATGAGAACACCGACGCATACACTCTGTGGTTGGAATTCACAGAAATATGGCTCATTTGAAATATAATATTTATACATGCATCAATTTTATATATTCTCATGTAAATCAATACTTCATATTTTATGTACTTTTACAGATGCCAGTTTAAGCCATACTTCATATTTTATAGCTGTGTGTGTACAGACGCCCCTCTACTTACAAACAAGATACGTTCTGAACGGCCGCGGAACTTGAAATGTTTGTAAGTCATTATTCAGCATCATTTTAACGGTATATGCAAGTACTAAGAACTAGGATGCTGGGCGTACGCAAGCCACGCTGCTGCATGGCGGGAGGAGCGGCCAGAAGTCATACTAGGTGGAACTGGAGCGCAGAAAAGAACTGATGTTGTGGACAGGAAACGGGAGCCCAGCGAACACAATTTGGACTTAGTCCTGTTCGTTTGTATGCAGAGGAGCATCTCTGTGTGTGTGTGTGTGTGTGTGTGTGTGTGTGTGTGTGTATATGTAGTATGTATATGCCAGTTGCCAGGAATTGCACTACGACTGTGTTAGTACAGAAATTAGACACAAATTTTAAAAAAAATTTTTTTAAAAAAAGCATGAGGGGAAAATGATGTACATTATTGTTTTGCTCTCTACATATTGGTGTAAGTGAGAATTGGGAAGCTGAAGCCTCATTTACTTAACTGCTGTCACCAGTCACAAATCACACGCTTCGTAGAAAATGCCCCGTCGTATCTGCTGGTGCCCACACAGAGGAAATGCGCACATGCACCCTGTCAGCGGTGACGAGGCATTCCGCTAACAGACTTCCTGTTCTCTGCTCTGTCTGGCCAACTCAGGTTCTGGAATTACAGAAAAGTTGCGATGTCACTGTAAACCGAATGTTTCCTGTGATCCATCTATGTTTGGGGCGGCTTCTAATTTTTCACACTGTTCACACATATATTGTGGTATGCGGTATTTTGACTATTTTCAAAAGCAACAGTATTCTGATATTTCACCTGTTGCCAGTAAAATTTGCTGGTGGGGAGCCCCAAAACACCCCCAGTATATCATCCTACTATCCAAACCTAGGTTCATCTCAAATCTCTAAGCCCGGCTTGCTTTGCGTCTTCCTTATTGGACATTGTTGCTTTTGTCTTCTTGATCTGGCCCTGCTGGGTTGTAAGTAGCGGAAAATGGAAGTAATGGCTGCAGGAGAGGGAGGAGTCACAGGCAGCCAGAGGCCTACCTCCCGATGCACGTAGCATGGCCGCCGATGCCGGCGCTCTCCGTGAACGGGGCAGGGGGAGGAGCCAAGCAGGTCAGGATAAACAAAGCCTAAATTATGAATGGATATGCAATCCAATCTGCGTGTTGCCTATAAGGTGGGGCTAAATCAGACGTAAACTGACGGTTAGCAGGATAAGTGATCCCAAGGTAATGCATTATGGCAAAGCCTTCCGTGCGTTTCAGGGTGATGGCTGAGAGAAGCGAGCAGGGTATGTTGACACAACTTTTCTGCATTTAAGGTTTTGCCAATCAGATGTGAAGATTAGCCAATGAGGTTTAAAATGAGGCTAAAAAGGAAGGGGGAGCAGTGTCATGTGACAGGCTGGGATATTGAGTTTCCTCGGAAATATGGCACATTTTGTCTGGTTTGACCCTTCGGCGGGAAACAAATGGGGGATGAGCCTCAGTGGGGAGGCAGTGCGGTGTGGAGCATCTCTTCTGATGGGCTGCTGTATTATTGATGGCCGTCTAGTGTTGGGTGACAAGGTTGCTGCACAGTCTGTTGGGTGCACACACACATTTGCACAGACAAACCACATGCCAAGCTAGCATATGCGCATGTATAAAGAGTGAACTCTGCAACTGTGGGCCGCTGTTAGCGCACACGGCTCTAAATGTCACCATATGCTGTTCTGCAGTGAGCCTCTGTAATCCAGGTTTGCACATACCCTCTCTGTTATGCCTACGAGTTGCCTTTTAACACTTTGTCTCCCTAATGCAGGCACATATGAAATGGAAAGTTCGGCCTACATACAGCACTTGTCGCCTCTTTCTGCCATGTTATTTTTAAACCTTTTGCACGATTTCCTACGCATTTTAAATAGCTCATTTTGGTTCCCACCAGTTCCTGTAATTACTGTAAATACTGATAATACCTACTAGCTAGGTGACACTGCACTTCCTAGCAGACAAGCAATCGGTACCTAATTTTTTCTGTTGATTTAGCGGGACATGTCTAGAATATGACGTTTAAAATTCACCAAACACCCAACATGTCCTTAAGCTATTACACTCAATTTATTGATTCATTTATATTTTTGTATTTGTATGAACCAGATGTTTCTAATGGGTGAATTTGATGGTTGGATAATGTCGACAGTGTGATTAAGTCACACTGCGGCTGTGGTTTTCCTCAATTTTTTTTGCTCTGGAGGGTTGAATGTAAAATGTTAAATGTAAGCTGATTGCTTTGGCTTCCTTGGAAAAGTACAGTACTGATTGTGCAATCATGGTGATCTCATATGCTCCCTTGATCTAATCACAATGCTGTAGGCGTGTTCACATCACTCCGATGTTCACATCACACTGAAGACCTTGATGACCCAACCTCACAAATTAGCATCCAGGCAATCAGAAGCGACATAATTCCATAATAATGGAATCAAACATCTTGACAGTTCCAGACCTTGCTTGTGTGCTCTGTTATTCAGTCCTAATTATTAAGCTGTCCTTTATAAAATAACCAACTAGTAAGTGTTTGTATGTTCACCCCTCAAGCCCTTGTTCAGAGAGAGAGATGTTTTCTCAAGGTTGTCATTTGGGAAATGCAATCACATGACCATTTTTGTCACAACACAATGTTCCAAATACAGTTGGGTCACGTTAGCTGCAGTGTAGTGTGAATGCATACAACCAGGCCCCATATGGATTTTTCTCTTTTGCTACAGCCGCTTCATGCTATCGTATTGTGTCCTCCCAAGAAATTGGCTTCCAGTATGAAGTGATAATGAACTTCTCAGCTAAATAGTTTAGTTGACTAGAAGATGTCCAATGCTATACAGGTCATGATTTAACACTGACTAGACTGAGCCCTATCATTGCTGTTGTGAGACATCCTCTTTATCTCTGTAATGAAGAATTTAGTGATTAGTGGTCATTGTCAACACACCACAGAGTGCGCAACAACGAAATGTGTCTTCTGCATTTAACCCATATGTGACTTTCGTGACATAGCAGGGGGCAGCTAATTCAGCACCCGGGGAGCAGTGCTTGGGGACGGTACCTTGCTCAGTGTACCAGTGGGGGATTCGATTCTGCAATCTTTCGATTACAAGTGCGCGTCCCTAACCATCAAGCCACCACTGCCTACAAAAATTTGTTTGTGGGGGAGGCTGCCCATTGTTCTGCTCTAATCCAGAAGTACTGTGACGCACCATGGATGACGCCCTAATGCCTTTTTAAGTGTTTCTATTTTGCCCTGGTAATGTTCTACCCCTCCAACGAGATTACACAGCGTAACTCCCGATAATGCTCTCAGCTCCTCACAAAGACACTGTAATCCTGTAGTGGTTCCCCCTCTGGATGGCTGTACATCCGATAGCTATCATTTGGCTGCGTACCATGGACTCCTCACCGGCAAAGTGACCATTGTCTCGGAGACTGTCCCATTGACACAGCGCCTCTGGGCACTGGAGCTGACTAGGTCTGCGCATTTGGTCAAGGGATTAAGCCTTGTGCAGAAAAAGAGTGAATCTGACGTGCGATAAACATGAACAAAGCTCATTTTTAATAGAGAGGCTTCTATGGAATGGACTGGCAAGCGTGCCCGTAGAGGTGTCCGTAATATTTACTAACAGTTTTGTGATAGCTCAGAGGATTATGGGATACTTGGAATTGTGCTGGATGTCCAGGAAGTGAGGTGAATTTAACAGCACACACTGGACATAGAGGCAGAACCATGTCCCATATCAATGAGACAGATAGAGGAGGGAAAGGGTGACAGTGTTAAATATCAGCCTGTCCAACACATCAAGCGTTGGTAAACAATGTGTGCTGCGTAGCTGAGGTTTTTTTTTTGTTTTGTTTCATTTGTGAAACATTTGTTAATGTGGGCTAATGATTTTGGTTTGCTGCCTTTGTGTCTCTGAATACGAAGGACCTCATTTTTTTCAGGATCAGAAATTGTCACCATAAATAAGATTATCTGACATTCAGCATGAGGTGATGTTCTCAGAATTGCATGACACACTAGCAGATCTTTCCGGATGACCTGCTCCCTGAAATTCAGTGTTGTAACTTAGCTGCTCTGTGTCAATTTCCTAACAGTTTCCTGGAGGAAGTAACCTTAGCCACAGGTTCGAGCCAGAGCGGCGAGAGAGTGCAAGGGACCAGCCGCCTTCCCAGCCGGCGCTGATGGTGACCTCGCTGGCTCTGGGCCTCATGGTATCGCCACCTTTCCGGTGCTGTGTACAGCGCCACCACTTGGCCCTTGGCCGCTATTCGACTGCTCAACAAATCTGATATTTCTTAAAATGGTTTCCTCCATCTGACCGAACATGTTAAATTACTTTTTTTTTTTTTTTGGTTCGGGAGAAGTACTACTCGACCACACATACGAGAGGGCATGATGTCTTTTGGAAGAAAGTGCTCCATTGTGGTGTATTTGACAGTGGTTTTCTGCAAGATGGATCAGAAGACGGATGCATGCTCACCAAGACACCTTCTACAATGTTCCCCGATGCTGCCTGGTGTCTGTCCTCTCTCTGTCTCTCTACACCATGCAGAGAAAGACCCAGCACAAATCAAGGCAGTCCATAAACACTGGTCTTGCGACTGAGGATTCATGGTGCATGGCCGGTAGAAACTACAGTAAATGGTGGGGCCAGTTTTTAAAAGCTGGGTGGAGAGTGTCACAGGTTCGCCTGCAATACTTCCCTGCACTGAACTCTCACTATAGCAGCATAGAAGTTGGCAGCCAGTGTTGGGGAAGTTACTCACAAAAGTAATCCATTGCAGACAGGTGGAAAGTTCAGATCCAGAAAGCACAAATCCAGGCCAAGGTTTTATTCCGACCAAACAGGTTAAGTACTCTATGACTTTGACTCTTTATACTCAACTGATTGGTTGAAACTAAACCATGGTTTGGATTTGTACTTTCTACCTCTGTCTGTAATGGATTACTTTTGTAAGTAACTTCCCAAACACTGTTGGCAGCATATCTGGTATTCTGAGGGAACTGGGGTGGGTGGATCATGACCCTGTGGTCCCACAGACAGCTGGTGCATGTATAACACGACGCCGTTCATCTTGCATCGCTATCCATGGCAGCGTGCATTTGGAAACCACAAACCATTTTATGTATACACTACTAGATTTAAATTTCAAACCAGCCCAGTACACATCATTCCCAGTTGGTGGCCACTGTATGGAACATGTAGAGCCCTGTTAGTGCTCTCCTAAACCCCAGACAGCTTACAGCGGTGAACATTGATAAGTTTTATATGGGAGCATATGATAGCACTCCTGGAAAAGAACCTGCATTTTAGGTTTGCCTAAAACTTGAACACACGTCCCATAAGTATATAACTTTTTGCACATCCAAAGCCACGTTTGATTGTGTGAGATGTTTGTCATTGCAGTGTACAGTGTGTCTCTGTCACAAAATAATCTGCTGTAATTTAATGTTTTTATTCAACTAATAAATGTAATAGATTTGTGCTATCGCAAATCAGTGATTGTGGGATAAAAGAAGTATTTTTTCCTGTTGTAGTTTCAGTTCACTTTTTCCCTCTCTTCTGGCCATTTGTTATAGACCCACCCCTCTGTCTCTAAGCTATCTGTGGAACTTCAGAGGTTTGTTTTAATTTCTCAGTAAGTATGAGGTAATATTTTCCTTTCAGCAGTTATGCCGCAATCATTTATGATGCATGCACTTTTTCTTTAAACTATATGTGGACTTAATCTTCAGTTGTTTTTTTTTTTTGATGAACCAAGTACATGGATTTATTTGGCTTCCTGTCCCTAACTGAAGAATGTTATCTATCAGTTCCAAAAGTATTGTGTTGTACATTCTTTAACATTTAATCACAGAATTGATTCTTGTGTCAGGAAATACAGCTGATAATTTTTCAGAAGGCAAGTCACTAGACATTATTGAACAGTTGCTATGATGCACCTGTAAGTTAAATACTGGATTAGCTGAAGATTCCCTACCCATGAAAATGACTTCTGAAAAACTCATTATATAAGTATATCACTTCCTGTGCTGTGACTTACTACAGAGCTATACTGACTTTGGTATAAAGCTGGGTAATTTATGTTGTTGTGAGGGCCTCTCATTTTTAGCAAAAACTCCTGTGTCACGGCATGGCTGTGCTTCTTGAATTGTGCATTCGAACAGTGGTGAGGAAGCAACAGCCACAATCGGAAGGGCAATTCCTTGTCACACCTTTGCCACCTGCCCAGAATCAGGAACTGATTATTTTAATTCGTTTTAGTACAGGACACACTGGATGCAATTTTAACACATTGCAGCATTTTACTGTGCCTCCCCGGTGTTATTCAAAAATCACATCAACTATAATTTGAGTCTGACAAGACAGTCAAGTGCTTGTCAGTACCACGCAAATTCCACTTTAGCCTTTAGGATTTTTGTCCAGTATTGGCTCAGCACATTGGAAAACTCCCAGATGTATTGCTTTGTGGGTGACCATCATATTGTTCTTTAAACTATGAATCAATGTTTTAATTATGGATAAGATCCATATCTGGAGTGTGGTAGAGTGTCTCCCCATCCCCCCAAACAAGAAGCCCTACATTCCCATCATCGCTGAACCCATCTGTCTAAACTCCAGTGCCCTACATTTACCAATGCGCTTAACCATCTGGGCCATTGTGCCAATGAAATGTCTGCAGTCTGGGTCCAAAGTACAGACGCTCTTCTACTTACGAACTTTCAACTTCCAAACTTTTAGACATATGAACAAAGAGGATTGAAAGTCCAAATTGTGTTCATCGGGCTCCTGTTTCCTGTCCACAACAACATTTTTTTTTCTGCACGCCAATTCCACCTAGTAAGACTTCTGACCGCTACTCCCGCCGCGCGGCAGCGTAGTGTGTGTACTCCCAGCATCCTAGTTCTTTGTACTTGCGTATACCCTTAAAATGATTTTGAATACTGAAGCTGAAGATAGATGAAGACTGAAGGCAAAATGTCCTCTGTGGTGTTGCAGAAAACTGTTGACCATATGTAGTAAAATTTGATGCAAATTGGTCCAAAAGCAAGGCGCAGAAGACCAGACTGACAAAGAAAATGGGACCATGGTTTTGTAGAGTCCACCCTTTGCCCTTTTCAGCAGGAAACCTACTGCTCTTCAGATCTCAGCTCTATTTGGTGGCACCACTTGCAACTGACGCTCAAAAAGCTGAATGGAGAGTCTTCGTCACCTGATGGTTCCCAGTGAAACCGATAGCTCATGAATTTAGGGAGCTGTGTTTAACAGTGACCTTCTCAGAAACAAGAGGTCGGCACTTCATGCGAGTGTTTGCAGTCTATTAACAGGGATGGACGTAATGACTGAGCCACTCAAGCCACGAGTTGAAAAAGAGAGGGTGGAGAGAAGTGTGTGGAAGGATGGACTCCATTTGAGTTGGATTCATTTGGTCTGCTCTGTCAAATATTCTGATTCCTAATATATTTACAGACATCTGTGACCAAAGTAATGCTGTCAGTTATGCTCCCCCCAGTCCTATGACTTTTTAAAAAATATATTTGTTGTACCCCTCTAAACATAACCCCCAGGAACCAAATACACAAAAATATGGAAACCAAAATTATTAATCACAACGCAACAAATTAAATATAAACGGACACATGAAAGTTACCAGAACATTACCACAGATAAGGTGCCTGAGGAAGTGTGTCAAAAGAGAGAAGTGTGGGATGTCATGTGATTCCCAGTGCCAAATATGTTTTGCCACAACATTCGTCAGTGTTGTCATTCCTCTGATGAGTGAGTGTGTGTGTGTGTGTACGTATACACACACACACACGCACATTTACTTCTCTGTAAATGCAACAATAGGTTACTGTCAATTTCTCAACCCCAAAATTCACCAGCAACTGATTGATTTCCTATAACCAGCATCCCAGGATAACAATGGGTTCATTTCAATTTGCATTATTTTTGCATTTCTCACCAAGGATTTGTTCTGAAATTGAGTGCAGAAGACAACGGTATGCCAGAGGCCTTGCAAAGTGAAAACGGCAAAACTGCCATAAGCTAGCAGACTGTCTCTGATTCAAAGAGATATGCCATAAATTTACAATCCTATGGAACATAGCTCTGTTTGCCATTACAACCAATACAAACCTGACATGTCTTTCTACATTCTGCTTACACTAGTACCACACAGACGCTGGACATACCCCTTCATTCTGAGATAGTCTGAGAAGGCGAATCTCAGAGAAAAGGTCTTTTAACAAAAGTAGTTACTTGCCATTTAGTCATTTATACGAATGACTGTGTATCCCTGCGGGATGGCATTTAAAAATAGTGAATCACACACTAGAGTGCGCCAGAAAAGAAAACTTCACTACGGATCCCGCTAATGCTGTGCTCTAGATCCATCCATTTTTTGTAACCGCTCATCCTACTTAGGGTCACCCAGAGCCTATCGCAGAGGGTATAGCCACAAGGCAGAGAACAGCACAGGATGGGGTGCCAACTCATCACAGGGTACACTCACACACCATGCACTCCCATGGGCACTCTGGTAATTCCAATTAACCTCAGAGTTTTTGGACCGTGGGAGGAAACCAGAGGAAACCCCACGATGTCGTGGGGAGAACATGCAAAATCCCCACATAGAGTCATGAATGCAGGTCCCAGAGGTGTCAGGTGACAGGGCTCACCACTTCACCCCACTCTGCTCTACATAGACTTACAAACTCACTCTTCATTCTTTATTCATTTGAACATAATGAATCATCATAAATGTCATATAATGGTACAATTATGGAGCTCCTAGTTAATTATCTTACTTCATATCCCTGGTAACCTATAAATATCACTTGACACTAATTGCACAAAGAGCATAACAGACATCTTGGGCTCCATGTATGTAATGTACATAAGTAGACTCCTGTGTGTTTGGAAATATCTCTGATCCTAGTGGAGGGTCTTTGACTGAAATCATTCATCTTTTCCTTGCAACAAGTGACGTTGTATGGGGATGGCCTATTTGTGCTGACTGCCAGTCGATGGCACAGCTGCCAACTTAAACTGAGTTCACCCGGTGAGTTGGATTAGACTATTCACAGGAAGTGGTCAGTTCTCCCATTTTTGCTTTAATCTACTCAGCAAAACAATAACTATGACCACGACCTAATTTTACAGATCCAGGCTACCCACATCATAAACTGTACAAACAAGAAAAAATGTTAGTACTTATTTCAAATAAACAGCATCGGCATCAATTAGTACTCTGCCTTTACTGCTCTCTCTTATACTGCTTTAGACTTTTATTATTAGTCAAGATCATGAATATCAAAAGATCTTTTGTACTGCATCATTATTGGTGCTTAAAGCCTTCTGAAGCACTCTTTGGCAGAGTAAACAATCTGCATCTGACATGCAGCAGGACGGTCATAACTGCATCATGTTTACTTTGCAATCGGCTTAATGGAGGATTACCATCGGTCATTAGACTGAGTTTCATACTTGGATTTCCACAAAGCTCTGCAGCACTTTTCTGGAAGTCTGCTTCTATACCATTCTTGATGTTACAATCCAGAACACAGTTGATGCTATTGTTATACATTCCCGAAATCAAGCACACTTTATGTCAGAGCGGCGGCTAGAGCTCATATAAAACATATATAGTTTCAGCGTTTTTTGAAATGTGTATTGGTGACAGCTTCACACAATGATCTGGCAAACAGTGAATCAGATAGCTCCACCTGAATATATACAACACACTCAGGGTAAAGAGGTCTACTTTTTGTGTGGCCAGGCAAGATAAGTGATGCAATTTCGATAGTGGTGTAATTGTTAAATCCAGACATGGTGGTACCAGCATCCAAGGAACATCCACCATCCATGGAATATCAAGTCTAGAGTTTAGAGACAATGGTGTGAAAAACAAAAACCATTGAATCAGGGGCAGTTTTGTGGCCAAAACACTTTGTTAATAAGAGAAGTTAGAGGCCTGTCTTATTAAAACTTCATAAAGGTCCAAAAATAAGACGTAAAAAACACAACTCATCAACTCTTAAAGTGGGTCTGGAAACAAAAATGGCTCCTAAAATGGTATTACAGTACATGGGGGAATCTAATAAAATGACCACAGTGTGCATATATGACCAAATCATTTCAAAACGCAGAAATATCACCTTTTAATACAAGTCCCACCTATGCACTCATGAATATGCAATACATGTGAGATCATTCATTTAAATGATGAGAACTGGAATTGTTTTAATACACAACGTATATTTACACGTGTAGACATCTAAATAGCGCCAGTCGCATTACAATACGAGTACACTTCGCACAGTAATGTCAAATAGCATCCGCACCGGGGCTATAGATGGAGCTGTGGAGTGTACGCGGGGGGGTGACCGCGGCGGCAAGTCCCTATTACAATACAAAGCTCTGCGGGCGGGGAAGCCGGGTTTGAGAGTCAATGATTCACCCCGCTCCGCGTAACTGGAGACTACTAATTCAGATCAGGGTATTGACGGTGCGAGCCGAGGGCGACAGCAAGACCCATCGCTGGGAAACTACAGAGGAGAGGAGAGAAAGACGCGCTCGAGGAAAAGGAGGTGCATCTGCTTGGGGAAGCGAACAGCGAGACGCGATCCAGCCTTTCTCAGCCTTACTGAATTTTCCCAGCTCCCCCTGTATCCTTGCTAGAAAAAACTGCATAAAAATACACCTGACCTAACTCTGGGAATAGGATCTGAAACTGTGACACCTTCACAATGAAGAAAAACAATTCGGCAAAACGGGTAAGCGCCTTACTACGTCGCTATATTCAAGTAACTGTTTCCTGTGCATATTCGATATTGCGGCAGGTTACTGTCTTAAGACGTTTTATGTGCTATGCTATGTTGTTTAACAAACAATGCTGCGATTTATTACTACTCTGAATTGTTTGTCAGTATGATACCCAATACCTGCTGGTTTGTTAAGCATTGTCTGTAAAAACATTTATGTGTCAGCAGACTACACGTCTTGGGTTTAACACACTTCAAAACTACGTGCAAACATAGTTGGTTATTTTTTTTAGCGTGCAATCCGCGTAGGATATTAACATACCGTAATTTCGTAATAGTTTATTAAGAACTATTTCCAAAGTCGCTTATACGGTACGGTTAAATAAATCATGGATGAAATATGTCCTTTTATGGGAACTATATATGCAGTTACCCTTTTGTTAGGGTTGTCTAATAACGAAAGACGATCATCTGAATGTATTAACTTTATAGCGTGAGTAACTTTGCTTCCGTAGTGAAGCTCAAGAAGATTCAACTCATATCAGGAGTGTTACGTTTATGTACATGACAAAAGAACTGACAGCAGCCTTTGCAAAAGTCACCAATCGTCCCCATCCTCTGAATCTAAATGAGGGGCTGCGATCATGTTAGCGCAGGACGCCCGTCAGCTGAACTGCCCTCTCTTTGCAATACCCAGGGCCCCCAGGATTCCACCCAGCCATCCTCTCAGCCGGACAAAATAGGATGGATTCGCAAGTTTTGTGGCAAAGGGATTTTCAGGGAGATCTGGAAAAACCGCTTTGTAATTCTGAAAGGAGAGCAACTCTACATCTCCGAGAAAGAGGTACAAGCATGTTTGTCTTACTTTTTGATCACAAGTACTTGATTGTGAACGTAACCAGACCAGCTCTAGTTATGTTCTAATTTCATCCTTTTGTGACAATAAGAATATCTACTTTATAATCTTTGACTTTAAATATTTACCGTTTTTACCAATACATGTTAGGGAGGAGTTCTATCAAATACAAATGTTAGTACCGAGGTTTACTAAGGTTTTTGAAGCATTTTTCCAATATAATCATTAAAGAAACATCAGGTTTACATCGTATGTGTGTGGACTGGATAGACAGACAGACAGACAGACAGACAGATAGATAGATAGATAGATAGATAGATAGATAGATAGATAGATAGATAGATAGATAGAGTGGCCATGCTTAATTCACAAATAAATAAATCTGAAAGCATTCTCAGAACAGCCAGCTATTGCTTATTGCTTGCATTTCGCTCAGGACATTTTTTGATGGCTTGCTTTATTCCTGGCAAGAATGCAACTCAGCAATATGGATAATGACTTAGTGAGTCCAGGTGTTTAATTTTTAATGTCTTCTGTGGCAAAATAACATCTATCCATCTATAAGCAAATAACAGAAGATGTAACATTTTACGTATGTCTAGGGGGATTATCACGCGAAGCCCTTGACCACTGACTTTCTGATACGGCATCGCCGTGTGTCACTACCTAAACCGGGCAGCTTAGGGGGTAATGAGCCTTGCACAAGTTTCTGTCATTAGGAAGCAGATGTTATGAGCAGCTGAAAGATGCACCCCATGCACACACATGCTCTGTGCTACTGCTTCTGCCATGAATAGGCTGCCACTCTTCCTCACCATCAACACTTCCCTCACACAAATACAGAAACAGGGCAACTTCCTTGTTGTTTTAATGCAGATTTTTGTGGTTCGTGACTGAAGGGACTGGAGGTAGAATGGCAATAAAGTGACGATGGTTCGCATTTAGAACGTGAACTTAGAATCAGAAGTAATCAGCTCATTGTAGGACATTTAAAAAAAACCTCTGTGAGGACAGGATGTTTACTCTAATTTCCCCTGGTTATTTAATAACCCTGCAATTGTTTTTCCATAGAGCGCTAATAGGCCGATGAAAAATGATCCATGAAGGCAGACTGCCGTTTTTTGAGGCTGTACTGACAAGCTGAAATCTCCCCTGGGATTGTATGGGCACGTGTGTTAAGATGATCCACCTGCGAGTCCATAGTAGGCTGCACACTAACTCCCCCGCTTGATTCGGCTCCAATCACGCTTTAGCAGAACAGAGAGGAACATCGTACTGATTTAGTTTGAAACCTCCACAAGACACTGCGCAGGGAATTGTGAAAACTGCAGAGGGCGTGCAAAAGCGTGCATGTCTTTTACAAGCTCGATGCTGTGGATTCTGGGAAGGTGAAATCATGACAATAGATCAGAGTCACACTTTGACAGAACCATCCACCTGATTTTATATACCTCCCTTACAATCTCTTCTTTTATATCTAAATCTCTTCTTTTATATCTAAATCTCTTCTTTTATATCTAAAGCAGCTTCTTCAGCTTTAAAAGGCTGGATGACTTGTTGCCTTTGCAGTGCATATATCAACAGAGGTGTAGTTTAACGTTCATTTAGGTGACTGCTATCCTCTGATGGGCCAACAAAGATCTGCAGATTTCCATAATGAGTCATTAAAACTAAATGGTGTCACAGTTTTAGATCCTATTAGTTTATTTAAATAATACATTTTTACAAAACGCGACAATGTTGCAATGGCCTTATCTTTGGCTTGCATGCCAGTGGCCCCTGAGGTGGTCATAAGTGTGAATAATGCTCGTGCTTGTCTGAGTCACAGAAATGAGGTCAGTATGTCTGTGTTGACAGCAGATGCTTGTGCAAGATTTACTGTATCACCAGAAAAAATTCCAAGTTTTGCCCTTTTCCGTCTCACTCTGTTACAGCTCATGTGAGTGCTCTACCAGATTATGCTTAAACTGGTTCCTAGCGACCAGGCGTAGCTGTGGACACACGGCTGATTTACAAACCGGCAGCTGAGAGACTGTCCGTCGCTGTACATGAAGAAGACCCGGTTGTTGTGCAGTGTTGTTATTCTACTTGGAACTTCGTAATTGTACTTAAAGATACATATTTGGCTATTACTAACTAGAAACATCAGCCGATGACACCATTCTAACGTTAATCTAATGGTATAAAAAAACGCAAGCCGGTGTGCCACACAAGACCCGATGATGATAACAGATCCCCTATGATGAAATATATGGCAACCAGGAAGCTCCAGTCCTCATGTTTTGATCTGGATTTTATTGTGGGGCTCATTTCTTTATCTCAGTTTTACTTTAAAGTTCCTCATCTAGGCTGGGAATCAGGTTTCATGGAGACTTGAAAGGGGGGGTACCCTCAGTACAGGACAGCTGTAGATAAATGTGGTGGAGCTCAAATTGCACTTATCTGGGGTTTGGGTGTCTGTTCGGTGGAGAAAGAAGCTGCATACATATCGCCATGCTTCCACACCAATAGATGGACTTCCGTTAAATGCTATTTTGAATATTGTGTGAGGTGTTCTTTGTAATGTACACAATGTACACTACTGAGACCTGGCTATTATAAGCAAAGTTTAAGTCTAGATATTTGATTAGCGATTACTGAAATCATACTAAAAAAATCTGT
The DNA here is from genome assembly GCA_015163995.2 of Mormyrus lacerda. Classification (NCBI taxonomy): domain Eukaryota; kingdom Metazoa; phylum Chordata; class Actinopteri; order Osteoglossiformes; family Mormyridae; genus Mormyrus; species Mormyrus lacerda. The sequence goes on along the minus strand of JAABNX020000151.1, from coordinate 15,038,681 downwards.
GTTTACTTATGCTGGTAACTGTGTGGCCAAAGAAGGTTAGTGAGAAGCTTCAGTTTTCCCCGTCCAATGAAAAGTGAGAGAGAGATGTCAATGTCTCAGTTCATTCCGGGCCACACATTCCACCCATTAAACATGAACGATCAATGATATAGGATTAAAGGTCTTCCTGCTTCAACCTTCAGATACATTGCCGAATTGTTGACAAAGTGATGCACTTAGAACTGAGTCAGTTTTAACTGCCCATTCTGTTTTAGTGGTTCACCTTAGATTTTCAGAAGCTTTGACTTTCCCGGGAAGTTTTCTTCAAAGAACCAGGCTACAGTTCCGCCATTTCAGAATTGGAAATTCTGGCTCTTGCACTAATCACTACCAAACTCTCAGCTAACCGCCAGCCGCCCCTGGGGGAAGACCCCTTTGTCTGATGAAGCAACATAGCATTGGTGTCAGCCTTTGACTGACCAATTAAATAGTGGCCCAGTAAACGTTCCTGTAATTTGGTTCTCATCTTTGGAGATTCAAAGTGAGACATTGCAGGCCGCCAGTCTACAATCCGTCCATCAAGCAGCGCTCATATGTGCTGTACATCGACAGCATGCCATGCTCTCTGGTTATGGTGATTCCGCAGCACTGTGGAGTGAGTGATAGAGGGAGCATCACCTAGTAGCCTGGGACGAGCCCTAGTTCCAGTGGCATGTGCCAGCTTGGCTCTCTACAATTATGCCATACATCAAGCCCAGTGCCTTGCTGCAACAGCATGTGTATTAATGGTTCATTGTAATGTAAGCTGTATTTGCGAAAACATTATTTTGTCCTCCTGCTGGACGATTCTATGGATCTGCCATTAATGATCGATTAATTTTCCTTGCAATTTTAGGCACCATCTGAAAAAGAACTGTAAGAGAGAGAGATAGAAGGGCCATTGTTTCGTGAAGAAGGGTAGACATCACCAAATTAGTCTTTGCAGGTGGAAGGCCTGTCTTTGATGATCTGGCTGGACAACCAGTGTAGTATTCACTCGTTCCCGGCAATCGGTTGAGCAGACCAAACTGTGGCACGCTAACAAGCGGATACTGGAAAGTGTGTCACGGGGAGCGGGCGTTTTTGTGCGGTGGCAAGGACTCGCATAGAGATGCACAATGACACAGTGAACGGGTGTCCTTCTCATTCGGGCCATACAAGGACGCGTTCTGTTAGCTAGGAACAATCTGAGTCTTGTCCCTCGGCCCTCACTGTCACTCTTACTTTCTGCTCCCTCTCGCTTCCATGCCAAAATACTCGAAGCCTGGCGGAATAGCAGTAATTAAGTCTGGCTGATTGTCTAGTTCCCAGCACCCATGCCCACCCCAGCTCACCCCCAGGCGCCTTTCGCTTGGACCTGCCGGCCGTTGTGGTGGAAATGAGAAGGGTGAAGTGGGTAAACAGGCAGGTGTGTCAGTTACGTTCCTACAGCAAACAATCCCAAGTCCTTAAAACTTGCTCTTAAGGGACACGTGTCACAGTCTCAACATGATGTCCTTTCCGACAAGCCTTTTGTGGTTCTAGCAGCTAGTCAAATTAGCAGATACAGCTTGAATAATTAATATAATGTAGAGTTGACTTGTACCTGTCTAAGCCGTATAGTACTTGAAATGTAACAGGAGACTGGAAGCACAAACAATAAACTCATGATTAGATGATTTTATGGCTGTGTGGAGTATTCAGTGTGATTCAGTGAGGAGAACAGCATTAGGTATTTCCAATTCTACCACTCATCGATATAATTTCAAACTAAATACCCAAAGCCAATATTTTATTATGTACACCTAAGTGATAAAGTTTTGTCACAAAAAGTTATTTACAACTCAATGAATTTCAATGAATTTCATCCATAAAATATCTAGAGATGGGTGATAATTTTTTCAGTTCCGATCCGATACACAGCTGGCAATACCGATACAGATTCTGATACAAGAGTTCTTTTTACTTTATATATTATTTTTTAAGATAGTAAATACAAATGGAAAGCATGTATGACAAAAAATATTTAATTAGGCTACTACAAACATACATAACATACTGTCCCACCTCATTTGTTTTAAGCGTTTTTGAGGCATTTGCAGTTCAATACGAATATCTTCAAAGCAAATATACACAAGTGGTGTTTAAAATTTTAAGTTTTCTCCCATTTGTGATGGCAGCCCCTCTTGAATCACAAGCTGCAGTGAGTTCGCAAAACAGTCCAATTAAGTTAGCGACTCCCAAATCATCCATTGCTTTGTTTTGTCTCGCAGTTGCGTGTTTTGTTAAGTGGGATCGTCCATTAAACATATTCCCATCTCAAAACTTTTACACCGATCCGATTAATCGGTATCGGTGCATCTCTATAAATATCTACAGCTGATTAATATATTATGATGTGCACATCATAATCGTAAAGTTCTATTAGACCAATCAAAATATATAATCAAAAGATATTTTTATTAAAAGGTTGTGTACGATATCATATTTAATACAAAGTAATGAAATACAATGACAGATTACTGTGAGTTTTGGCCAATTATTATTGCCATAACCTAGGAAGTACAAGGCACGGGAGACCTTGAATGGGACGGCAGACTATTGCAGGACATCAAGTCAGTCAGCCTAACCGTCTCTTTTCAGACTGCAGGAGGAAACCAGAGTTCCCAGAGGAAACTTGCCCAAACACGCAGAGAACATGTAAACTCCACGCACAGAGCTGGTGGGTGGGAACTGAACTCACAGCTCTCGAGGTGCGATGCCAGAGTACTATCAAAGCCTGAAACACTATACGGCAGGATGAAATGTAGGATACATTCATTATGGATATCAAAATCGTCACCGTTTGTCAAAGTGCTTGTTTTGCGGCCTCGCTGTTTGCGTCTCGTTATGTGGTATTTTCAGGGGTGATTCAAAACATTTTTTAAGATGGGGAGGACCATAGTTCATACAGAATGGCCAACCTTATCGTCAACCAATTAGATGTTTTGAAATAGGTGAATGACAAGGAACGGGGCACTCTGGGGCCAATCAGCTGGGCCCTGTAGCCCCACCCCTGCATATGCCCTTGGTCAGTAGTCTGTACAATATGCCTTTGAAGAAATGTAATCCCCCTCCTCCTCCACAGACACATGACCCCCTCAGTCTGGTGGCCTCTTCAGCCTTTGTCTTCTTGTCCATTTCACTGACTGTCACTGGCACAGAAGGAACACTATGAGCATGTCTCCCAGCAGTTAACTGATGTGCCATTATTGTTGCTTCCGCTCGTGAATATTTTAACAACTGGATGATTGTTATACTGAATATTCTGTAAAGAAATACATTTTTTATCCAAGCCATAATTGATAGCTTCCTTTTCAGACCCATAATGCCACCATTAACAAAGGGAGCTAGAAAATGGTTGGATATGGAAACGAGAATTTGGCTGTAGGAGACCAGGAGTAAATTTCATTGTTGGTCAGAGAGCATGACCAAGAGACTACTGCTGGAAGCTAAGACATAGGCGGCTTACAGCCTAAAAAAGGGGGAAGTCTATGTCTGCTGAGATCAATGGGAATAAGCATAGACAAGAGTTTGGTCAAAATCCCTGTCTTTCCTCAGTCCTGCAAAACACAAGTCTCCGGGTCAATTATAAGTGGGTTTCTTTTACCAGCTCAGCGTTCACCTCAGGGATATCAAACACCTTCACCTTCTCCGCAGCAGTGCGCGTGGAGTGGTCTGGAGCAACACTTGGGGTTTGTGCATGTGACATCTGGCTGAGCTTCTTATCTGCGTGGTTTCTGGCACAGCAGGTTTCCTGTTGTAGACCTCATACAAGAGCTGCACTTCGGAGTACAATTTTCAATTTAGAATGCTCCCTGTTACTATTGTAAAGTATAGACCTGCTGTTTCTTAGAGACTATACAGTCGATGGGAAGATATGTACAAGCCACATTGAATTCTGAAGGTATCACTGCTTTCAGAACCATGCGAGAAAGTCTGAAACAGATCTGAATGTCGTAGAAAATGCATAGTTAAAAAAACGCTAGATTGATATCATGGCCTTTAGAAAGAAAGAAAATAGACCAGTGGCCTTTGGCATTTCATTTGTGAGGCCCAGAGCTACTGCGCTACTGTGTCCGTGAGCTGCTGTGGTTGCTATAACGCTGCTTCCGCAGCTTTGCACGCATACATTGTGCCATTATTTCTTCAGCTCAAGCTAAGACTGAAAGAAGCAACAGCAGACAGTGTTTATTTAGAGCGCTTGTCATTGCCTGTCCTCATTACTACTTACGAACACACATCTACATTCAGGCGTGAAGATATAAATATCGTTGGAAAAAAAATATAGTAGAATATAAAGATGTATGCCTTTACTGTTCAAATCAGGATGGACCTCATGTTCATAAGGATGTGCACCAATTTTTCATCCCAGAAAGCATAGGGCACAAGGCAGGGGTGCTTCTCTCTCTCTCTCTCTCTCTCTCTCTCACACACACACACACACACACACACGCACGTATGCTTGTATTACAATCTTTGTGGGGACCGTCCATTCACTTCTATGGGAAAATCCTTAAACCCAACCTAACTCTAACCTTAACAATAAGTAACCAAAAAGATTTTACATTTAATTTTTTTTTTATAACATTCTGGAGACATGGAACGTGCAAACTCTATATATATATGCCATACAGACATATACATAGTTAAAATTTTCTAATGAGGAAATTATGTTTTTAAACATATATATATATACACAGCTGTAGATGCAGGGAGTGGTGAAGACAGGAGTGGTGAAGACATACCTGACAGGTATCTCCTCAAAACCAAACTGTGCTTGGTGGATCACTACTTTTTCAGATTTTCTTTTAATGTCACAAGGATGCTCTACAAATACAATATGAAACAAGGATCAGGCATTTCCCCACAGTAGATGTGAATGGTTCAGTCAGACAATATATAGCTCATCCTGAGGGACAAACAAAGGCAAGTTCTTCCTTGGCACCTCAGGAGAAGCATTTTATTAAAGATTAGTGTCAAATCAGATACTTGTATAACCGAGGGTATTTCTGGACTACAATAACAATATATTACATGGCTTCTGCATATAGTCTAGTGAATTCTTCTGAGGTCTCTTAAGCCATACAAAATGTGCATCTGAAATGCAGAAAAAATTTAATGAAATGTTAAAAATGAAATATAGTTCAACTGCATTCAGATCATAGTTTTATAAGAAAAGTTTGAATAATGAGGTTACAGTGTATTTATGAGACAGTACATGCATGTGCAGTAATCTTGTATACAAAGTTAGGTCATTCAGGTCCAGGGAGGAAAAGTCCAGACCAGGAGTTTGTTTCAACCAACCAGTTGAATACGCTGTGACACTTTATGATCAACTGGTTGGTTGAAACAAAATCCTGGTCCAGACATTTACTCGCTGGACCTGAATTACCCAACTCTGCTTGTATATAGTGAGTATTACTTCAGTTACAATTATAAAGTGGCATACGTGTCTCTGTAAATCTAATATTACACCTGCTCGACCTAACACATTATAAAGGGTAAGATAAGTTGCCATAAATGTCAATAAATGAATAAATAAAAATTAAATGATAATTACACTTGTAATTATACCCATGAATTGAATATTAGGCACAGCTACTGCCTGAGGTCTACTTGGGTATGTTTCACCACACACCAGTGTACTGTAATTTTCCTTCATTCCCCTTGATGGGCTTGCTCTCAGAATTTGCTTGAGGATTGCTTACGGTCAGTACAGGTGCAGCTTTTGAACAGGACTCAAATGAAAACCTTTCACCTACATATTAAGCCTCTTCAATTTAGCCTTGGCCATGTGCTTATCTGCACAGAGACAGTTTCTTTGTGGCATTTGCGCATTAATCATTTTTTTCCCCCCACTGTTATCAAGCTTGTAAATCTTTAATAAGTATCACTCTAGCATTATGCTGCCACTACCATGCCTGATTATATAGATTAGCGATTATGCTGCAGTTATTTTTCGCCGCTTTTTCTGCAGATGTATTTTTAGGTCTGGCTCCCTGACACTGTTGAGTGGTCTGTATATAGTTGACTGATGTCACTCATTGAACACTGTAGCTCTGTAAGAGGCTTCAGCTGCCTCCCAGGCCTATTGGCCAAGCATGTTTACGTGCATCTGTGCCTGGTTGTCAATGGCTCTCATACATACAATAGATTCATATGTAGGACAAGACAACAGTCACATGGTTTGATTGGCATTTACGGCGTGCATGATGTGTGGTTGATAAACGTATAAAAAGTGCAAGAGAACATGTCAGTGCAAAGAATGTTAGAAGAAATGCAATACATACAAAACACTACAATATGTACCATGAGTTAGTTTTTGGGGGGGCCTAGTGCACGGTAGTTAGCACTGTCTCCTCACACCTCTGGGACCAGGGATCCATGTCTGTGGGGTTTGTATGTTCTCCCCGTGTCATCAGAGGTGGCCATTTCAGGTCCAGAAAGTAAAAATTCAAACCAGGATTTTGTTTCAACCAACCAGTTGAACATAAAGAGTCACAGTC
>JAABNX020000151.1:15021660-15032036 GCA_015163995.2 Mormyrus lacerda | reverse complement strand
TGTGTGTGTGACTGGTGTGAGAGTTTATGGTGCGTGAGTGACTGGTGTGTGTGTGACTGGTGTGAGAGTTTATGGTGCGTGAGTGACTGGTGTGAGAGTTTATGGTGCGTGACTGACTGGTGTGTGTGTGACTGGTGTGTGAGTGACTGGTGTGAGAGTTTATGGTGCGTGAGTGACTGGTGTGAGAGTTTATGGTGCGTGAGTGACTGGTGTGTGTGTGACTGGTGTGAGAGTTTATGGTGTGTGAGTGACTGGTGTGTGTGTGACTGGTGTGATTGACTGGTGTGTGACTGTGCCCTGCGATGGGTTGCGCCCCATCCTGGGTTGTTCCCCGCCTTTCGCCCGTAAGCTCTGTATCCCCTGTGACCCTGTATATGACAAACCTTTACAGAAAATGAATGGATGAAGTTATTTATCTACAACAATGATGTACAGTATAGCGTGGTAATGGGGCAGGGGGGGGAGGGGGATACAACGGTGGTTTCCTGCTTCCTACTGGGGAGCCAGCTGGCCTGCAGCCAACACTTTCTCAGAGTCATTTTTGCTCACAAGAGATATTTAAAGACTTTGATTTAAGCATCCCTATATGACTGAAATATTCTTGCCTTTGCTTTTTAATTAGCTGCTTGGAAATCTCGTCGGTCTCCTTGGTAAAGCTGTCGTGAGGTTATTCGGTCTGCTAGTATAGACAGGTTTTTTTTTTTAATTATTTCACACAGATAGGGGCCACTAAGCGGTGAACTTAATCAAGATAATTTCATGCCAGTGAAAAGGCTTTGTTTAATTATGCTGTCGTGAATTGTCAGGGTCTCACATTTTAATTATCTATTTACTTACTCCAAAGCATCATTACTTTGCATATATAAGTAACATATGGGGAAAAAATGTACAAGCGACTGAATACTTTTATAGGAAAAATAATTTCTTTAAGGTTACCTGTCCAGGTATTTCAATGCTGGCCACACTTATTGAGAGCTATCTGGAAAGGGGATGCCCCTGTTTAAAAGTTAATGTAAACCTGTGTGGAGATTAAATTTTAATGGGCTACTGGCGTGTGATAGAAAGGTCTCCTCGACTCTCTGAGCTTGTCTTGTTCACATTAGTATTACCTAACTTGTATGAAGTGTAAAGGGTCTGACGGGATTAAGGCAGCTTAACACAAAAAGCTCAGATTGCGTACAGTATGAAGATATAATGGTGTGTGATGTTTATTGTGCAAATGTTGTCCTAAATGTTTATCTTTAATACTGTGGCCTGTAGTGGTCTGGTTTGTGAAAATGTACATATACAAACATATATTTATGATGTAAGACAGGGTATCTTGTCACAAAAATCTCTCAAGTTAATCGTTACCCAGATCTATTTCTGTGTGTATATTTATATATATATTTATATATTTATATACACACATACACACTATATATATATATATATATATATATATATATATATATAGAGAGAGAGAGAGAGAGAGAGAGAGCTTGTTTGGGGAGAACTTAACTAATAGCTAAGAGTTGTGAAAGTCTGAAAGTCTAGCTCTGATTTAAAGGAACCCAGTGTTTTAGCTTCCGCTACACTAGCAGGAAGACTATTCCAGCATGCTGTGTAAGTGCTTCCTCAATTTATTTTAAAATGTTCTCCGGCTAATCAAGTATGTGCTTCTTATGTAACACTGGCATCATATTGCATGATGCTATAATATATTTGTATTAATGATTTTGGTACTGAAACAGAGTTGTCCTATATAAAAGGCTATTTTTCGCTCAGCTGTCAATTCCCCATGTTTAAGATGTCATGCAATAATGTAGTCTCAGGCAGCACTAAGAACTATGCCAAAGACTTCAGATTTAACATCATTGTGGAAAGAGAAGTCGTGAAGTCAGCCTGCCAACCTCAAACTACAGGAATTTCGCGTCAATATTAAAAAAACATCAAGCTGGCTGTTTTGTGAAGTTACAGGAAAATAAAAGACAATTGACTAAGTTTAACGTAGAAGCAGCAAGCTATGTAAGACAATTTTACACACCTCGGGTTACTATACAGTTTAGAACCAAACAGATTCTGGATGTGGAAACCTTGATAGGGAATCACTGCAGACTTGTGTCTCTTTCTCCTATTGGGAAGTTGCTTATTCCCAGTAATCCCACGATCAATTTAAAGCAATGAATGCAAATATTGCAGTTTTACGTGTCCATGCTTCGGTTTTTAGCTCCATGAATTAATGAGAACTCAGTATATGATACCAGAATTGTCTTTTATCTTAAATGAGGAAATAACTTGAACCTCTACAGTCTCCAAAACAGGTAATGACTGCAGACAACGCTTGGCTTAATAATTCTGCATTTGCAGTATGGGCAGAACACCCGGAACCATCTGAATTTCAGTTGTTTCGCTTTTCAGATTAAGTACAGACTTGCGCTAGCTTGTAAATAGCTTTGCATTACAGCATTTTCAAATCAGAATGAAATTCAGCTGCAGCGATGAAGCCCTTCCTACGGAGTGGTGACCCTCAGACTGATAGCACAGAGCAGTGTTTAGTTTCCCGTCCTGACGTCAGCTCGCGTCTTCACTGCCGTGTCTCGTTGCCGTAGCGAGCGCCTAGCAACTAGACAGAACTGTAACAGTATTGTATCCCCCCTGCTCCACCAGATCGGACCTTATTGTGGGGCAAATTACAGACTTTGTGCACCTCACACAGGGGCCACTCTGTTCTCTGGGTCATCCACAGTGAATTGTGAAATGCACAGAACTAGTTGGGAGCCAGTGTGACATTTAAGACCTCATTTCTGTTCTTTCCAGTTTGGGCACCATGCATGTCTGCTAAGAATATTTCATAAAATTCTGTTTAATTTCTCTGCTACGATTCTATCAGTTAACACTGATGCCTTCTTAATGTACGCGCCGTTTTGCGTCCAGGACAATTTGATTTCCGACTTTGCGACTGAGATTCTGGTGGGTCAACTCTAGTATTCTAGTATTGTACTTCCACTGGAGCCCATAGTGTGGTTTGTGAGGGCAGATTTGCTCACTGTAACGCACATGTCCACACCCCTCCAATTAAAACTGACAATAAATGGAAGCAGTTTGTCAGTGCTGGGGTGACACACACTAGTACGTGTTCATGTGTGAAAGTGGACCGTCTGCCCTTTCCCTCGGATCGTCTGTTGAGGATCAGCCTCGCTAATCACCCAGAGCTTGACAGTACCCATCCCACCCAGAGTCCCATACGTACCTCCCACTGCCTGTGGCCCTAACCGAGCCCTTGGCATCATGGCATACAGTTCCACTATTCCATGAATATATCAAACAATATTTAAAACAAGTGATGATTTCTGAAAATGCTACACCAGCCATGTGGCAAAATGGCCATACCGTTTTCATTTTGACATTCATTTTGATACCACTATATGTTTGGTCGAACACACACAAATATTATTCTCTCCAGTCGAAATACATACTAACTTATTTTTTGTGCACACGAGCAGCAGGTGGTTAAGCGGTCGGTATAGATGTATGAAATACATAGTGCTGCAATAATGATCTTCCATTTTCCAGGCAAAAAAGAAATGTATTTGTAGTAGATTGAAATTAAGCCCCACTGATGAATTATGACACACGGAACTCGTACCAATACTCGACGGCCGTATAAAATTGACCGCAGGTGAAAGACGAGAGGAAAATCCAGGTGGTGTTCGACCTGACGGACTACGAGCGCTCAGAAGAGCTGCGCAAGTCCAAGAGCCGCAGCAAGAAGAACCACAGCATGTTCACTGTGCTGCGTTGCCCTCAGCCAGGGAACACGGTGAGTCTCATGGGGGGGTATTACTGGCTGAGCTTATGCTGTGAGACCCTGAGGCATCTGTGAATGGTACAAGTGAATTCAGGGCTAAAAAGCAACAAGAGGCCAGGATGGTTACCATGGATGGATGGATGTATGGAACCTAATTCCAATAAGTGCTTTTCAGTGACACGGCAACATCTCCTCACAAGAACATACAACTCTGATCTCTCCCCTGCCGCGATGCTGACGTGTGTCAGTGCAGTCAGAACTAAACAGAGCATTTCAGTTTCAAAGGTACTGCTGTAGAAATTCTGATTCAAACTCCAGCTGTGCATTCCTGTCTTACAGTTGCCAGCTGTTTCATTTCCTATAGGCACTTCATAATATCTTTTGACTAGTTTAAGGAATGATTGCCTTGCCGCGAAAGACGTATATCCGTGAGCGAGCTTAGAAAACATTTGACCGAATTTCCTACACGCAGAATTCTTTCGCTGTGCAAAAGGCTACATTATATGAAACAGGGAACATCTCAGGGCCAGTTTCGAGCTGGTGCTTTACCAGTCAGGGTGGCTGTAGTTTTGCGTATGGTACAGGGGCTTTTTAAGGAGGATTGTGACACAGAACACATAGTATCTGTACACTGACCCTCACCTCATTGGCAGCTTCGACGATCTTCTGCCGGCGGAAGACAGAGCCGAGTTGTGCTTCCTCACTGTTCCTCTCTCTTACTCTGCCATCTGCAGGTCCCAAACCTGGTGTTCCTGGCTGTCAGCCCACAGGAAAAGGAGTCGTGGATCAATGCACTGAATGTAGCCATCACCAGGGCCAAAAACCGGATTCTAGATGAGGTACTGCTTGGCAGGGGTCCTCCTGCCATTCTGAGATGGGGCATATCTTCTTTGACTTTGTATATCTTCTTTGATTAAACTCAAGGGAGCAGTAATACAGTCATTAACAGTGGACTGTGTTGCTCGTTCTCCAGTCCAGTCTTAGACAGATTATCAGACTAAGGCTGCTGCTTAATTTTGGCTCGCAGTCTGCATCCTTGTTTACATGTAAATTTCAATATGCAGTTAATGGTTTAGAAAAAAGAAGGCAGATGTCATGTCCTCATAAATGCTCTAGATCTGAGATTTTCCTCGATGGCAAATGACTTTAAGGGTTCGTGTTCTCAGTAGCATTTAGTCCGACGCTGGCAGGAAGAAAAGGGAAATGGCTCAAGCCACTGAGGTCAAATGTCAACGACGGCAAAGCTCCTCAAACACAAGCTGCAGATAGAGGACAGGAGGAACATTATAGAACCTGTCTGCCTTGTTCGTAATCAGAGGGTTTCGGCCAAGTCTCTGACATTTATGTGAAGTCACATGACGCAGACACCCTACCTGGTCACCTTTCGTTCCCCAGCTCCCATACAGCTGTGCATCCGCCTGAATAACAGAGATAAATTTGAGCTATATATAATGTTGCATCATATGGCTCAGAAAAGGGTGAAAATGCTGGACAGGAGGGTATGCATGCACATATATACACTAGAGTCTGTAAGCATCAACATACTTCTGTCAGTGCATATAAATATTTATGATAACGCGGCAATACAGGCAAAATACCTTGCACTTAATATCGCTGAGAATGATTTGAAGCAGGCCCTACATCTGTCACTGGAAAAGAAACTTCAAAATAGGAGTCAAAAATGATGCTTTCATCCACCCATCGTCCAGCCACTGACACACTGGCACAGGAGTACAGGTGCCCTGTACTGCTTGGCACAGGGTGGAGGGCTGCAGCCTATGCCAAGCAGTACAGGGCACCTGGCAGGGATACACACCGGAGAACGTCCTGGGGAATGCGGGACACAAGCAGAGACGCACACAGAGTGAGATTACAACGAGCAAAATGACATTAATGATAATAACAATAGTAATAATAACCACAAACAGAAGAAGATTATAGCATTAATTCATTCCATATAACTCTCATCAACATCAAATAATCGTGCAATTAAATTCTGGGCCAGTTGCAACACTGGGGACTTTTGTTGGGAACAAATTAAATCCCTGAAATGGGCTGAAGGTAGACAGTTTCATATAACTGCTCTCTTTTCTTTAGTTGACCACTCAGTTACCTCAAAGGCCGTTTTTACCAAGTAATAACAATAAGAACTATTACTTTAAAAAGACCAGGATCACTACACCGAAGGGACTAAAATAATAATTCAAATGTTACCAATTCAACCCATCAAGCAAGGTGCCTATATATAAGAAATATTCAAGAAATTATGACAAGCCATGACTTGCTTTAAATAAAAGTATGACATCAAGTTCTGATTATACTGTAATACATAATGTAACATTATTTTAATTGAGCAGAATTAGCTCTGTAATGTCTTAGAGCTTGTAGCTTCAGTTACTAGAGGTGACTGGGATCAGACCAGATTAGATGATATACACTTTTATAATTTTTTTGGAAGCTTATGCAATGTATCACTTTTCCACAGCGTGTCCAAAGGCCTCACATGTTAGTGATCAATGCAGAAACGGAGCAGTTAATCAGCCCTCCCCACCGGCTAGCATGTTTTCCATGCCTCACTGCCTCTGATTTTCAATCCTTTTCTCTCTTCCAAGGTCACGGTTGAAGATGAGAACCTCCTGGTCCACCCCACACGTGACCGTGCAAAGATTCCCCACACCCGACGTCTGCCCACACGTGGTCATATCACGGCTGTGGTAGGTTCTGTCCTCTTATTAGTACACATGCCACATGAATACTGCATTAATATTTGTACGCCTGTGTCTCAACTTATACTGAATGCGGAAATTGTAACAAGAAATAGCGATCGTGAGTATACTGAAGTATTTCATCTCGATAGAGCCTAAAATGTACTCTGTGGTGATTTAGGCATCCACATCCACATCAGATGGTATGCTGACCCTGGACCTTGTGCAGGAAGAGGACATTTCAGTACCAATTCAGCCAGAGCAGGTCGAGAAGAACTTAAAGGTAGACCTGGACAAGTCAGCACCGCAGCCTGATTCAGTATGTCAACAGACAAACACTGAGAGCGCAAAATCTCCTGCAAACAATGTAGCAGTGGGCAAAGGACAGGGTCTGCCGCAGAAAAGCCAGATCACCTGGGACCAACAGCAGTCAAAAGGACAAGCCCACACCCCTGAGCCCCGCGCGAAGCGGACACCTGCAGAGAAGAGCCGATGTGCCTCCATGGACGAGATCGCCAGTCTGGACTTGCGGGCAGTTAAAGGGGCTACCACAGTTTCCGCGGGTGCCACGCCACCGCTGACTATCAGCCAGTTGCAGGACCTGATCTCCAAGAAGCTGCAGAGGACTCAGGAGCTGCTGGCTGAGGTGAGGGGGAAGCAGCAGCGCAAAGATAAAGACTCATCCAATGAAAAACGCCTGGAGAGCAGCCACGCGGAGGCGGAGCGGCTGCTGCAGGAGGCCGTTGCGACCTGGAGTCACGCTCGGGACGTGCTGGAGGAGGTTCGGCAGATCCAGGCTCTGTCTCAGCAGTTGAACTCCACAGCCGTTAGCGGCTTGACTTTGTCACAGAATGGCAAGCAAAAGAATCAAGCCACCAAAGGGAGGGTATGATGTGATTCGGGGATGAGCAGCATCAGAGATCACTGCTACAACATAGAGTGAGACAAAAAAATAACAATTCCAGGCGTGGGTGAGGATGTGTATTCTTTTTTTATGATAGTTCAACTCTCACACCTACCCTGGGGTCAAATTGACCCCAAAGGCACATGTCAGGTGACTTTTCATAGTAACATAGTCATTGTAGGAGAGTGTAAGAGTTAAGTTCAGTCTCCACGCTCTGCTGGAATGCATAAACATGAATGCACACCAACCTGCCAATCTCCATGGTGCGGTGTGCTTTGAACTTCCTTTTAAGTATGCACTCCCAAACCGGAGGTTGGGAGGTCAACCCTTGCTGCAATCTGCTCAGTTCTGTAGACTTTGCCTTGTTTGATGTGAAGAACTTTCATAGTCTGGATGGACTGTACCGTCAAGACATCTAATGCCTAGGATAGCTAACAAGAATCAAAATGTGGCATCCCGGGCATGACGTGATGCAGCAGATTGTCCTGTGCACGCACTGCCTGGTCTTTTTCTGTGATGGCATCCAGTGATAGCTGGTGATGGGGGGCTGATGCAACGGTTACCTCTTCCATAATGCGGGATTGAGGATGACAAATACAAGACAAAATATAAGTTTAGATATTATTTTTATGTGACAATCTGCAGATCAGGGGTTTTGTGTCATCTGCTCATGATCTGCATAAATTCGCATCTACGTATAATAACCAGGTAAACACAATCAAGAACCATCAGCAAGGTCGGAATGTTCTCTTCTCCGACAATCAACTAGCTGCACAATTACAATCTGGGAGAACATCAATCCATCCTGCCATTATTTAACAGAGGCCCAGTCCCAGGAAGCACAGGGCACAAGGCAGAGGACACCCTGGACAGGATGCCATCTTTGGGATTTTGAAAAATCTTGTTTTGATTGAACAGTTAGAATGAATCCATCCATCCATCCATCCGCTTATCCCGTACATGTGTTGCGGTGTATTGGAATGAATCTTCATTAGAACTGTATTTATAAACTAGAACTCTTTTTGAAATTGTGTAGACTTTACACAAGTTGCACTATAGGGATTACTGTAAAAAAAGATGACACTGGCATGTAGAAATTGTTGCAGTTTTTGATGCAAGTTTCCTTCCACAATCCAAAGACATACGTCTCTATACTGCCAGTAGCGTGTGCATGCATGTGCTCTGTGATGGACTGGCATCCCACCCAGGGTGTACCCCAGCCTTGTGCCCAGTGCATCCTGGGATAGGCTCCAGGTGACCCTGACCAGGATAAGCAAATAGAAGATGGATGGCTTTGATCTGACAATCAAATCAATAAACAGGGTATTTACTTCAGAATCCCAGTATTATGTGTCACGGTGATATAAAACTGCCTTAGAATACCTTCAGGTATTATCAAAACAATATTTATAACATTTATAAACTATTGGCTCAGTCCATATTTGAAGCAGAAAGTTATAAATACAGACATCCATTAATGATACATACGGTAAGAAAAATGTTATTGGCCAATAGTATTTTCACAGCTTCAAGGCTGATTTTAATCAGTTTTTTAACTCCCAAATAGTTCTTTTGTCTGTACCTAGCATATGCACAATTAAACAAACAAGATATGTCTGCAGGTAGTAGACAAACCAAAGGGCATTTCTTGCCAGTATGCCTGTTTTACTGTTGCTTTGTAATATGTTTGCACTCTACTCGATTATAATTCACTGTCAGTTGGACATTACAGAACAGTGTTAATGTTATTTTGTATATATTTTTTTTTACTCATAAATGGTGATTTTCTGAAGGATAATTACGATGTGTGCTTTTTGGCAACAGGAGCTTCAGAGTTTTGATAGATATCAGGTTTTATATTGAGGGATAATCAATAAAAGTTGAGTGTAAATTCTTGGCGTGCTGCTCGCTTTGGCCCACTATTGCTTTGCAGAGAAAGGGAAGCAGTGAGGCCAGTGGCCAAGAAACGGCCGCTTTAGGGGGCACCGTGGGCATCTTGCTTTTCCGTTTTTACTGTATGTACTGCTGAGGTGAAGCAGCTCCTTTCGGTCATCCAGCAATTCCTTCAAGTCTCACTCATTCAGAGGACTAAACTAAACTCAATTCCGGCATGTGCCTGTCAGCACTTTATCCAGAATGTTGACATAACAGAGGTCTGTGCTGGTCTCCATGTAGATCAGCTGCTCTTCAGTGCAGAACGTAGGAGGTTGTTACCGTCACATGTCATTTTTCAGGCCCGAAATGATAAGTGATTGCGCTCACCATTAACCGCCTGGCAAGCTGCTCTTTAGTTGTTTCGGTTGAATTGGGAGATCATGCCGAGGTAACAGTACGGTACTCTGCATGTCTCTTGGTGGACATGATCATTATCCTTTACAATTTTCTGAATAGGATGCTAGATGTAGCAGTATTACAGTGTCGTGAAAGTGGACACAGTCATTATGTCATTGAAGTCCTGTGTCTTTTTTGTCTGCCAGTGCTTACCCGCTCTCTTTTTTTACACAGATTTCACGGTCGTCAAATTAATTTCCTATTGAAACAATATAAGAGTTTTAAAAGATGGGGTTTTCAAACAGGCAGCCAAGATGTTCTCAAATATCAAAACACCGTTGACCCAATTACACTGTTGTGTTAATAACTGTTTTACAGAACATTTTAGGTGCTTTTAATCTGAATTACAATAATCAATCTGTGTTTTTCTTCTGTATGTCTGGATAACCCACAGTTATATGAGAGACAAACGTGCCCATTTTTTTCAGGAAAAGGATTGATTGCGTTTGGCTGGATGGTTTTTCAATATGAATGTGTAACTAATACATGCTAACGATGGTATTGAAGGTATTCAGGGTACTGAAAAAGGTAGCTACCTCACCAGATGGGCATTTCCTAAACACAAATTAGCGGAAATTAGCGGGAGAACATTTCAAACTAGATTTAAGGAAGCACTTCTTTACACAGCGTGTAGTCAGAGTATGGA
>JAABNX020000151.1:14998387-15020923 GCA_015163995.2 Mormyrus lacerda | reverse complement strand
TTATTATTATTATTATTATTATTATTCTTTAGGCCTATCAGAAAATTCTTCTGTAAGCCCATCAACATTTTCTTGACTACATGTATGCTGTTTGTCACATGGAATAAGCACTGAAATACTGGGGAAAAAAACTCAAATGTAAAAAAAGAAGAAAATGAGAAGAATCACTATTAAGTCTTAAATACTGTGCTACTTCATTTGTATTTTTACAATTACATTGCAGATGAATTATATAGTTAAAATATGCAGATGACTTTTTTTTACAGCTGTGAATACATTTTTCAATTTCAGTTAAAATGCTTTTAAAAATTTCCAACTGATTTATTAAAAAGATTTTTCGGATGAATATTTCTGCTTTGACCTAAAAGTCTTCCTTTGATCTGCGGATAGTTTTTGAAAGCTTCTGAAAATTTCTTGTACACGTTTTTCGAAGGCACAGAGAATTTTATTTGCAGTAAAGGATGACTGTTGCATACCAAATGATAATTACTTTAGCCTTAAAAATGATTTTGGATTAGACAAGGGCTTCTAAAGTACAGAGAGAAAGGAAATGAGTGTTACTGTCTTTTGTTGATTTGTTTCTTCAACTGCAGTAAACATTGAGCAGTTTCAGGCAAACAGTCGCAGGGTAACCACAGATGATTCAGGGTTTAATGCTAATAAATGTGAGACTAAAAAATTGATTTTGTTTGATCCCTCATTTCATTCCTCCAGGTCCTCCCCCCTTAGGGAATTGGACTTAAGAAAATTGCCCATACTGTAGGTATGCATGTGTGTGTGTGTGGATTATGTTTATATTACATTGTGGGGACCACAATGACAAAAACCTGTTATTTTGACATTGTGGGGACCATTTTAAGATCGTTATATTGGGATTAGAGTTTTCTCCGTAAAAATGAATGAAGAGTCCCCACAAAGATATAATGACAAACCTCTGTGTGTGTGTGTGTGTGTGTGTGTGTGTGGATCGGCACCCCATACTTTGTTGTACCCTGCCTTCCTCCCCTGCAACCCTTCATTCCAAAATATCATGAGAACTGTTTCATAATATTTAATATGTCACATTTTTTGTCAAATAAATGAGTAATACGTATTCAACAATTAAACAGTTACGTATGGGTCAATGCATGGATAGCCGTGTATTATACGTCTTTAATTGCACAATCGCAGAGGCGAAGAACTGCCCAATGCAAAGCGGAGGACATTTAAAAATATAATGTGCAGCTTGGAGTGTATTACCCTGCTTAGACCACAGTTACCACACATTTGCCATGCGCGTTTGTACCTGAATAAATTAGTTTCACATTTACAAACTGAAAATTTATACATTAGTAGAACTACAGTACTATGTAGGCTTGGGTGGTATTACACTGGTATTTCCTTTTAACACAACTGTGTCTTGGGTACCCTTCCATGTACCACAATTTTTTAATCATTATTTTTTTTATTAATGAAGACACTTAATGGCAGGGAAGGTAAAAGATCTCATTTATATATCCATTAATGCCTGACTGGAGAAGCTTATCTTGCAGTTCATTTTGACTGTCATTACTATGTATCTAAGTGTCTTTTATATTTCCATACAATGTATTAACTCTGCATTATCTGGCAAATCGGGAAGGAGGAAGATTCACCCCTTAATACAGCTCGTTCACCCCCTATGCAGTGCAACAGCTCAAGTCAGATGGATGGGTAAACTGCGCTTTGGGAAACACAACCAGTGCTTGGTGAATGCTGTTCCCCCCTTTGGAAAAAGGAACAAAAGCCATCCCCTCTGCAATTACTCCTCCACTCTGCAAAATTTAACATGGGAGAGGAGGTTCTCATGCTGCTATTCTGGAGGTCGACAGTTGCCACAGCAGTGCCCCCCCCCCCCCCGTCTCCACGCCACCAACATGGAGTGACCGTCAGGTTGGCCTCCTGACACAGCCTGTGATGTAATACAGGTAACAGGCTTCCATCTGATATTTGCCTCCAAGCTCTCGTGGTCTTGCATATAGACAGACTCTTCAGTGATCATTCAAAACTCTCAGTAATACAGCAGTGTGGCTTAGAACAGTACTGGTAACAAAAAGCTTGCAGTTTTATGATGAGCCCCATAGCAATACTAATGACAGTAGCTGACAAATGGTAGCTGTACCCTAGCTCTTTCATAAAGATTGCATGATATAAGTTGTGCTGGTAATCCAAAGAATGTTTGGTGTTCCTCTTCACATTTCTAGGATAGACTCTAGGTCCCATCATGACACTGTACTGGATACGTGTTTGGAAGATGGATAGACATACAGTATATATCAAACATTTATAATTCACAAAAGTCATGATAAAATTAAGTTGCAGGTCAAATAAAGTATTTTAATCATATAGTCTGTACTGACATGTCTGACTAACACAAGCGTTTGTCAAAATGAAAGTGTCTTTTGTATTTTCATACAACGAAACTAAATTCTACTGGCAATTAAAAATTAATAGCGTCCCACATGATTTTTCACTTAAAATTCAATCATTTTCAGAATCAGCCACACAACCGATGACAGAATTGACAACTATGGTCTTGGACCAAGTAGCAATTTTGTACAAAATCATCAAAAGCTCTCCAAATGTTAACACACTGCCAGTTTTCCCATCATCTCACTGTGCATTTTCATGTTCCTTACTGCGTGCACAGAAACGCAAGCACAAAACACTGCTGGAAGTCTGCCAGGCGGCATGGACGCTTCTGCACAGTGCTGTTCCAAATGGACGCTCCAAGCGTTAGCAGTCCATTCACAGGTATTCATTTCACAGCATGGTTTGACAGCTGAGCAGCACGGCATGCTGGGATACATCTCCCAACAGACCATATAAAGCTGCAAAGCCATGGAAGGCACGGTCTGGCGCCTGGTTTGCATGCACCACAAAATCGTTTGCATCCTGAAGAAAAAAAAAATAAGCTCTGCCATAGAGCTCATCTGTTTTGACTGGACATGTATAGCACATAATAAATACTTTTATATGAAGAGCATTTTGCATTATTGCACTTTATGGTTAGTCATTGAGAAGAGACAAGGTCTGTGGTCATGACGGTCTCAAAATATAATAGCATGGGTGAAGGGCTTGGTTCCTGCATTGGTATTGTCAAACAGAAAAAGGTCCCCTGAGTACAATAAAATTTAATCTGAACATCATACTCTACAGCAGCAAGAAGCAGAATCTAGCAATATTGTAACTGTAAAGCACTGGTCACTTTTGTATGTGAAAATGTCCTAGATAGATACAAAGTAAATAAAATGGCATGTTGACTTTTAGCAAGCTGGGGGGACCTGAATATTTCATAGGGAAAAAATGGGTCTGGAAATGAAAGCCCATCCAGCTGTTCCGTAACCCCACCACTCTCCCATGACCCTTCCTCACAGGAGAATCTAGCCAGCAACTTGCTATAGACAGACCTCAAACATAAGAACTGTGCTCTCCTGTGAACTTTGAAGTGTGTAACATGGTCAAAAACCAAAACATTGTCTGTAAGACTCAAGGATGCAAATGGTCTTTGAGTCTGTATCTTTTAAGTGTTCGCATACTTTCTTCAGTGTGCTGGGTTTTGTGGCTGATATTTTGAAAAGTGCAGGGTGATGAATGAGGTGCTGAGAGTTTGCACTGACGGCAAAGGGTGTGGAATCACATCAACTGCCAAAAAGCTGACGAACAGGCAAAGTCCCTTGACCTGCTCGGTTCGGCTGAAGCTGCATCATAAACAAGGGAACAAACATTCATAAAAACAGCAAGGCTACAATGTGCAATTGGTGGTAAATATAAATACTTCTGTCTATTAGAGAATTTAGATTCTGAGGACCCAATGCCTCGAAACCCCCCATGAACTATCTATACCCTTAACTGTAGATAATTCCTTTGCCATGAAGTTTACTGGCGTAATCATCAAGTACCACACAAAGGCAACAGGGTGCACTTGTGTGATACCCCTAGTAGATCTTGCAGGTCTGGACAGTTTTGAGGGTATTGCTTGGACCAGGCTTTTCACAAGTCATATACATATAAATTTCACTGCACATTTGTATAACAACCTGTGTTTGACCAAGCACACTTTGGCATTTTTTCGTCACTCTTCATAGTGACAGCACTTCCCAGTGCAAAGTTCCTTGGTCTGAACAACACCTAAATTCACTATACGCAAGAAAGACTCCTAGATTCTTAAAGGGGTCACAGGTCATATTTCTACGAACTGTACTCACTGGTGCATTCAGATTCAGCTCGGGGTATGTGCTGCATCAGCAGGTTAAACCGAACCTGTCTTTTCCTGCACTTAATACAGCTGCTTCTGCAAATTCAGTTCAAGATTGACCTCCTGAAGGCCACTTCTGCGGATATGCAAACTTTCCCACTGCAATTGCCCTGTGTAGATTAATGCAGGCCTGGTGTATGGTAATGCACGGCACTTGTAGGTGATTGTGAGTTGTGACCAGAATGATGATGGGGAAATTGTCTTACCATGCGGGAAGGCTTAGAATTGTACACTGGAACAATAACAAAAGTGTTGTGCCATTTGCACATGTCTCACGGCCCAACTGCCTTAACAGACCACACTGACCATATAAGGTCTGAAACTGCCGGAGCTCTGTAATTGGCTGGTTAGCGGACACACACACACAGAGGGTGGAGGACAGAAGAGGTGTGGTGAAGGTTAATCTCTTAAAATAGTGAGCGGTGTGTGTGTGTGTGTGTGTGTGGTCATGTATATATTACATTCTGTGGACCAAATGTTCCCATAATGTGATAAAAACCTGTTATTTTGACATTGTGGGGACAAAACCTTAAGATGTAAAAAGTCTTGTACTTTGTTTGGTTACTTGCGGATAAGGTTAGGACTGGGTAGGGGTTAAGGTCATGGTTGTGATTAGGGTTTTTCCCATAGAAATTAAAGGAGTCCCCACAAAGATATGAACATAAAAATGTGTGTGTGTGTGTGTGTGTGTGTGTGTGTGCTGAAACGGAAGGGGGTTGAAGACTATGGGGAAGTTGTGGCAGAACTGAGAATGTATTCTAGAGAATGACATCAAAAACTGTGGAAAAAATAACAACATGAAAGCCATATATGAAGAGCTAGATGATACCATGATACCCATGAAAGGAGAAACCTTTCTCCATTACAGCCCAAAACCTATATCATCCATATTGATAACACAATGCCACGGTCCTTCAGGTCCAGAGGCAGATCCAGCTGCAAAGCATTCCTACTGCATAAATATACATGCACACATACACACACACACACACATATATATATATATATATATATATATATATATACATACATACATACACACACACACACACACACACACACACACACACACACACACACATACACATACACATTTGCTGTCCCCTCAGAATAACTAAGCACACATCCATTAATGTCCAAACTGCAAAAGTACACCCCTAAGCGAAAATTGTGAATATTCGAAATTGTGCCCGGAGTGTCAATATTTTGTGTGGTCACCATTATTTTCCAGCACTGCCTTAACTATTTTGGGTATGGAGTTCACTAGTTCACTAGAGCTTCACAGGTTGCCACTGGAATCCTCTTCCACTCCTCCATGACGACGTCACGGAGCTGGTGGATGTTAGAGACCTTGCGCTCCTCCACCTTCCATTTGAGGAAGCCCCACAGACGCTCAATAGGGTTCAGGTCTGGAGACATGCTTGGCCAGTCCAGCACCTTTACTCTCAGTTTCTTTAGCAAGGCAGTGGTCGTCTTGGAGGTGTGTTTGAGGTTGTTATCATGTAGGAATACAAAGGGACCGGATCATGATCTGCTTCAGCATGTCACAGTACATGTTGGCATTCATGGTTCCCTCAATGAACTGTAGCTCCACAGTGCCAGCAGCCCTCATGCAGCCCCAAACCATGACACTCCCACCACCAGGCTTGACTGTAGGCAAGACACACTCGTCTTTGTTCTCCTCACCTGGTTGCTCACACACTCTTGACACCATCTGAGACAAATAAGTTTATCTTGGTCTCATCAGACCACTGGTTCCAGTAACACATGTCCTTAGTCTGCTTGTCTTCAGCAAACCGTTTGCAGGCTTTATTGTGCATCATCTTTAGAAGAGGCTTCCTTCTGGGACGACGGCCATGCAGACCAATTTGATGTGGTGTGTGGTGTATGGCCTGAACACTGACAGACTGACCCCCACCCCTTCAGCCTTTGCAGCAATGCTGGCAGCACTCATACGTCTATTTTCAAAAGACAACCTCCGGATATGATGCTGAGCATGTGCACTCGACTTCTTTGCTTGATCATGGCAAGGCCTGTTCTGAGTAGAACCTGTCCTGTTAAACCGCTGTAAGGTCTTGGCCACCGTGCTGCAGCTCAGTTTCAAGGTGTTCTTCTTATAGCCAATGCCATCTTTATGTAGAGCAACAAATCTTTTTTCCAGATCCTCAGAGAATTCTTTGCCATGGGATGCCATGTTGAACTTCTGGTGACCAGTATGAGATAGTGTGAGAGCGATAACACCAAGTTTAACACACCTGCTCCCCATTCACACCTGAGGCCTTGTAACACTAATGAGTCACCTGATACCGGAGAGGGAAAATGGCTAATTGGGCACAATTTGGACATTTTCATTTAGGGGTGTGTCACTGCCCCATCTGCGGTGCCTACCTGATTTGCGCGCGCATGTACACCTAGATAACCCGAGCCGCGTGTGCAGGACCAGAACTTTACTATTACGACCTTGCCTGATCTGTGTTTTTCTGCTTCGCGACACGAGTCCCCATCCGATTTGTCTCGCGCACGCGTTCTCTGCTTAATTGAAATTCATTTCACGACGCTGCTACATGCTATGTGTCACATTCGGGCAGTGACGAGTAAGTGAGCCGGCGAGCAGGTAAGCCCAAAAAGCAGGCAGGCAGCGCAGCAGGCCGGGGAAACGAGGGTCTTTAATTCAGACAGGACAAGAACACGAGACATTCAATGGCCAGTCTAGGGAAGACTGACTCTAACAAGGACTAAATACACTCGGCAGGTTGAACGAAACAAGCAACAGGTGGAAACAATTGGGCATAAACATGAGGTAAGAAGGGGGGCGTGGCACACAGGAGGATCGGACGGCGCTGGGCGTGACACTATGCTACAAATAGACAAAAAAAACTGTTTTTCAAACTGCTATGCACTTATTAAACAAGTATATCTCCTCCATCTGAAATCGTTTACATTGATTATGTACAATTAATGTAGGTAGTGTGTAATGACTGTTTACTAAAATGCAATAATAACCTATACTGCTGTGCATTTATGCAATAATATTCCATCCTGGTTACTTTAACATATATAGCACCTTGCCAATATTTTGAACATATTTTATATGATTGCTCAGTTTTTAGTTAATACTTTATTTATTTATTGTATTGCTATAAATCCGAACTATTTCACATTAGAATGTAAATGCAATGTTAGGTTGATACGAGTAATTTCGTTGCGTCGCTCAATAACAACTTGTACTAAATGACAAAGTACTTGAATATATTTTTAAAACCGGCATTTATTTTTTTTTTGTATGTAGACTATAATAACATATGCAATGGTTAAATACTTGTTTGTACAATGGGAACTGAAAGAAAGTGCTATGTAAACTTTCAATACGGCTTTCAATACGCCTGCGCGCGCAAATCGGGTTGGCACGCAGATCGGGTAATGACAGGGTGTACTCACTTTTGCTGCCGGTGGTTAAGACATTAATGGCTGTGTGTTTAGTATTTAGTATTTAGTATATATATATATATATATATATATCTGTGTGGTGTGTGTGTGTGGCAGAATTGTGGCACAGTGCTTAGCATGGCTGGAGTGTGGAATTTGTATGTTCTCTCTTTTCTTTCCCGATTGGCCGCTGCCCTCTGTATCCTCCTCCTTTCTTTCCCCAGCATCCCTGCCCTCTGTATCCTCCTCCTCTTCTACAGCTTATGCTGAAATTTACAGGGAAGTTTGTACAATTACAGATGGAAGATGAGCTTCAGCATATCATAGAAATTAATGACACTAACTGTACAAAAGCCATACAAGATGTAAATAATGTAAATAAAATGCATTTCCCCTTTCAATTTGCACAACTGTTGCAACTGAGGAAAGATTTCAGCACTAACCGAAACATTTTAAAGACATTTTCACGCATAACTGAGTCTGCAAATCTTATGACATATGCAATTACTCCCAACGTTGGCATAAAAAGTACTGAAATCTAATTCCGTTCTATATGTAACATTATTGCATGATGGTGATTCAAATTTGTTAGTCCCACAATGTATTTATAGTAGACGGCAAACTGCAGACACTCATCAGTGCAACAGACATTGCATGTGAGGTTAAACCAAGATAGAGGACAAGCAAACGAAGGTTCATTTGTTTCAGTTTTTTAATTCCAGCTAGTGACAGTTTCATTTATCAGTGTTACGGGCGCAACGGATCCTAAAAAGAAACACAGTTGTATTTTGGTTTTTGAGTCATGGATTGGATCATAGTTTAGATCAGTAGGAAAGGGGGGGAGGGGAAACATATCTTTGTTTTCCATTTATTAGTTAAAGGACTTAAAGGAACTTTGATTATTCCAGCTTTGTCGGTATCGTTTCACTGCAGCTCTGCATCGCACTGAAGTCCATAGAGGACCTCCATTGTCACTTTTCCTGTCTTATGTCGAGATCATGACATTTTTCTCATGATTTCGACATAGCCGAAATTATTTCTCAACATTATGAGTTTTCTTGTGATCACAAAAAAACAGAAGCTGCCATCTATGGAAAACAAAAGTTTGCACATCGAGGGAAAGAGGGAAGTGGATTCCTGCTATGGCTAATGCTGCTGCATCCAAGCAGTTTTTCATTCCATTCCCATCAAATGCTATACACAAGGGAGAATGTGAGAAATGAGATTTAGGGAATTATTACATTAAAAAGTAACAGCAGCAGCATCAGTGATGTTCTACCAACTGAGGGGTCTGTGAAGCTCCGTGCCAGAGTGACACCATAGGATCTCTGCTTATGACAGTGTTTCTCCCTACCCGTCCATTTTCCAGAAGTGCTCATACGATGCAGGGCCTTGGTGAGTCTTAGGCCGCTTCCATGGTGCTAAGCTGGCCGGCGTAGATCATACACTCACACAGAAACACGGGTGCATGTAAGCCACGCTTTTGGACAGTGGGATGAAGCCGGAGTAGATGCAGACAGAGGGCAAAGGCACAAACTCCACGCGCAGAAGTAGGGGAGTGAATCAAACCCAGAGCCCTGGCTGCCTCTGTCACTGGTTATTTCCTAAGTAATCTTGCCTTGCGTGACAGCTTCATTCTCTGCCGCAGATACTGCTGGGGTACCTGGCATCTTAGGGACAAACCAAGCAGGGTGGTCGCTTCACCTGCCCACTGTGCGCAGCGCGCCTGCAGCTACTTGGCTGCCCCATAAAACACACTACAGGCAGAGATCCAGCCCCTGCTGCGTTCAGACTTTGTGACTCAGGAATTCTTTTTGACACAAGTCATGATCCCCAACAGGATCCGCAGCTGGACAAAACCTTACTGTCGGGGCTGACCTTATTATTCCTTTTTGTTTATGCTGGTTCTGCCTCAGGCCGGTGTGCTGGCTCCTACTGCACTCATGCTTTCAGGATTGTGGCTGTAACTCCTGCCCTGGTGCTGTGTATTTGGAGTCTGTATGTTCTTCCTATGTCTGCATCGGTTTCTACCACGTAACCCAGATTCCTCCTGCAGTCCAAATCCATGTAGTAAGGCAGACTGGCTTCTTGAAATTTCCCCCAGTGTGACACTGCGTCACTGTATCCTTCAATCACCTGGCATCCTATGCAGGATGCCCCCCCCGCCCTGTGCTTCCTGAGACAGGCCCAGTACTGGAAAAGCAGCGATGTAAGCCGATTATTCTCCTTCATCGGATTGCATATTATAAGAGTACAAAGACTATAGCAAAGACAGAGTCGAGAACAGGAGTTACGATTGTCCTTTGTTCCTATGTTTCACAGGTTTATGCTCAAACGTGAGCATATCACAAGCTCCAACAGTGCAACGTCCTGACTTGTGCTGCAGAATATCTGATACCAGCAGCTAACCATACAAACCTTGTTCTAGTTTCTAGTCGGTCAGAAACCAAATTTCGAACATACAAAGAAAAGTGTACCTATTTAAGATGATGCTCTTCCATGACTCCGCCTTGAGCATGGCGTTTGTTTCCCTTTATGATTACAGACTACTCACAGCAGCAGAGCACATCCTGAGTAGTACCTGACTCAGCCAACATTAAATAATTGCGACTGTAATTAATTTAGGCCCGTTGTGTGCTAATGGCAATCTATATTTATATAAAGCTCTTTATGTTAGCTAGCTGCACATAATAAATAAAAGACAAGACATGTTTAATGAGGTAATACGTAATAACGTCTGTACATCGTTTCACATACCGGTAGTTACTTAAGTGACTCGACTCTTCGCAAAAACAGGAGTCCTACTGCTCTATCTGAAATGTAGTCTCTGTAGCCCCCTGCTGGTCACTTTATGCCGCTACTTCTTTCCATTTAGACCTGTGGTTCAGATTTCAGTAGAGGCATGTAGTTACTTGAGATTTCAAGGGGTCCGTGTGCAAAAAATAATCATCATAAGTGAAAAAGAATGTTTTAACAATATTAGAAATTGACGCCATTGCTTCCCCCATAGCACCTAATGGAGCTTTAGCTTGGAGCTAAATAATTTCATGGAGGCTAAATCAAAACTTGCCAAGGACTGGTTGTAACAAAATCAGCCTCCACCATGGCCCTCAGGACCGCACTGACATCTGCTGCTCTGAAATAATCTTAATTCTTGAAGGATGCAGGCTGGATCATGGGCCTCGCTTTGCAGTATGGCATCCAGCTTAGCATTTTAACTGCGATTTACAAATGAAATCACTTTCTTAAAGCTGCTGCACTCTAGCCCTTAGTTGGGAACCACTGCCGAACACCCTGCACGACTTTTCTTACCATTATGCCAATAAACCACTTTCCCTTCCTTGCTTTGATTTTTTTATGTCGGCATATCTTTTCGTAACAGCCTTTAAATCGCATCTGTTTTCTTTAAAGGTCAAACACTTCAGCAGCCATAAAAAACAAAAAAAAACAAAAAAAACTCTTGCCCATCTCCATCACCGCGTCCCCTCGTGCCACTGGTGACTGATTGAAAAGGTTAACATCCTGGTTCTAGCCTTCAAGACAATGAGTGGCCCATCATCATTGCTAGACACTCATTTTATTTAGAACTGCATTCTCTCTCAAACAAGACCCCTCAATTGAGTTAAAGTACTAACTACATTAACAAAGCGTTTCAAAACAGAAATGCTATTTACCATCATGTTGTTCCACAAACCCCAGATGAAGGTCTTACGGAAACTTTCTGGACCACCGATTCTCCCCCCTCGATTTGCGATTGCACAGCAGAATGCATGAGAATTCTGCTCATTTCACTGACCGCAAGACCACAATATTCAGAAGGCTATCGCAGGATGCAGCAATCAAAGATGAACTCTGAAAGAACGTTTCTTTAATTTAAAAATTGTCAAATTTTACAGCACACAAATGCCAAACACACAACTGTCACAACAGCAGAGAACAGAAATGGTATATTGAGTGTTTTAGGGTCTGGATTGCTTGGATGTGCTTGAAAATTTAAGGACCAAAAAAGGTGGGGGAAGAGAAAAAAAAAATTCAGAAACATGGAACATACTATATACATAGACATACAAACAATTTAAAGGTCTAGCTCTGTTAATACAAAAAACCCAAAAACATTTTTCCATTGCTTAAGAAAAGGTATTTAGCTTGCATCAGGACAGAGAGACAATCCACAAATCCTGGCGATCCACAAAGCCTTTAAAAATCTGGTCCACCTGAGCTTATTTTTTTTTGTTAAATAGGTCAAAGATTTTACCCTTACAACAGTGCACTTAGCAAGGGTCAACATGACTAAAAACTTTCCAGTACCTCAAATGTACCCCACCAACCACAAAGACATAATGAAAAATCCTTTACAGTAGGTATGACTAATCAAAGAGCGGATGCGTTTCTTATACTATACTTAATATGGAAAGGGGGGGGGGCACATTTACACAAAAAAAAAGGAAAAAAAAAAAAAAAAAGATGACCTGCTAGCAAATTCCTAAACACAATCAAAGATCAACATGTGAGTAAAGTGTTTCAGCTGATTCCCAAAAGCTGCAGTCCTGTGATGGTGGCAGCTAGAAGTCAGATCCCTGTTCATCCTAGAACGCAGAGAGGCATCTCTGCCACAGAGAAACGCTTAAGAAAAAGAAAACGAACGGCAAACAAAAAATACAACTAAAACTATCACTGTCTCACAGATGCAAGATCTTATAACGTTTAACCTGAAATTAAACAAGTGAAAAAAGGCATAATCGTCTTATTTCAATCTAAATGAAAGACATGAAGCAAACCAACTTTACATCCCTAAATGCAAACCAGTCATTCACTTAAGGTTTCAGATTAACACCCAACTCCCCCCCCCAAATATTAACAAGATATTAGAAGAAGGAGAGAGGGGGGAGAGAATGGAAAAAAAGAAAACTCAGGATGATTTAAATGATTTTTCAAAACTTCATTTATATATTATATATACTCATAAAAAACACGTAGTTTCTACAGTGATAGCTATGGTATACAAAGGACTGAATCTGTAAATTCAAACTGCTGTTCTACAGCTTCATTCGGGGTCACGCCGGACTGGTTAGTCATCTTCATCATCGTCCCCC
The DNA here is from genome assembly GCA_015163995.2 of Mormyrus lacerda. Lineage (NCBI taxonomy): Eukaryota > Metazoa > Chordata > Actinopteri > Osteoglossiformes > Mormyridae > Mormyrus > Mormyrus lacerda. Next base: position 15,008,128 of record JAABNX020000151.1, on the reverse strand, counting down.
TCATCTTCCGGGTCTCGCTTCCTTTTCTCCCCATGAGCGCCATCTTCACCTACAGAGGAATATTAAATGACGTCTGTTCACAATACTGCCGCCAAACTGGCCCGGCTCCGTTTGAGGAACACGGAGGGATCCAGAACAGTGCGGAGCAAAACTTGGGTCACTGTGCAAAGGGTGGGGGGGGGGGCATAGAGGTATGCTCTACTTTTCAAAGGATGTGGTCTTTATCTGAATATTAAAACCAGCAATCTCAACACAAGTCAACAGGCAGAGTTTCAGAAGTGCCCTAGTGGAGATCCGAAATGAACTTGGCAAATGAGATTACCCTCTGCTTCCTCCTCCTCTTCAACATAGTCATCATCGTCCTCTTCATCCTAGGGGGAGAAGAGGTGCTCATTATACCATATCAACACTACACCCAAAAAGTACTATACTTCTTGATAACATTCAGAAAGCAACGATCAAATGACCAGGCCCACAAATATGCTTTAGATTTTAAACTGAATGGGCACAGGGATCACTGGGCTGAATTTGTATGGTATTAATGGGCCCCTTTTGCTGTCCTTATATTTTGAAGTCTAGCGTTTCTTCAGGTCATTAAATCTACAACAATCCACATTGAGAAACCGATGCAACTTAATACAGTACCCATGAAGAATGTGAATTCTGCAAGCAATCATTCTGCCATTAACTGAACTTTGTCGATATTTGCAAAGAATGACTTGCATAAACAGTCAAACAAATACCTGTAATTTTTCAGCACATTAAGATCTATTCCAGCTATTTTGATCCATGCAAATAGTCTAAGGTGCTACTCTGAGTACACAATTAAAATGTAACTCCATCAAAAAATTGCACAACAGCAGAACTGTTAGTTAATACCTGGATCTCATCCTTCATAAGGTAGGACAAGCCAACGTCTTCTGCACCCTCAGAGCCCTCATCCTCGTCGTCGTCATCTTCACCATCATCGCAGTCTCCTGTGGGACCAGCTTCTTCCTCATCATCATCTACATTAACGGGCACCAGAAACAACCAACATTTTATACAAGCCAGCGAGTCTCTCTGCTAGTTAGAAATCAGTTCCCATGTCCAGAAGGTTGCCAGTTCCAATCGCATGATCAAGAATATTCTCGAATTTTGAATCTTGAATTAACAAAATCACGGTTGGCCTTTAACCCCAAAAACTGTTCCAAAGTACCAGATAAATGGCTGACCCCGCACTTTGACTCGAAGCTTTACTCTCTCCTGCACGTGTTTGTATCTTGCGGAAAAAGCGAGATGGGATATGCGAAAAACAATCAAATTCTATATACCTGTACTTTTACAAACAATAGGAATCTCCATCTTGAGCTAAAGATGAATAACATGAATGGTACCCCATAATACTCAACTCCCGGAAGAAATCGCACACTCACCATCGTCATCACCTCCGTCGTCTCCTTCGGAGTCTGGAGCCTCGATGTCCTCCTGGTCAAATCCATCCAGATAGGTGACCTGGGGGAGCAGCTCGAAGACGCTCTCCCGGTACTCCTCAAGAGTGGTGATCTCACAGTTAAACAGGTCCAGGCTCTTCAGGTTCTTCAGATTTTGCTGTGATTTAAAAAAAAAAAAAAGGATCATTTTAACCTCATTTATTTGCCATTTGCACAAGTATAAGTGCAGGAACATTGGAATGCTACCGTTCGCCTTCCCCATCTGGCTCCCCAAGAGACACACAGAGAGACAAGGTTAGGGGTCACAGGGGTGAGGGTCAGCCAGCATGCGGCACCCCTGGAACTGGAGGTTAAGGGCCTTGCTCAAAGGTGCAGGGACATGGCTTCTGCAGAGGCCGGGGCCTGAACTGGCAGCATTCCCACTAAACAGAGGCATAGCCAGTGGAGTCACTCACCAAGACACAGCATCATATACCAAGCTTTGGGGACCAAACCATGCACTATAACTTAAACACCCCAAAGCACTTCCAACATAGTGAAAAGAGAACTTCCCCGGTGAGATTGATAACATATCATTATATCATTATTAAATCTTGACCACACAAAAGACCTTTAAAACTTCTGAAGGGATGATAAAATAGCAACTGGCATCTTGGATATGCAACAAGATCATTTGTCAAAAGGTTTTGGTAAGCCCCATCGATAGGTCCATACCACTGACTCTTACCAATGCTTCCACTGTGCTGAGCTCCTTTATCTTGTTCCCGCTCAAGTTCAAGTATGACAGATTGGGACACTTCTCTGAGAGCACCTCCAGACCCCCTGAGATGTTATTGTCACTGAGCTCCAACTAAGAGAAGAGGGTTGATGAAGGGCCATGACAAGAGCAACTGAATTACACTCAGCGAATACCAGACTAGACCAGTGTTTCCCAATCCGATCCTCGGGGACCCATAGTTCAGTCCTGGTTTTAGCTTCCTCCCAGGGACCAAAAACAAGGACCTTCTGTGGGTCTCCGAGGAGCAGGTTGGGAGACACTAACAATTTACTCCACTTTTGATTCATTTAAGTTAAGCAATTCTTAAATTTTACACAGAAGGATAAGATATTTTATAGATTTCTTATAAGCACGATTATTAACTTTCAGTTGGATATTCAGAAAATACTTCAAATCGATTTTTGGAGAAATATAATAAAAATAGAAACAGAAAAACCATTGAATCATTTTGTTCATTAACTATAAAATACTAATTTCTAAATATTACTGATTTTCAATCTTCAGCAGTGAAAGAGGTGTGAAGATTGTATCATGTGTCTAAAGGAATCTGTGCTACATGCTCTTTGAAGAAAACTTACACATTAAAAGCATAAAAACGACTGATGGTCGACCTATACCACAAAATGAACGAAACTGGGAATGCACTGCCCAACGACCAAACGAGTAAGCAGGACAAGCCATCTGGGCAAACGGTGGAATTTAGTTTTAATAATGTCCATAAATTACTCACCTTGCGTAGTTTGGGTAATGAAGGCAGCTTAGCCAAGGAAGTCAAGCCAACGTTGACCATGCTGAGAAACTCCAGCTCCTTAAAGTCGTCTGTTAGGCCTTCCACTTCACCGTCACTGGAGCGACAATTGTCCACCACTAGCTCTGCCAGCTGCTGGCATCAAACACGTATGTTATGCTAACATGTTACTACGGGCAAGTAAAGTAGAAGCAGGAAAATTTTTGAAAGACAAACCACAAGGAATTACCAACCAACAGATAGATGGCTTACAATAACATGTGGGTTCACACATTAAGGCTCAACTGATACAAAGACAGGAAAAAAAAATCCACATGGATTCACTCCCAACATCTACCTACAACATAATTAAGGGGACACAAGGTCCGGAAGGTGAAAACCAGACAGACGGAGAGATGACCTGAGACAAGTGAAAGTCAGTACTGCTAGTTTGATTTGTGATTGAAAAAAAACTAATGATACAACCAGATAAACAAGTAAACTAGTTATTTCCATTATCATAACCTAAAAATGTGGTTCCCATGACAACCCATCCAGAAATTCCTATAGTATTTCCAGTACTCAATTCAAACACTAGACTACCAAAATGAATTTTACATCCTAAACGTCAGGACAAACATGATTTTGAGCAACAGCCTCCCTCCCATTTGTGAGAAAAATAAGGTAAAATATACACACACACATACATACATACTGCAGATACATATAAATGTATGTAAATATACATATGTCTGCATAGACCAGGACATTTTTCCTTGTACCAATGACCATGTTTGGTTGCATATCAATTTAAGAACTTCCAATCACACTACAAACTTAGTTTTTTTTTTTTTTTATTTGAAATAATTCTATTAAGAAATCACTTTCACTTGACACATTTCCTCAGACAGCTACAAAATGACTATTACGCAAAGGCTTACTACATTCCTTTAGCACTACAATTAAAATTAAATAAAAGTGGGTCGTAAAGATAAACAGGCACATTATGAAATCCGAGGTCGACTTTGCAAAACTAAACCTAACTGGTCAAAATACCATGAACTACATGGTAACAGCAATGCATGCTTTAAACGTTAATATGAAACTAAACACAACGCACCAAAATCTAGTGGAGATATTAGTAATATGAATCACACTCACTAGCAAATTATTGGCTTTACATGACTATGGTAAGTAACACTGCCATACGGTGAAACAACGCATCTCACACTGCGTGTGATTAATGGGTGTACCTCACAAATACAGGTCTTGGGCAGGAAAGTGTTGAAGTTAATTTGAACCTATGTCGATGTTTAGCATTATATTGCACTTCGAATGATACCTAGGCGTTTAAACATATTCAACACAACTTCGTTATTTAGCGTAATACTACCGAACGTTGAATAACAAGTTACCTAAGTCATTACAATAGGCTGAGTTTAACAGGGCAGTACAATGACCTGCACCCTTTATTAAAAACATTAAAACACCTCCTCTATGTAAAAGGTCGTACGCGGCTCTTTCACCATGCACCGTAGCTACATGACAATGATCCGGACACTGAAACAGTCTGTCGGGTTAAAGCATTAGACCGCGGAAAGCTGGGGTGGGTGGGAGTCGTAAACCGGGGAAAGTGGCCGCGCAGCCCCTGGCCTGTGCCGGACGCCTCCTGGGGGGGTCGGCGTTTATTTCTGCCAAGCACTAATTCCCGCTGCGCCGTAGGAAATGGGATTAAACCGCCCGCTTACAGGCGCACAAGTTACAGGGTGACAAAGGGGCCTATCTAGGTAAAAGCCTCGTTCCGCTCCTCACACGAGTTAGCGGATGCTGACGAGGCCAGGCGACGTGTGTCAAAAGCTAATGGATAGTTTCAGTAAATGAGGTATATTACTTGTTAGTGCTGAAGTACGACCCCGATTGCCCGTCATGGGGACGCACACAGACACGGTCACTGCCCCGGTCCGCACCGTCCCCACGTCGCCGCTTATTAAAAAAGGCGAGGCCGTGGGTTCGTGTCGCTCGGCCCGTTTCACCTTCACGGCGGCTCGTATTCCTTGGAGCTGCCGAAAAAAAGAACTATTTGCGTCGGGGAAACTGGTGCGCTAAACTTCCCCGGTGGCTCCCCGGACTGACGTCCGCGTATGGCTGCTGGCTAGCACGCTACCTAGCTCGGCAGGCACGGCTTTTGTTTAGTCGGGCCAGTTATTTGTCTAGCCGTGTAAAATGGAGACATATCTAGATATAATTTGCTCCCTGGCTTCAAAGTAAAGTTGTATTTATTTGGGACGAAACAAAGGAAGACTGTTTGCGACGAACTACGCACACAGACCCGATCCCATACGCCTCCGAAGGGGTTAATGCGAGTCACGCTTTTGCCGGAAAAAAGGAGCTCTTTAAACGGGCTATCCTCCTCAGGTGCGGCGTGAATGTGCCCCGGCTGTGTGCAGTCGAAGCCAGTGATCGAAATGGCAATAAAACACCGACTTATGACAGCCTTATTGCACCCTCCGCCCAAAAGAAGCGAAGAGGGAGGACGGAGCATGGTCATCGCGGTGCTGCAGATTTAAATAAGCAAAGCCACAATATCGCCATCGCTGGGACTGATTGAAATTACGATTACATCCAGCTAAGCGGAACAGCCGCTCAAATCGATAACCCCGAGAAATGAACAAATCCGGCCGCAATCAGATGGTGGCTAACTTCAACTAGCATGAAAACTCTGAAGTGAAATTTCAGCCGCACGCCGTCTGCTCCTGCGGACACCCGAAAGCCGTAAACAGCCAACGATCTCCCCGCTCGTACTTAAGGTCTGCTTCGCAATTTGGAACAAATTAAATAACATCACAATCCAGTACCTTAGCTGGGGTCCGGTTCCGTAATTCTAAACTAATTCTCTTCTTCATCTCCATCTCTAAAATCAACACAAAAAGTTTTAAAATTGAGGGAGGGAAACTAAATTTAAAAAAGAATGCTAAAACTCCGCAGCTTTCCCACACTCAACGGCTATTACGCGCTAACTGAGCCTCCATGATACCTCGCACCCGGCCCCCTGTGTCAAAATCCACCCTTTTCTAATCGTTATTGGACCGTTTCTCTTATGCCAGCATCTCATTGGCGTTCTCTTGTGCCGTTCAGGAGTATCGATTTTATTAACATAATCCCGCCCAGTGATCCTAGTGATTGGTCCCAATTGCCCGCGCAGCAAACTTAGATTCGTGAAATTCGCTGTCAGTTTCCGAATTTAACCGTTTAGATCCGCCCATTCTTCATTTTGATTGGTGACTTAACAAAGGACATGGACACACCCCTGTTTTTTTGTTTTATATAGGAATGATGAAAGTCGAATAAGGTTGCGCATGATACGTATTGTACTTAGGTAGGATGCGAGGTATTAGTCCAGTTTGTTAGCAGTAGGTGATGTTTTTATAGGTTTCATGGACTAGAAATTCATCGCTAAAGAACTTGCCGAGAGGCTTCTACAGCATTTATACTTGGACTGACAAAATGGCTTCTTATTGGCGAAGGAATATTTTTTTCTGGCTTTACTCTTGGCTTACTTTCCGTACGACTCTTTAAGGCATGTGATGTGTGTCAATATTGGACTTGATAACATTGGATGGCTTTGTTGATAAAGTGTTGTTTTAAAAATAAGTCCATGCATAATTAAAAAGGTACATCCTCAGCTCAGCACGGACAAAGTGACCGCTTCTACAATGGTTATATGGTTTCCCCCGCTATTTTTAGATAATGCATCTGCCTGGAGTATCATTGCAGTAAGATATAGGTTGGACTAATAGGTAATATAAAGCCCCCCGAGGGCTTCAAGGTCAGCTGGCTACCCACCCCTCTTAAGTACGATACCTATGTATGGTTGGATATTGAAATATATTGATGTCAGTGGATAGGTATAGGTGTTTTAATTGGTCTGGTCCTGCATGAAATGTGGTTTTCAGGTTCAAGATTTACATCAAGACCTTTTGGATGAATCAAGTACTTTTGCATCTCTGTTTCCTATGCCTAGTAGATATCTTTAGTTTTATATTCTTGTCCTCTTAAATATATGCTGTATACATGGTCTGACTGGCATCCTGCTCTGCGTGTGCCATTCCTGTCTACACTATTTCCTGGCATGGGCTCCAGCCGCAACATGACCCATTGCTGGATAAAAAGTGAGAAGGTCCATGCTCAATTTATTTTTGGTTCCTTTGGCATGGTTTAAAGTGAAGTTGAATGTACGTTTGCATTTTTAGTATTTAAATGAGCAAATGGCTCTTGATTTAATAAATTCACTCATAAAGATTAAGCACCACTCCTATGCAGTCAGATAAGTCTAACATACAGAAACCCACTTCTATATGTCATTGATTTCAAGAATTTCCTGAGTTCATTCCAAAAAGCAGATGTGTTCTTTATTAAGAAATAAACATAAACACTACTAAGAAAAGCAGAGAAATCAAATCTTTCAGGCAGAGTAAAGTTGAAATGGACTATTTCTAGAAAACAAATGAGAATATATATATATAGGCTGAAAAAAGTTCTATACTCAGAACAGCTGCAAAAATTCAGAAATGTATGTTTGCGCATATTAAAGATGTAGATTACAGTTAATTTGTAATTCCTTTGGATTCTTAGGTACAAGCAGCTTGAGCAAGTGAAAGTTCTGAGCATTTATCCCAAGGTGTAAGGCTTGTATTGTGTCTAGTTGCAGAGCATTAACATTTCACATACCCCTGACTTAATTTATGAAGGTATAAGTAAGACTCCTCAACCCTGTGCTGGATAGCAAGCTGTAAAATGAATAAGTAAAACAAACCTGTAGAATTCAATAAGATCGACATCTTAACAGCCATGTTTCTAGTAGAAAAATAATTTGATCAAAACGTGTCTGACTTCTAGAAATGGTCTAACTGATCTAGAAATGATCTAGATTTGTGGTCTAACTACAATGTAAACAGCAAAATCACGAAACTGAAAATAAAGTGTAGAGAATTACCAAAATCGCAAGGTATCCTGTCACAGTGTAGCTCTATAGGATCATTTTTTTTTAACTTAAAAATAGAAATAGAAAAGCCTTTATTGTCATTACGCTGGAGCACGGATGCTACTTGTACAATGAAATTGCAGTGGCTTAATTGATATTAAGAAACATATGGTTGTCACATAATGCTTGTTGTTTAAGTATGTTGCTGCGTTTGCATGGCTTATTTAGGGTGTAATAAGTCCCATGTCCACTAGACTGCAGACAAGTCAAATTGAAAAAACATTCGAACCGGTTTTGCAATTATCTGCCATTGTTTTGAACCCTACTATGTTTTTTGGACATGTGACCACTAGAGGGAGCATTGGTTCAGTATGGATTCTACCTAATTGAACACTGGGTACGAGATAAGAAATACAAATCGTGCAGTAGGGAGAGACTTGATTCCACCTACTCCTAAAGAAAGCTTTAATTCACTATACTGCCCTACAAAGGCAAAACACAGTAACTGCATATAATATCAAAACTGAGTTTTGATCAACATTAAGTTTTTTTTGTCGTGTGACAAAATACCTTAGCTCAGCCAAGCTCAGTTTTGAATATGTGCATTTATCTACCTACTGCACATACGGGTGGAAGTCAAAAAAACCATGAGACCCTTATTCTCATTTTTGGTCTCCGCATAGTTACTGCATTTTGCATCTGTAGGACAGTATAGCAGTCAGGGTGAATGAATTCCATATGATAAAAGAACAAACCGCATTGCATTTTTCTATTGCCATTTTTCCTATAAAAACTAAGTAAATATATAGACTGGAAAAAGGTCTGTGGTCAGAACAGCTGCAGAAATTCAAAAATGTATTTTTGTGCATGTAAAACGCAAGATTACAGCTAATTAGTAATTCCTTTGGATTCTGGGGCAGCAGCAGTCTAAGTGTGCATGTGTTGTCTTGTTGGTTGAAAGGAAAACGTACATATTACCCCTCATCACAGCATGCTGTGAATATTATCACAGTATGTTCATGCTGGATGAATACAACACTGTCAAATATTTTGTTCCATCCTACCTGGTAGACGAACTGCAACACGGCTAGAAATCGAGCATGGTGACCAATATTGTCATTGTCCGATTTTGTCAATACCTTAGAATCACTGTCTTAATATGTCCTTAGTTGTTGAGTCGCAGCTGTAATTGAAGAAGCCAGTAGCCCTAAGCAGCCTCCTATTAGACACCCTACTGAAGTGTTTGGTTTAGCCTTAATCTGTTGAGCAAAAGGCTCCCACTTCTGCTGTTTCCTATCATTGTTTTTCTGTGAATAAAACAACGTTAATATCACCTCTATGAAGAGGCTTCTTAACACCTACATTCCATCTCTCCCTCTTTATCAGCAAACCAACACTGCTTGGAGATTCCCCCCCCCACCACCGCCTGAGAAGTGTCACTCCAGGCGTTTCTCATGTCTGGCTCCCCGATGATGGAATGAGCTGCCAAACCACATCCGTTCATCATATTCCCTCTTCACCTTTAGTAAAGTACTTGTATGTCGCATTTGTCCAAAGCTGCTAAAATAAATGCAAATAATAAAAACAGACAGCTTTAGTTGCCCACTAACCATTCCAGTGCTTTTCTTTCCTTTTCTCGCTTCCTATTAAGGCTTTTTATTGTATGTTTGAGCAAAGCGGTGCTGATGTTTTTCCCTACAAACAGTAGATGAGTAAAAAGAGTATTGATAATTATGGTAGATGAAAGAGGGATTTAACTGATCAAAATTATAGACCCATGTAACCCTGACCTGAAAGCAGTTAGGAGATGGATGGATGGATG